>CM049839.1:23080780-23643184 GCA_027422415.1 Schizothorax lantsangensis
GACTCATTCACCCCAGGTTGGATCAAAGGCTTTTAAATGGGCCACACTGACTAGGAGGCAGAGTGAGTTAGCCGGGGTTTACAGCATTATCAGTACCCCGACTATCTACACACATATGCACACTGATCTACAGCAGTTGAGCACTATGAATAACAGCATTGTTCTTCAAAGAAAGCTGCACATTTTCACTACTTTAAAATCTTTAAAAATCTGGGGTAAGCTGCTTTTATTAAGTTGAATATTAAAATAAAACATAAATAACTCATTTATTAAATTTAACTTCTTTAATATTATACATTATAGATTATATAAATGATATATTTTAGACCATGTTAAATCTGATACAACTAATCTCAAATTGTGCTTTTTAACTAATCATGCTTTAAGTCCCCTTCTTCCATTTCCAGTCAGGGCATCCCATTTTACTGTAATGTTATATACCAGATGGATTCCAGGCCGTTTGTGTATGAACAAAAGGCATGGTCAAGATCATGTTTATGTGTCTGCCAAAATACCCATGTAAGTTCATATGGTGTTACAGGAGGAAGTGGCTATGACTAACACTGAGGTTTCCAGATCAAATGCAAACAAAGAGTATTCGTTTTCAACATTTGTAACCACCATGGCGTCTTCTGGTAAGAGTGAATGTTTCACATATGTCGCCAGGAACAGCTGTTTTCAAATGTTTTAAGGCCGCAGACCCCCAAATAAAAAACTGTGGCGGTCAATAGGATAAAATAATTGGGATTAATCTCATGAACCATTTTTTTTTATTATTTGTTTTATTTTATTTTTCTGAGAAATTTTCAGTCAGATTTTCAAATTGCATATTGTAGGTGAGGTCTTTATTTGGTTTTGATCAGACACCCAGTCCTTGTAAAGTATATATATTTAAACCTTACATAAAAGCAGCCAGGGACCAGTCGTAATAAAATGGCTAAATACTTCCCACACAGACCCTGCAGCCCGAGGGCGCCCACATCGCGCTGAACTCTGACCTTATCAGGT
Source organism: Schizothorax lantsangensis (assembly GCA_027422415.1). Classification (NCBI taxonomy): domain Eukaryota; kingdom Metazoa; phylum Chordata; class Actinopteri; order Cypriniformes; family Cyprinidae; genus Schizothorax; species Schizothorax lantsangensis. Next base: position 23,081,789 of record CM049839.1, read on the forward strand.
GAGAAGGCGTAAGTGACTTGTAAAGCATGTAAATGAAGACCTGTGCCCTGTGAGGGGTTACATTAGCCCCTGAGGAGAGACGAGAGGTGGGGGGATTGTTGAAACTGTGAGTGTGCAGGAAAGGCTTGTCCAGGCTCTGCTTACACGTGTATGTACTGGAGTCCTGTTGTTTGATTGATGCTGTTCTTTGCTGTAAGGTGAAGACCTGCAGTGTAGATGGTCTTGTTTATGACTCACAGGAACATAGAACTACTTTACATGTCTGCTCACCATGAGATGATGAATCGACGAAAGCTTTTATTTGAAGAAGAGTTTGAAGAATGAGCTGCTTTGTTTTAAAAGGTCATGGGTCAGTCATCCAATTTTCCATAATTTTATTGCAGTGTCACCATGAGTCCTCAAAGATTGAATTATGCTCATATTAAACGGACAACAAAACAATGAAGCCAGATGGACAAACCATATTAATTAATTATGTGAAATATTAAACAAAGGTTTTTAAAGCTATGTTTTTATCATCTGCGAGAGCAAATATGACGTATTTTCATTCAGTTGCCATCTCTCACTCCTCTGCTCTCCATTCTCTCGCTGTCAGTCTTCAGCGTCCCAGCAGGCACTGAATGATTTATCGACAGGGTAAACTCTATATGAATCAGACCTAATCTTTAGTTATACAGTTTACAATGTTTGAGTAACTAAACGGCATGTGTGTACACACACTTTTCATCCAACTGTTGGGCTGAAATCCACAGGGAGCTGAGGTAAGCCGCATTGAAGGAAATCTCTCAGTGTCTTAATGCTGAGCTGTAACAATGAATTTAGCAGTGTGTATAAACTGATTATGGTAGCATGTGGACACACATGTAGATGTAATAATAATAATAATAGTAAAAGAGGTTTTGGAGGTCTGCATGTATTCAAGCATTTATGTTAACACATAAGTTAACATTTTACTCCCATGTTCCAAAAACATGCAATTTAAAACACATTCACCACAAACTGAATAAACAAAAAAACAAGAACGATTGACATGGATGAATGAATCACTGAATCAGTACAATACATACCTATTCAAGAGAAGAATATTGTTTTTCTTTTTTTGCATGCATGCATCTGCGCAGTGGCATTTTCTGGCATGTGTAAGTGCAGCTATTGTAAAAATGGCTGGCTTCCTGTTGCTCTGCTGAGCAAGTGGTTGTATTCAAGCCTGAGGAAGGAGAATAGTTTAAATGCAGATGTTTTCACCCTAAACACACCCACGAGACACAAAGTGTGTGTGCACAGCAGACAGAGCAACAGAAGCAAAATTAGTCATCCAACACTTTTTTGACAGAAAACTGGTTAGAGGGGGTTAAGCACAATTATATATGATATGACATGAATTATTCAGATTATTGTGGTTAAACAAAAGACAAATATATCAAAAACAGTGTGTTTCTAAGATGAATATATCAGTCAACTGAATAAAAATGTTACCATCGCTGAGGAAATGAAGAAGACAAAACAGGTTATTTATTTATTTATTTAGTAAGAAGTTTTCTAAAATTGGTTTTGGAGGTCTGCATGTATTCTAGCATGTATATTAACACATCAGTTAACATGTTACTCCCTGAAATGCTTTACTTCATAGAAAATATTTTATTTTACTTTGAACTTCAAAAAGACAACTTTTAAATGCATACTGGCATCAGTGAAATGCAACAGTACGTTACATTTGATTCACCTCTTATGAAACTTTTAAAACAACCTTAGCAGTTATGGAAAAGTTATTCTGAGTGGCATTTTGTGCATTATTCATATGCTGTTTCAGCAGAACATGTATTGAATCCACATTTTCACCTAGAGTCAGCTGCTTCATTGACACTGAACATCAAGGAGTTTTGCAATACTGCTATAACTCAAAGACACGGAATTTGTGAAGAAAAGACAATATTTACAAATAATATTATACAAAAATATATAACTATTTAAAATAAAAATATATAAGACTATTTAATCTAAACTAAGCATTTATTTTGCTCAAACTCACTTTACTGTTACTGAAATTGTCTATTTTGGGAGAGGAGAATAGTATTGCTTGTACACATCTAAAACATTTATAATGAGTTCATTGTGCCTTAAATTATTCCCAGTGTTACATTTAAGTGTTACATTTATAGCTGAAGTAAAATTCCAGTGTGCTTGTTACAACCCCTACTATTCAACCAGCCCTATTTGAGGAGATATATGCATAAAAAGTAAATTAGAAACATGATTTAATCTGTGGATCAGTCATTTTGCTTTGGGGGATCCTTGAATATGTACATGTTGTTGTAATCTCCATAACTTTCCTAAAAAAGTACACAGAATATTCCATCCTCCTGGTTACAATTATTTCCATCTTTTTAGAATGAGTTGTGCAACAATTAGCCCTTGGGTTTAATTTGTGTTGTGTTTGAGATGTCCTCTGATTACTGATGCCTCTTTAGACCTTTTAATATGATGTAATTGCTTCCATAGAGAGTTTGGGGGCAGATGTGAGAGAAGCGGAGGGGTTTTATCAGTAAAGTATGTCATGACTTAAGAAGTGACCTTGTCTAATAACTCTAATATAGTCAGTCTCTATTGGTTTAAATTTTAAAATGATCCCAATGGACATAATTTAACTAGGCTTCATTTCATAATAAAATAATAATAATAAAAATAAAATAAAATAATAATACAAATAAAATAAAATACAATAAAAGAGTTTAAAAAAGATGAAAGAATAAGTAAAGTAATTGAGAAGAGCACTATTAACTTTGTTTGATATGCATACATGTATGGAATGAATTTGATGCAGAGGAAGTGCTCGTGACCTCAATCCGTTTGGTATGCTGCATCGGTCTTTGTGCAATTTTTTTTTTCTTCACATCCCGCCGTTACCTCTCCTCTCAGTTACCTCTCCCTCCTCCTTTCATCTCACCGCTCATCCTCCTTGGTCAGCTCTCTTTTGTCCTCACCCTCCCCTCCATTTTGTCAAGTGGTCATCAAGGGGTCAGTTGGGGTGATGTGAGGCTGTAAAATGGCCCGAACCATGCTGACCATCGAGAGAGAATAGTTTAATCTCAGTGGTGCTGACCTCTGACTGCTGAGTCTGAGTTAATGTCAGTGCTGAGCCTCCAGCCCCGAGCTGCCAATACCACCATGATTATGACCAATCTGCCCCTCCTAATGCAATTATCTGATCAATCTCCCATTTTACTGAATAAATAACGAGGGAGAGATGGACAGAGGGATGAGAAATGAGGGCAAAAGAGAGAGAGTGAGCTCTGCAGCGGCACAATTCTGGAGAACATTTTAAGAATTTTAAAGATGGTGTGGGACACATATTTGACTCCTTATGTAGTCAGTAATAATGCATGCTTGTGCTTAAGTATTAATGCTAATATAAAACAGCTCAATAAAGGTGACTTTATGTCAGTAGCTTCCCTGAAATGTGACAAAGTCTCAAACACCCACAATGAACTGATAACAGGACTTGAGAGAAACCTCTTCCATTCGTCATAAAGCCTTCTGGATATTTTCATTCCACCCAGACTTTGGCTGGTTTGGACACTGAAAAGAAAAAGCAAATTAGTAGATAAAGATAAAGAGATATTGCTTTTCAGAGAGAAGAGTGAAAGAAAAAGAGACTTTTCTGAGCGAGGGTGGTATAATTCAGATGTTAGCTTTTGATGCTAATCGCGTGATTATCGTCGAGGGCCAGGGTTCAGTATCTCACACTGGGCTTCACATTATTCAGCTGAACCCTGTAAATCTCTCTCACCTGTAAGTTACACTCACCAGAAAACATGACGAACATAGCAGAGGGAGAGCGAGAACAGCGTTTTTGAGTGACGTAACCAGACTGCGCTCTTCTCTGAGAATCTGAGAGCGCGTGATGACTGAGCCTTACACGATATTCAGCCGAGCTCAACCGACAAGGAAGTGACACGACGGTCCCTCGTCATTTATTTACCTGTGGCTTTTTGTAGCTTGCTTCACTGTGTGCACCTGACACCCGACTCCCCTCTCCTTTTCTTACTGTTCTTCTCAGTTCCTCCAGGCTTAGTTTACCTCTTTCTCTCTTCATCTAACTTTAATCAAGTAAATGGATGCAGTTAAATGCTACTAATTTCAGCTCAGGTAATTGCAATCCATTAATTAAATTTGATCAAAAAAAGGCATTGTAAGTGATTGGAAATGTCCAAAGTCATAGAGTGATTAAATCTTCTCTGTGCTTCAGAGCATTGTGCCGAAGGAAGATATTGCCCTCTAGGTTTACAAACCTTCTGTACAGGCAGAAACGCAGGCATTGTTTGAGCTATCATCCGTAGAGGCGGTAAGCTAAAACGGCAGTTTTTTTCCTCGAGAGGGTCTATAAATGGTAGTTGAGTGTGGTAGGTGGCCAGCTGTGGACAGTAACAGTGCACTCTGAGTACGATAACATCTGGAGATCAGGTTAGTATAGAAGGACTGTTAGAGAGAGAGAGAGTCAACACGACTCGAAAGAGAGATGCCAGGATGAGGTAGTGCTTAAGAGCAGCAACAGGTGGCCGTTACGTGTGTGTGTGAGTGTGCTGAATGAATCACAAGTGTGTATTTGACCCTCTTTTCATCTGTTGTCCTTCCACAGATTATGGGCAGCCCTGCTTTACATGGCCAAACAACTTTATTCAAGCATCCACTGATGTGGAGACCTATTTTTGACATCTGAAAAGACAATGTTTTCAACCAGTATAAGCTAGTTTTTAGTCTTATCTGGTATCTGATGTCTCAACCTGGTCCTGCTGGTCTTTTGGCTTGTTTTAAAAGGGTTTTTGCCACTTCCAGACTGAGACCAGTTGGACTCAAAGGTAAACCAGCATATATATATATATATATATGTATATATACACACACACACACTATCAGTCAAAAGATTTTGAACAGTAAGATTTTTTTATGCTTTTTCTTAAAGAAGTCTCTTCTGCTCACCAAGCCTGCATTTATTTGATCCAAAGTACAGCAAAAACAGTAAAATTTTGAAATATTTTTACCATTTAAAATAATTTTCTATTTGAATATATTTTAAAATGTAATTTATTCCTGTGATTTCAAAGCTGAATTTACTCCAGCATCATTACTCCAGTCACACGATCCTACAGAAATCATTCTAATATTTTGATTTGCTGCTCAATAAACATTTATTATTATTATTATGTTGAAAACAGCTGAGTAGATTTTTTTCAGGTTTCTGTGATGAATAGAAAGTTCAGAAGAACAGCATTTATCTGAAATATACATCTTTTTTACTTTAAGCTCTTGAATGGTATAGTGTATAATGTTACAAAAGCTTTTTATTTCAGATAAATACTGATCTTTGGATCTTTCTATTCATCCTTAAAAAAGATTTTCAACTGTTTTAAATATTGATAATAATAATATTAATGATGATAATAATAATAATAATAATAATAAATAAATAAATGTTTCTTGAACAGCAAATCAGCATATTAGAATGATTTCTGAAGATCATGTGACACTGAAGACTGGAGTAATGATGCTGAAAATTTAGCTTTGATCACAGGAATAAATTACATTTTAAAATATATTCAAATAGAAAGCATTTATTTTAAATAGTAAAAATACTTCACAATATTACAATTTATTAGATTTATCATATTCTTTGATCTGAAAGCAAACGTGAAGCAAATCTAAAAATATATATTATTTTTTTACTGTCTTGGGTAATTCATATTGGTAATTTCTTGTTATGCTTGACACAAGACATTGTGATTGGTTGTAGTCATCCTGATCAAAAGGGTCTTATCTAATGCATCTGTGGTTTCTAAGGATGGACTGTTTGAGCTGGCGTGGAAACACAGGTCTTTCCATTGATAGTGTTGAAGTCTGGTTGCTCCACGAATCACACTGTTTCCATCGTCTTTATCAGAGCAATGACAGAACACAGGACTGAAATTCAGACTTTCTCAGGACCTCACACACACACACAGGATTGCATACAAAGACACATATGCAGACACTGACGTGAACACACACAGACTCACAGATAACAGGCTCGTAAATCGCTGCTGTTCTGCTGAGCTCAAACCCTTATACTACTGAAGTGTGTGTGGGAGAGCGAGCTTAAGCAGAGCTACCAGTATTTTATTTTATTTTGTTTTATCTAAAACATATATTTCCATTGTTAAGGGTAAGGGTAATTAAAACAGGTATGACAAAAGATGTGTGAGTTAACGGTGCTTCGGTGAGATGGAAATAGTAACAGGACCTTGATAGTTTAAATTGAGGGACAAACTTTAGAGGATGAATTTATTAAGCAGATTGCAAGTAGGCCACAAATGCAAACTGAGAGGCTTGTCGGCATGACAAAAACATTCTGCTTGCAGGAACAACCAGTGGCTGCAACCAAGCAGCAGGGATGAGAGGAGAATGTAAAATGAAAGCAGCTGTATGCTGAGACGGAAACTTTGAGAGGAGATGGCAAAAGGAGGGGGTGTTGAATTTTCATGAATGAAAAGAGAATAAGAAGAGCAGGGAGAAATTAAGGTGTATGTAAATAAATGGTGGTTGACTGCAAAATAACTTTTTTTTTTGGGCGTCATAAATTATGAATCAAGTATATTTGATTTTTACAGTTTCTTAGCTGTTCAGATGTAAACCACTTTTCAGTTACATCAAAAGAGTTTCTATAAATTCTTTTATTGATACTGGCAACATTTGTGAATTTTAACACTGAAAGGTGATGCTTGTTAATTAAATAGAAAGTTGTGTACTCGTCCTCTTTACACCCTTACTCTCTCTCTCTCTCACTTCATCATTAGCATGTTAGAGGAGGCTGTAGCATGTCAAGGTGAAGTGAGTATCAGGTGCTTGTCTTCGTCCTACTGTCACCTCTATACTCACACAAACACAGGTGTAGCATGTGTATGATTACAGTAAGCATTTTACTATTGCTATTACTATTGTTTTAGTTATCATAGTCCAATTCATTTTAAATGAGATATGTTAGACCAAAGTTAAATCAACTATTAAAATTAAAATATAGCTTTCATTCTGATTTTATTCTGTTTAAAAAAAAAAAAAGGGTGGAACACAGGAAGTGACATTATTTGTGCAGAAAGACAATGTGCTCACATTCAAAGTTTTCAGAAATTTTAGTGACTGCATTTGTGAAACTAAATCTTATAAAAAAAAAAAAGTAATATTTAGTTTGTTAGTTAGTCAATCCACAGTCCAAGTTATTTGAGAATACAGTGAAATGCAATTACAAAAAAATATTGCGTGCATATCCTATTTTTTTTAATCAGTGGTATCCAGCATGCAGCTGTTTTATTGTCATGAAAGCCATAAAAGAAGAAATGATATCACAGAAAGAGCCACTGTTCACCCTCATGGTTCTGTCGAAGTCATTTATTCTTTCTGACTCGCATTACATTTTGTATATTATGTTTGTGTACACTATCTGTTCAAAAAGGATGGAAAATAGTTTGTTACTTGGTGATTAAAACAGTTGATATTTTTAGTCAATAAAATTTGAAAATCATTCCAGGCACTTGCATTTTTAACTAGATTCTTAAATGAATTTCCCCGTTTATAACATTTTAAACATTCTCATTTGTCAATGGCACATAATTGTTTTACATAAAATATAATAGCTTATTTAATATTCAATTTTGACCTCCTGAGGGAGACAGACATTCTCTGAAGGCTAAACTGATATCCATTCACGGAAATAAACGGTTATCCATTAAAAGCTCAATGAGAAAACATTCACTTCCTTTGCTTCTCATATTAAACCAATTTTGTCAATTTTGTTGGGTGTGTACAGTTTTGTTTAGCTGGAAATCTAGTTTTTCTGATCGTTGGCTTCTCTTAACTGTAGCAGTGGGTCATGATTCCTCCATCATGGTTTGATGCCTCTGGCTCTCCTCACACAGCAACACACTCTCTCTGCTACCGTATCCAGGACACGTCCAGAGTGATGTAATATCAGTCGGCACGGTAACGGACACGGGTAGAACAGCAGATGGGCGATCTAGTGACTCTTAATTATGCAGTCCTCTCTTTTTTGGACCGAGCTGTGGAATGGACCATTAAGCAGGACACAACACACAGGCCATGGGTCAGAACAGGAGTTGCAGAGGGGACGTGACCTCTGTGTGTTCGGTAGAGATAAAATAACAGCCATGCTAGGATAAAGTGGATCAGTTTGATTTTAAGTTGGCCAATCTATAATCTGACTAATAATTCAATATATAATTATTGTGAAAGCAGGTATTTACAACATGGATTTTACTGGGGTCACGGCATGACATTCATTATTTAGTCCTGTCTATTAATTTATTCAAAAAGTAATTTGTGAATTAAAATTCATTTTGATATTTTTTTATGGCTTACGGATGAAAAGAGTGTACTATTTTTTTTAAAGTAAAACCTTAAAGTTGTAAATAGCAATTTATAAGTGAAATTATATATATATATATAATTTCCTTCTCTCTCAATTCAATTCCTATATAATTTTTCTGTCTCTCTCTCACTGAAACATTACACTATTACAGTGTAGCTTGCCATTATTTTTATTAGATTTTCTAATATTTGAAAAACTCTTGTCCTCCAAAACAAAATTGTGATCCAACCTACATTCAGGAAAAAACATAAAATAGGAAATTTTATCATAGGACCCTGTAGACCCTCATAACTATAAGTCAATATCAGTAAGATTTTATGACAAGACAAGGTTAGTTCAGGTTTTAAAATGTCTTAATGCAAAAATGAAAGGACATTTATAAATTATTTTAATTATTCATGTTATTTGTTATAAATACTTTTTACCTTGATTTGGTTTTTTTGTTTTTTGTTTGTTTTTTGACAATTTTTAAATAATGAATGTTCTTGAAAGCAATGAAAAAATCACAATAAAACCAATATGTTTGCAAAAAGTACTTTTTAAGTATTTTTGTATGTTCTTTTTCTTTATTGTGGACACTTTTTATGTTGTTGACCCCCGTAACAGCAGTTTTTCCACCTGAGAGATATTGTACATGTTATGTTCTTCTCAGATGTAGCTGTTGTTTAAATATCATGAGCTGTTGAGCATTCAGTGTGTGCTTCAGGCTCTCTGTCATGCTTAACACAGACCCACTACATTGATGTAACTAGCATAATCCAGCATGAGAAATCACACGCTCTGTGTGTAAGATCAGTGTGTGTATGTGTGTGATAGCCCCTTTGAAATCCCTGTGTGTTCATGGATGAAGCTCTGCTCGCTGTGAGTGTATGTGTGTGTGTGACAGGGGACCATCAGTGAGTATGACGGGCAGTGTAAGATATGAGCTGTGACAAGCGCGGCCGTCACGGGTTATGACTGCTGGAGGGGGCAAGACAGTGTTTAAGGAAGAAAGAGAGTGTGAGTGTGAGAGAGCATCCGACACACGTGGCCGACTCGTGCTACATTATCCAGCTGATTGAGTTATGACAGCTGTGTTCCGCACAGGGAATCGCTCTCGCTCGCTCCCTCTCTCTCTCTCTCTCTCTCTCGCGGAGCTGATGATGATGAAGAGATCACTTTAAACAACAATCTCCATAATATTTCATGCTCAGTAAGCACCCAGAGGCTGCCGGCTCACTTCTCCATCAATTGATTTGATTCACTGCCGGGTTTCTGTGCATACACACACCTATGCCTAGCACTCAGCCCTGAAGATAAATGGCAGGTTAGATGAAAATAATATGTATGTCCATAGGAAATGGGAGTGCGTGTGTTTGTGTGTGTCAAAGAAAGTGGGTGGTGGGAGGTTATTCTATATCAGACTAGAACATCACAGGAAGCATTGAGATGAATTATAACCGTCACATCCTTCCGCACTACAGCCCACCCTTTTATTCTTCAATTCATCACAGTGTGAGAAATATTGTGATGGGACAAAGAGCTCTGTGTTGTTTGGGGGGGGGGGGGAATCATTGAGTTCAATTAGCAAAATCACATGCTGATTTCTTCTGTTTTACTGTAACTGATCTGAATTAGAGAACTGTTTACATCTGTCATGAACTGATTCTGATACTTTTGGTTGTATTCTGTTCCATTTCATTCTAATTATATTTAACTTTTGTATGTACATTTTGAATTGTATTATAAATATATACTATACATTTACTATACACAATAAATACAGTAAAAACACTAATGTTGTGAAACAGTAATACAAAAATAACTGTTTTATATATATATATATATATATATATATATAATGATACAGTATATATAATGAATGTGTGTGTGTGTGTGTGTGTGTGTGTGTGTGTGTGTGTGTGTGTGTGTGTGTGTGTGTGTGTGTGTGTGTGTGTGTGTGTGTGTGAAATGTACTTCAGTAATGTTTGTTTTATTTACAACTTGAAGATTTTATTTTAAAAAAAATAGTACGCTCTTTTCATGAGCCATAAAACATATAAAAAATATATTTTTATTTTATTTTAACATTAACAGATTGGTATGGAAAAGAACAGAATATATGTGGTAAATAGTTTTTGTTGTTGTTTTTTACTATATTATGTTCTGTGGTCTATTTTTTATCTATTCAATTCTACTATTCACCAATATGTTTTGTATGGTTTTCCCCCGATGTTCTGTTTTTTTGCTTCTTAACTTGGCTTAAATTAAAAAAAAAATTGTTCTATTCTTTGCAGCATTTGTCTTGCATGTGAAAAGTTACAATCAAGGATGAGAAAATGACCGGCTTGCACGGCAGCATCAGTAGAGAATGAGAATGGAAAAAACCTGGATGAAAGAGTGCAATGGATGTGTCAAGACATGGCTGGTAAAGTGTGTTTGTGTGTACGTGTGTTTTATTTGTGTGAATGTATATATCGAAGTGCATACATTTACCTTTGTCTGTGTGTACAGAAGTGGAAGTGGTTCTAGACTGAGTTGTTGAACAGTGTACTAATGAGTCCACTGGAGACTTCCTCCACAGGAAAGGGGAGAGAGACTGAGCGAGAAAGAGTGAGAGAGGGTAGGACTACGGTAGGATTAAGTATCTCTTAAAGATATCTACTTTCAGACTCTCAGTTATCAAACCACTAGTGTGTATTAATTAAGCCTAATGTAGGGATGGGTTATTGGAACTCTCTCTCCTTCACACACACACACACACACACACACATTATCCGTTTTTACAGACTTTATATCGACATACTTCTATATAACACTCATGTCTGCATACAAATTCAGACATGTCGCTCTTAAATGCATAATTAGTTGCACAGCTGAAACATAACATGCTGTTTTAATCATCATATTAAGTAATAGCAGGTCTGTGTAGCAGTGTTCTGGTTGTTTGGAGGAGAGCTGGTATCAGGCAGCCCTGAAGCAAAGCTCTGCTTTGATGTTATGGAACATGTTTTCTGGTGCGAGACTGGGATCATTTTAACTGCCCTTTTCTCTCATCACTCTTCGCTGGGTCATCACTGCTGGTCATGTATGTGTATGTACAGTATGTGTGTTCTTATAATTTCTCACAAAATACTGTAGCTGTAACAATAATATAATAGATTAAATAATAATATAAAAAATATTGTAAAAAATTATTTGCAATAACAAAACTGAAAAGTTCAGCCTCTGTAAAAACAATATTACATTTAGGTTTATTAAAGTATTAAAATAAAATAATATGGCTGGTGTAGTTTGAAGAAGACATCCCATATCAATTTAATATCAATTTATTTTTACAGTAGTAAACATTTATGTATGTTTTCCGCATTATGGCACTTTTTTGTGAACATTTGTGTGTATGCTCTACTATACTATAAGCTGGTTCCTTCCATCGTGTCTATGTTGTGTGTTTTATGCATGTATGCATACTTGATTAACTAGTATGGCACACCTGAATAACAAAATCTCACTGCAGATAACCTGGTTTGCTTCTAAATGTAGAGCAACACTTTGGTGTTCACATACATTTTAAAGTAAGTGGAGAGAGAGATAGAGAGAGAGAGAGAGAGAGAGAGCCCCACTGTCCTGGCATTCACCCTTTGACTGAATGGTTAAAGGCATGGGTAGTTTGCCAATGTTGTGTCAAAGTAGTGCCAACATTTGTATCAGATGTAGGCCAACTGTGCCACTTATGGGTGGTTTCTGATGTCCGCTTCCAATCGGAGATCAAGAGGGCCAAATGAAATAAAACAGCTGTAATTAGCATCACTGTTAAAAGTTGGCTGTGACGTTCTGCTACAGGGCCACTGAGCATACCCTCATTTTATAATGTCAGATTTCAATCCTACTATCTGGCAATATAAAACCTGAACCTAATGAAGCATAAAGATTAAACCTTAACTTTAGCCTTAGTGGTTGATGTTTAAAATGTATGTGTGTGTATATATATATATATATATATATATATATAAAAAAATATTAAACAAATATAAAATATAACTACGTAAAATATGTCTCTATAAAAGTGTAACCATTTTATTGTGCTGTTCTTTCACCATTTTGTAAATGTAAATGTGTTAATGGTAATCTTTGATTTCTTCTGAGGCTGTCACTGTTGGACATATTGATTCCCACCATGAGTCAACAGACATGCCACAGATGAGCCTTTCTCTCTCTCTTATTCTGTCTCTCTCGCTTCTTCATGCTTATTATACCAATTATCGGTAACAGAGAAACGTTTCACTTTTTTGACTCCCTGCTGTGTGATTTGAGCAAATCAATATCTCTGATCAGAGTTGCCTCTGCAGCATTCTTTATAGGGCCCAATCTCATCTTGTAAAGAGGTTTGTCCTTCAGATATGTGAAACTAATCTGTAGCAAATATCACACAGTTTTGTGGTTTATGCTATTGCGCTCAGTATATTTGCATGAGTGGCACTGATGTCTCTTTGTAACCACATTCGCTGTTACAGTGTGAGAGGTGAGACCACCAAGAGCACAATAAGCCGCTGTCTGCTGCACATGTCTCACTCTCAGTGTGCCTCGGCATTGTCTAATTACTCGCCACAATCACTGGAACTCATTGCCGTGTCTGACCTTAATGCTACAGACATATGCCGCAAGTAGATACAGCGCCCCGACTCCTCCAAAAATTTCCCACATTTTGAGCGAGACGTGACGGACAACGTCCGCGTGACCCCAACATCCAGTTGAGATTGAGCTCGGCATTCAGGGTCCGTTGTTTTCGCCGGTAATTTGATTGACAGGTTGTTTATCATGCAGCTGGGGCTGACACTTTCAAAGCTGGAGGGTGCACATGTGTATGTGCGTGCGTTGGGGGGAATATCCAATCTGTCTAACTCCCCCCCTCCACAGCAGCTGACCCCTCCGGGTCGTCACGACTTAAGTAAGAGTGAAGTTGCTTAAACAGAAGAGCTCTGGTCAGAGGGGCCTGGCCCGAACCCACAGCTGCACCGATCTCCTCTCGCGCTCAGGCCTGTCTGTGATCCTTTAAGAATCCATACATATTGATTCAGACTGATAATAAACAATTTGATTAGCCTTCTTCTATAGGCTGTCAGTCCAATCACTCTCAGCGAACCATCCGAGTGGAAGAGGAGGGGAGGGGAAGGAGGGAGATAGAGAGATAGAAAGAGAGTGAGAGAAAGCGGCATAAAGCTGAAAAGGACGGATGGAAGGTACGGGGCCCAGGGGCGAGAAGAAGGGAGGGCAGAAAAAGGGATCCTGGTGTGATTAGGCGTCAGCGTTTGCTGAATTGGACAGGACAGCTGAGCTGCCTGGTTATTAACTCCCTCAGAAAATTCTCAGGCTCTCGCGAGCGCGCCTGAATACTGCCATCTGGATCGATAAGCAATCTCCGCTGTGTACTGAGCAACTGCACCTTTCATTTGTCTCAGGCGGTCCCTCTCTCTTACGCTTGCCCCCTCGCCATTGAACAGGTGTATTGTCCAGTGAAGAGAGAGGGAGAACGAAACTTCTCCTCCACTCTTCCCATTTCTGTTTCTCTCTGGCCATCACTCAGATTTGCGCTCTTCTTTCTTAGCTCACTCTCCTTTAGTCACTAGCTAGGGTCTCTATCACCGCTAACATAATGACCCGGGGGGAGAAAACACGAAGCCATCGCTCCCCAGCACGGGCCAGCGCCAGGGGAGGATGAGGGGGGATGGGATTGATGTTTGATGCTTGACAGGGGAGCAGATGTCATGACCGGGGCTCCACCTCGGCCCAGAAAGCACAAGCATTTGGCAGACACAAGAGAGGGAAAAATTAGAAACTGGCAATTGGACATGTTTCTCCAAACACAGAGGATGCCTTTAATAGGATGATCTAGCACACACACCTGTGTATGGACCATATCGCTCAGCAGTGTGTGGGTTTAATAGACCCTTAAACACTCATTTGCGTTTGCAAAATGGGATCCGTGCTTAGGTTGAAGCAACCGCACATATTGGCAATGTTGTACGGTTTTAGCTAACGTTTTGACCACAGCGGGAGGGAGAGAGTGTAAATGTGTGTTAGCATAGCGCTGATTACAACAGCCTGTGTGTGAGGACTCAAAAGATGAATGTCCATACTGATTTTGTGTGTAGATTGAGCAGGCCTTGGGCTGATCACTTTGAGTGATTCTGCAGGCCATTGATTGGGTGGATGGATCTATTGATGAGTCAGGCAGCTGATGGGGAAGATGGGATGAACATTAGCCCGTCCTCTCACAGCACACATTTGTGCAGAACACAAATGCACATAAAAACTGCATGAGGAAAATCACAGAATATATGAGGACAATGACTCACGTAGGTCTTATCTAAAAACATCTGTACATAGAAATAGTACAATAATGATGGACATTTAGTGTATGGTTTGCAATAAACAAATTATTTAGGCAATTATATCATTATTTGTCTGTGACTGACTGATTGTTATTCACTAGTACTTTGTAGTATGAGATACATATTTTTATTCTTATTTTGATGTACAGATAACAGTGTGTCTGTCGGGCAGAAATCTTGCATCTCCATATTTCAGCATTTTATATACAGTATACACTTTTATCAGTCCTATTGGTCAACCTTTCCATTTGTCTGTTGGTTTTACAAATATTTAGCTAATGAAAGGTATTAACAACATCTCGTAACTCTGTTGGGTCCTCAAACTCTCAGAAACTTACATATGTAAGTTTCTGACCTCATATAAAGCCACGATTTTATAGTTTTGAACATACCATGTTTCCACTCTGCATATAATAACCTTGTAACAAAGTAAAATTAAAGTAAACAATTGCAATGATCCATAATTGCAATAATTCTTGTGTAGCTAGTTTTTTAGGGCTAAAATAGTCAAGTGCTGTTACGACGTGGTTTCATAATGAGAAGAGAAAAACAAAGCCTATATATATATGTGTGTGTGTGTGTGTATTATATGTATGCAATATTTTTAGACCACACCAAAACAGATTACTTCTAATGTACACATTTTCTGAGTCATATTTTCACAATAGCCATTAACTACTGTCTGAGCTACAGGAATGCTAATTGTTCAAAAATAAGCCACAACAGGAAAATTATAAATGTGGAGGCACAACACACACATACCCAACTAACTATGTACATATAATACACAAACAATATGCACTAATAGACACAATACAAACAGCACTCTAATGTCACCAGACAAAATAGGAAGAGTGACTCATGAATACACTTTTAATCAGTTCAAAGCTGCAGCTGTGTGGGTGGGTACATGGAAACACAGATTATGGCATACGGCTCCAAATTTCCCACATAATGATGGATAATTCCTTGTCCTCAGATATTTTTAGAAGGACTGTCATAGCTGCTGTAAGAGTTAAAAACAGAATTTGTGTACAGTAAATATAAATTCATGCCAATCATTGGAACTAGAATCACTGTAAGTCAGTATTTTGAGAAAAACAAAAAAACAACCTTGAGAGATTTTAATTTAAAATGCTTTTCTGTGTTTTGGAATTTCTTAAAAGCATTTTTTTTAAACTGTTCCTCTTCTCTGACTATCAAACTAGGTGAATTTCCTGTTGATGTTTCACTGATGTAGACACTTTTCGCTAAGAGGCTTTTTTTATCATGTCTTTGTCTACACTTCTTTCAAGGTCATTTTCAACCTGGAATCTATAAACCTCTGAATGGGCAAAGTTATATGAATTCTTACTTTTTAATGAGCAAGTTAAAATATTTCCATCTCAGACCCACCGATTTAAAACGATCCCACAATCTACTGAGAGGAGAGGATGAAATTACTGTGCAATTACTGCTTTCTCTGTCTGTCTTTCTCACAGTCAATCGCACCCTGGGATGTGACATGCCGTTCTGTCGTCTTGCTCTTTGAAATTCAGAATGATTCCGACTGCTTGATATTGTTGGGGCCTGTCATTGCTAAGCTTTCAGATGATGCAATTGTGAAGGCTGAGTTGTTAGAAGTGATCCAAGAGCTGAAGATCCATCAGTCTGTCTCTCTGTTCTGCTATCAATAAAAGGTAACACTTTATTTCGACAGTCCACTTTAGACATTCTACTAACAGTAAGTAACTTTGCAACTACATGTCAACTAGCAGTCATTAGAGTATTAGTAGGCTGTCTGCTTAATATCTTCTAACACTTTATTTTGATGGGTCCACAACATACAACATACTGACTATGAGAAACTTTGCAAGTATATGTCAACTTATTCTACTAACCCTAAACCTACCCTACTGAGAGTTAGTAGACATGTAGGTGCAAATTAATGAGAATTAGTTGACATTTAGTTACAAAGTTACTTATAGTTAGTAGAATGTCTAAAGTGGACTATCGAAATAAAGTGTAACCCAATAAAAAGCTCTGATTCGCTGTCACTGGATATTTCTTCATAAAGCCCAAGGCTCAGTAGGCTCAGTAAACAAATACAATGTTGGGAGTGTGACAGTGATGGTAATATGTGGCTAGGTGAGCTGCCTCCTGGAGTTGGTCACCTTTCACCACCTGTCATCCGCCCCTCATATCAAATACACACAAGCACTCACGTATGTTTTAGCTGCCGAAGCATCTCAGAGGTGCTAACATGCCCTAACCCTGCTAACTTCTCAAGAAGATGCATCTGACGCTTTATAGATTCCCCCTCCAGACGCGTCTCACTCTCTGGGGCATTGATACAAATGAGATGGGACTGCATGCTGTTTGTCTGAACCTCTATTCTACCTGTTTGTGATCTATAATTAGTGTCCATGACACCTGCTGTCATCGGGTAAACACGCAAGGCAAAGTTTAAAAGTGTACAGAGCAAAAAAATGACCTCCAGTCAAACCCCACGTATCAAACAGACCACCGTAAGTGCCTTTAAAAATATTTGTGTCCTTAACTACAGAGTCTTGCTTCTGAAGATTTTGGTTGTGTTACATAAAACAAACAGTATAATGATAATGTGTCGTATTCGCTTGCATTTAAGCGTGCAGCGGAGAGGCCATAGATTATGCTCTCTCGGCTCCTTCTTGAGAAAGTGCATATGTAGGCATCATACAAATTAGAATTCATTTGATGACTTATGGATTTAAATTTGCAACAAATTTGATTGAGGATGATTCACCGGCTTGGAACCGGATCCATCCAGCCTTCTGCCCATTGTGTCCCTTGATTGATTTTTAAGTTAGCGGGAAGCAATCGGTAAGCACCACCCAATCAAGGCCTACGAACATAGCGCAGATTAGACAATTTGTGGTAATCAATGAAAATATTCCATGATTTGCTAGCACTCAATCGGCACCGTAAATCAAGACCGTAATGCCTGGGTTAGTTAGCGATAAAACAAGAGTCCCTGACAGGACAAACTATAATGGATGAATTAGAAGGGCAGGTCAGGAAGTGGGGGGTGTAATAAGGCTGATATACAGGCACCATACCACCAGAACCCTGCGCCCGCACCAGAGCTGTCAGCTGCTAATGGGTTAGCAAAAGTATTGGTGTTTATCATCTGCCTTCCGTCCACATATTTATTCATTTATTTAGTACTCTGATGCAGAATCATCATTTTCATTGTTTAACATCCTGCCATCGTACACGCACACATACAGTTCTCTGCAGCTCCTGCTAAGCTCTGTAGGAAAATTACAGTCATAAGTAAGACAATTATTTATATGTTGTTGAGATTAACTGTTATTTGCATTATTTATATGTGTTACTGTAAGTGCTGTGTGCATAACATACAACAGTCTTGAGAGAAATAGATCTCTTCTCTTACATTGTGAAAATCAGAGTATAGCCAAAATGGAAAACTCTGTCAGCATTTTCTCACCTTTACGTTTCTTTCTTTCTTTTTGTGGTGGAACACAAAATGAGATGATGTGAAGAATGATCAGTCCCACTTTATATTAGGTGGCCTTAACTACTATGTACTTACATCAAAAAATAAGTACTTATTGTGTTCATATTGTATTGCAAAACGATTACACTTTATTTTAAGGTGTCCTTGTTACAGAGTAATTATACATTAAAAAAGTAATATTAATTAACTACATGTACTTACTATATGGTTAGGATTAGGGTTAGGATTAGGGTTAGGAATAGGGATTGTTTTAGGGTTACTTGCATGTAATTATGCATAATTTATTGTTATTATAATAGTAATACGTGTAACAAGGACACCTTAAAATAAAGTGTTAACCAAAACACTTCTGCTGATATTGAGGTGGGATATGGGTAAGGTTAGGGACAGGTTTGGTGTATGGGTAGGTTTAAGGGTGGGTTATGGTGTAAGGCAGGGGTGTCAAACTCAGTTCCTGGAGGACCACAGCCCTGCAGAGTTTAGCTCCAACCCTAATTAAACACACCTGATCCAGCTAATCACGTCCGTCAGGCTAATTTGAAAACTACATGGTTTGTGTGTTGGAGCAGGGTTGGAACTAAACGCTGCAGGGCTGCGGCCCTCCAGGAATTGAGTTTGACACCCCAGGTGTAAAAGATGGGTCAACAGTGTAATTATAAATGGAATTACAGAAGTTAATTACAGATGTAATTACATGCAGGCATTTTTAAAAAAAACATAAGTACAAAGTAAAAACATGTATGTACACAATAATGGTATTGCATCAAATAATTTAAATGTAAGTACGTAATAGTTAAGGCCACCTAATATAACACTGCTTTTCTCCAAATAATGAAATCCTATCAAATTTATAAGGAATGCACCTTTAAGTTTCCTTATATTTTGGATTTGATTTTTAATTTGATATTTAATGTTGTTTATAGAATTAGGACGATTCATTTCATCATGATATACTCTTTTCAATATTATTTGTTTCATTATGAATTAAGAATGATTTGACTTGTAATTGTAGAAACCAACAACCAGCCAACGTGATGTTATTAGCAATCATACTGTAGGTATCCCTATATGTAAAGTGTGCTTCTAGAAATATATAAAATAGTTACAATATAATGTTGTAACTAAAATTGTCACTGTACATGTCTAATAGTTTATTTTAAAAGTACTTAGGGTTAGGAGCTATAAAAAATAGTCAAATTTAACAACGCAAACATATTTATAATATAAATTCTTTATCAGACTGACCAACTAAGTGATGTTTGAAGTGATTTTCTTCTGCGTTTAGCACACATCTACAATCAGTGAATGTGTCCAGAAATACAAATCAAATCAGTGAATTTCACATTCAGTCGATGTGATTATTTAGACTTAGAAAATCTATCTGAACTAATGTGCAGTTTTCTACATAGCAATGGCTCAGCACATGTGCAGTGCCTATAGAAATATTTTTAATGTAATGAGAATTGTGCTCTACACTGAGCCCCTCAACCCTGCCCTCACTCTTTGCAAATGTAAAATGAATCTCATTGGGTTCGGAAAAGAGAAGGATACCTTAGACTCTTTCTCTCGCCCACCTGGCCTGTTCTCCTGACAGGTGCTGGGTCTTTGTATTCTGTTGTAATGGCTTGACTAGACTGATGCTCCAACGGCTGACCTCTACCAGAACATTTGATTCTATCATCCTCCGCCCTGCTCGGGGGTCAGACTGCTTTATCAGAGGAATTACCTAAAGTGCCTGTTATTTCATCATCCTGCCCGCCAATACAGGCTATTCCTTTAATTTATACACCCCCAAAACAACTGCAGTCTCCATATATCACCCTCTTCCTGCAAGAGGTAAAATATCACTCGCTCATCCGAGGCCAGGTGTAGAATCATTAACCTCTGTCGTAGCGAGAGCAAGGGGCTATTATAGGATAGAGGCGATGCCCATACAGAGAAAGAGAGAGAGAGAGTGGCTTTTGTGACTTGAGCTGTCCTTTAATACACACTTCTTAGACACCGGCATGCATCAATACACTGACTTCCTGCTCTCACAGGCAGCTGCTGAACTCAGGAATGTGAGCTGTTGTGTAGGACTTGTGTTTGGTGCAATTCTATCCATTTCTGGATAGAGGAAATCTCAGAAATAATGACTTTAAAGGAATATTCTGTGTTCAAGATCAATTGACAATGCGGATTATTACAAAGAACAATTTCAACTCATCCCTCATTTTCTTAAAAGTAAAAAGGCAAACAGTGAGGTTACAGAAGCACTTACAATGGAAGTAAATGTGTCCGATTATTTTAAAAGTTTGGGGTCAGAAAGAAATGTATATTTATATTCAGCAAGGATGCATCAAATTGATCAAAAGTGACATTAAAAATATTGTAATGCTACAAAAGATTTGTTTCAAATAAATGCTGTTCGTTTCCACAAAAGTACAAAGCAGCACAACTATTTTCAACATTGATCAGCATATTAGAATGATTTCTGAAGGATCATGTGACACTGAAGACTGGAGTAATGATGCTGAAAATTCAGCTGTGCCATCACAGGAATAAATTACATTTTATATAATAGCATTATTTCACAATATTACTGTTTTTACAGTCACAATATAGTGTTTTTACAGTTACAGATTTTAAGCTTATAATTTTATAGAAACACTTGAATTAATTCTGCTGTTTAACTTGAGTATTATTTTAATGGTAAATAGTTTACTTATGGCAAGGTTTTACACAGTGCCGATCCTAGACTTCTGGGGACCCTACGCAAAACTGTGTCGCCGGGGGGGTGGGGTGGGGGGGTTGAGGATGAGGAATGGATGAAACGCATTTGTCCGTGTTTCACTCCGTCTCGAATCGCGCTTGCGGAAGGCGCTCGAGAAACACTATCTCTTCACGGTACGCTTTCAACTGTTTTTTTTTTGGTTTGTTTATTTTTTTCAAACAAGAGACTGTACGACATTCACGTTACAAGATTTTTACGTAGAGAGGGTGACAGCGCACAGCATTAAAATAAATTATCATTCATGTTTTCACAACAGCTGGCCAAATTCAAAAACGAAACTAAAATTAAAACATCTTTGAGAGCAAGGGGGCCCCCCTGGTGTTTCGGGGGCCCATACGCAGCTTGCGTATTTTGCGTATAGGGAGGACTGGCTCTGGTTTTAAATGTTATATTGATTATAACTCAGAAGAGTTATTATTTTCACACTTAAATCATGTTAACTTGCATTGTTTACGTCTTGCTGTCTCATGACAGTGCGTATAAATAGTACACCAAATAAAAAAAAAACTTTTATTATATTAATATGCAAAAATTTACTTTGGCGTGTATATGCTATGCAATGGGTAGGATTAGGGTTGTGGGGTAGATGCGTATCATATGTACGCGAAAACTGCGTATCATATGCACGCCAACAAATTTCTTATCATATGCACGCGAAAACTGCGTATTATATGCATGCCAAAGTCAATTTTTGCGTATCAATACCACAAGTTTTTGTTTTTATTTGGTGTACTACGCATTTTCATGAGACCGGGCTTTGTGGCTATACTATTGAAACAGTGGATTGGTCCTTTGTAAGTGCCTTTCTGTCACTCAGATATTTGCTTTTTTAAAGCAAAAGAGGGTCAGGTAAAAATATTTTTTTGTGTGTGGTAATAAGTTGTGCTGACAGTTTTGTGCTGACAGTTGACCTCAACGTTTGCCGTTGTCTGTAGGAAGTTTAGCAAAGAACAGTAGAACTATGAGAATCAGTCTCCTGAAAATCTGCCGAGGTCTCTTTCAATGTGTTTTAGTACCATTCTGCTTTAACAAGACCCCAGTGAGAATGCGCTTCAGCAATCTGTCTGTAGCTGTAGTATGTTGATGTTACTGTAAGGGCTTGCCTGACTTTGCTTACCCTTGGAAAGCTTCTCTCTCCCTATGATCCAACATCTGAAGAGATGATAAAAACCCCCTGGTAGCCTCAGAGCAGCTGCCTGGCTTAACATTGTCAAAAAGCTTTTTTTACTCCCCCCATCGTTTCAACCTCTGGTGTGTATTTTATTGAGCCGTTCTCATCCCTCCCAACTGCATAAGCTGTGTTCAAAATGTATTTCCCTGCTCATTAAAACGGACAGGCATGCACACTACATACAGACTCTCTTGTTCTGAGAATGGATCAGGCTATGAATGTTCTCTGAACTTACTTTTAAGTTTTCACACAATGAACTTCATTAATATTCTATAACTTTGATAAGTAAAAGTTAAAAAGTGAATTCCATCTACACTATTTTTAACTGTTTGTCCATATGCAGGTGTATCTCACAGATGCAACTGTAGACAAACAATTTTAAGATGTCTAAAGTTAAAAGTAGTTGCATGTCCAGATCTTTGCATTCTGTTGCACTCCATCCAGTTGTTTTTAACATAAGAACACTTCCTTCATGAGCAACATTGCCTGTTTTTAGTAAGTGTTGCATGTTGCCTTTAATAGCAGTGTGATAATGGTAGGGGTTTTACATACGGTTCAGGGGGCATGATTACTTGTGTGTTATTTTTATTTTGTTTTTTATATAATTATTCACAGTAAATTAAAGTGTTAAACTGACGGCCCTATTAATAATATACTGTAAATGTATATACAAGAGAGCTCAACTATGAAAATCACACTGTAGAAGCTTACCTATATGTAAACTAAAGGCTTCAGATCTTAATATACATAATTTATGAACTAGAAAATTGGAGAAAATGGGCCATATGTGTCATAAGAACATATGTGCATATTAATTTTGGCAGTAGTATTTAAAATGTACAGCTTACAGTAAATTAAACTGCTTTAGAGATATGGAGCATTATCATATCTTAAAAATATATTAAAATCCTTTTCATGTTGACATTTCTAAAACACTTAGTTGCTGATTTGTCTTTAAGCATGCACAATTACATTGGTGGCTGAGGTAAAGTGGTGTAAGAAGGACCCTCGAGGCAGCATTTAAAGCATTTCACTTCTGGAGTCCCATATGCTGCACACCTTATATGTCTCCACTGATGATAACTCGCTAAACTCAGACTTTATGTGTAAAAATGCACCAGCACAAATCTTTCTAACACCAGACAGACCTTTCTTTCAACGCATCAAGACCAAACTCCCCAAGCGCCCTCACAAGGGTACAGACAGCTCCCAGTACACTTCACAGGCTGTTTTCATCTTATCTCCCATCATATAGAGCAAATATCAAAAATGTGATTTGAATGTCAGGGAAAATTATCCCTGAAGGACAAAGGAAAAAGGTACAAAATGACAAACTCGTTCAACAGCACATTCAGTTTTCTTTTATTGGAATCAAACGAGCCGTCTCCCTCTCTCTTTCCAGTATTCCCTTATGTAAAGACCTCATGTCTAAGAGAGGGAGAGAGATGAAGAGAAAGAGCAAGGGAGGGAGAGAAAGCCCTCGCTTCTCCAGACAGTAGGCTAACAGCCCAGAAGGTTAATTGAAGTCTGGGAGAGTGACTTTGGTGGCCTATCTTTAACAGGACGACCTATAAATGTTTAAATGTTTGATTTCTGCTTAGCTATAGAAAAATGGATCTTGTGATCTTTTTTTGCATGGCTAATGTCCTTGGACAAGGACTTTGGACAGGTTATTGAGTTAGTGCACTAGATAAATCTGAACACCAGTCTTACATTACTCAACTAATGAGCTAATGAAATTTGAAAAATCAGTGCACTTCCTTCAGGGGATTGGACAGGAACCGAGACATTAGCAGGTGGCATGAAGATTGTTTGGAACTTTGAAAAATGCCTTGACTTATAGAGGAATCGTTCAGCAGCGTTTCATCCATCAACGTGAACCTACAGATATTTCAAAGCCACGAAACTTCAGGCCTATCTGAGAATGAAATCTGCAGAGCATCCTAAATCTTTAAAAACTAATTTAGTTAATGACTTACCGCTGGCGATTAAAAGCTCTGCCTCCAGTTATACTGGTCTACTGATCAAAGTGTTTCATGATTTACTCAGCAGCATTTGTGTGTTTGAGTGTGCGCGGGCACGCACATAATCCTCCTTTTGCATCCTCGTCATTTGCAAGATAACCTTGTCATCGATCTGCAAAAAATGCCTGTAGATGAAACGTGCATTCTTGAGTTCTCTTAATCAAGAAGCTTATTGATTATATGACTAATGATGGGCCATTAAGATATGGCTGAAATGAATGGTCTGTCGTATCATACTGAGCTCTCAGCTAATAGGATGTTTCAATCAAGAGATGTTCATGATATCGCTTCTGTTACAACCGCTCTCTAATTTTATCTGTTCTTTAA
Source organism: Schizothorax lantsangensis (assembly GCA_027422415.1). Classification (NCBI taxonomy): domain Eukaryota; kingdom Metazoa; phylum Chordata; class Actinopteri; order Cypriniformes; family Cyprinidae; genus Schizothorax; species Schizothorax lantsangensis. The sequence goes on from CM049839.1 coordinate 23,106,367, forward strand.
GATAAGTTAATGTTCTTGTTATGTCTAGAATGCTATTGATTTGCCACTGCTTGGGTATTACAACACTATTTCATCTCTTTTCCTCTGCATATAAAAGTATGATACGCTCTGGAGGGGGGAAAGCAGTGGACAGGTGTGCTAAATGACTGACCAAGCAAATGTTTCACTTCCTGTGTCTTTCTTATATTTAACACTGGCTTTTCCATTTACTTTTTATTTACTTGTGTTGATCGGGAATCATTTCAGTGAGAAATGAAGTTTAATTTAAACAAGCACATCTAAGTAAAATACATGTCAAAGAGAATCAGGCAGTAAAATTAGAAAAGAAGATTAAGAAGAAAAAGAAAAGTATAGCAGGGTTCAGTCTCAGAGGCACTTTGTTTCTGTTCCTAAGATGACTAGTTTCTTTTGTAGGCATCACATGTTCTCCAAGTTGACTGAGAAGTGCATTCTAAGTTCAATTTAAGAATGCAGGTTTTTAAATAAATGAATGAATAAATGAATGAGATGTTTGCAATGGTTTGAGGCAAAAATAAATTTATCAAAAATCTATCAAATAAATTATTAAAACAAAAAATATAACCAAATATCCAAAAAAAGTACAAAATGATAATAAAAATAATAATAATAATAATAATTTACTCTACCATTCAAAACTTTTTTTTCACCCTTTTATTCAGCAAAGATAATTAGGTAGGGCATCCAGCATAAAAACCTGTGAATTTTTATTTTTTCCCCCCCCCGTTACTTTTTCGGTTTTAATATGAATAAATCTGAAAAAAAAAAAAAAAACTATCACGGTTTCAATAGAAATATAAAGCAGCACAGGCGTTTTCAATACTGACTTTCTTGAAAATATATTAAAATCATTTTTCTGAAGAATCATGTGACAGAAAACTGGAGTAATGGCTACTGAAATTTCAGCTTTGCCATCACAGGAATAAATTATATTTTAAAATATATATAAAAAAATATTAATAATATTTTACAAAATTACTGTTTTATGGTGTTGCAGCCTTAGTGAGCATCAAAAACATTAAATATTATCAACTCCAAACTTTTAAACTATAGCATATACATAACATTGTATACAAGATAGATATAATCATCAGATATGCTACAGACTGTTGGCAGGCCTTTGCTGACATCTGCACTGGTGTGTTTGTGCAGATCGCCGGCCCTCCAGAGTGGTGTTGGGTTTCACAACACACAAAGGCCATAAGTGGTGTAAGTTTTGTTTAACGGAGAACATTCAATAGCTTGAGGACGGGGTTCAGCTACATCCCGGGCCAGAAGGTAAGCCTGACAGACATCCCAGGGGTGTGTGTGTAATCTTCAGTATTGAGGGGGTCTCTGACAGTTTCCACATGGTGTGAGTGGGTGTGCATGAAGCCGATGAATGAAGACCACTACAAACATGATACCAGACGCACTGCAGACCAGGTGTCAAACAGCCGGTACCCAGAACACACCACTGCATGTCATGAGACATCTACAGACTGGGAAGAGGTGTTCAGATGAGTGTAAATCCAACTCTATGAGACTGATCTGAGTGATCTGAGTGATCTGCTATGATGGAGGTCGAACATCCGAAGCATAGACTGAGATTTGTTGTACGCTTGATCTGGAACGAGTAATGAAAGGAACGGAAAGATTAATGTTGAAAATGTCCATCCCGTGATCCCGAACAGCTCCTGACCCCCATGTGTGCTGGAGTGCATCACCTGTCTGGGCTTCGGCTCGGTTGTCTATTCCGTCTGCCACATCCTTGTCTGCCAAATCTCCCTCCCCGATCTCGGGCGCACGCGGCTGTAATGACAGGCGCATAAACAGAGTGTGCGGCTTGTCAGACTTAATGGTGCAATGTTAAAACATGAGGCCTCTAGGGGTCCATATAGCGTCGCACCCTCAGACCATCAAACCCCCTGCCCTCAGCCGGCATTATGATCAAAAGCTTCACCTTGCAGCCGAAGGTGGAGAGAGGCAGAGGAGGGATGAGGAAGAGTCCTCATTATGGTTCGAGACATCCATTTGGGCATTTTTAATATGTGTATCCTATTAAGCTCTTTAAGTGCTTTTTGATAATTGTGCTTTGTACTTTTACAGCACTCCAGTCTATTCCCAGTTCAATTTCCTCTTTTATCGGACGTTTGAAATATTGATCTCTGACAGATAAAAGCAAACACTATAATCTTGCTCCTGAGAGAGAGAAAGCGAGAGAAGGAGAGAGCGAGGCGGCGCTGTAGGAATGCACTGGGGACGTCTCTTCCTTCCTCTTTGTTTTATTGCGTTTCTTTGTCAACAGAATTTGCTTACTGCTTACCGAGATGCTTATGTAAAGCACCTGCTCGCTGATGGCTCGTTGATATGACCGTCTCCCTTGGTCTCATTTACCTCTATCTGACTCTCTCTCTCTCTCTCTCTCTCACGCTCTCCATCTCTCTTCATCTGCCCCCTCCCTCGTCCCCCATCAAATCCCACACTCCCCCCTCGACATTTTGCGGAGCGGAGCGGAGGGGCGGCAGAGGTGCTTTCGATGATTGCCACAGCTTAAACGGCTGTCAGGCCGGCCTGAATAAGCATGATTTATCCCCGTAGTGCTTTATGGAAGTTAGTGTTTTCTGTTAACCTGAGCTCTCAAATGCAGCTTGCTGCTGCCTGGCCGTCACATTAACCTGAATCAATCACGTCTTGATTTTTCCATAAAAGAAAAGCCAGTTGTAAATAACAGGGTGGACGCAGTGCGAGGATGAATGCGCGGTGCGGCGTGTGGCCGGCTGCTGCGGCTGCCACTCAGCGCTCCGCTGTGGGCTTATTACAGCGCTGCCGTCGCTGATGTTCCTCCACCGGCTCTTTTCTGGAGGCTGGAAGACACCAATGCACTGTTGGGGTTTCTTACAGAAGATTATCCAAAAGAATTTGTACATTTCACTGATGTGTTTCTGTCTCACTTCTCCTCAGAGCATCGTCCTAATGTCCCATCAGTATGTAAGCATCTCACAACCCTTCTGACGACTCAGGGATCTCCGACTTTCGCAGTTCTGTGAGTTTTTTATTAGGCAGACAGCGGAGAAAGCAAACCCTAAAGCAGCTCTTCCATTTTTCTGCTGCCGTTTTCAGCCTTTTTAGCTTTCACAGACACTATTTAAGATTTACTGCAAACATTTGAGCATCCAACCCACTGTATTGACTCCGTTTGACAAGCGTAATCCTTCTCCTCTTCCCCGTCGTTTCCATCCCAAGATCAATCACCTCATCAATGCTGCCTGACTGCTATGAAGTGCAGGCAGGAGGTTCGATTCCCGCTCAGCACCCTTACGGACTTGCTATAATATAGAAATTGATTCATCTTCAAAGTTTTCTTAAGTGCTCGCCCTGGTGTTGAAGGATGTCACTGGTTTGGTGGAAACACAATCTCTTTGTGTTTTTCACCAAAGTGGAACTTCTGAGAAGACAGCCCACACAAATGGATTGCAACAACAACTAAATGAAAGCTTCTCTGCAGTTGCGGGGGTTTCTTTGTCTTAGTCTGAAGTAGTAATTATTAATCATTTCACCAGCCATGATGTCAACATATGTAACAGACAGGTACTGTAGTGTGGAGTAAATATTAACTAAATATTTCACAATAAAAACTTGGAAGTGGATTTATTTGAATATAGGCATCCAGTAAAACGTGAAGATATTATAATAATAAAAAATATGTCTGTAATAAACCATAAAAGCAATATATTTGAATTATATGAAATGAAAGAAATCAACAAATAATACACACACAAAACAATATTCAAATATATTAATATATTTAAATATAATCACTTTCCTGCTGCATACATCTTTACTGTGAATTATTTTAGTTTACTAAAATGCAAAATAAGTCTATATTCAAATAAACAATACATTTGATTAAATAAGTAAAATAAATGTTATATGCAAATATATAGGTATACATTATACTGGATGTCTATATTTAAAAACAAGTATGTCTATGCTATGCTTCCTATGTATTTATGGTGAACTGATCAACATTTAGTGCATATTTACTCCACACTAGATACCTGACAATTTTGTAGGTAGCCGCATAGTGAATTTTTAAACAGCCACACATATTTTGTGCAAAAGAGTGTGTGTGTGTGTTTGTGTGTGTGTGTGTGTGTGTGTGTGTGTGTGAGAGAGAGAGAGGAAAAGAGAAGGGCACACGTTTGGTCATTCATTTTCTTCAATTCTGCTCAGTCCAGACAATAACTTATGGCTTTTCAAAATGCCTCTGACATATTCATAGACCCGCAGCTCAACCCAGAGAATCGAGAGTGTCAATTTTACTTTAGTCCCCTCTTTCATTCAATGCATACAACCGAAATGGACATCTCGCTTCTTCTGTTTTCTTTCTTTCTCTCAGTCACCTAGAGCCCAGTTGATGAGTACACATGTCCTTTACAAAGCAATCTCCACGCGTGTAGACTGAACCATATATTCACAGTATAGCCACATTGTGGAGACTTGTTCCTGCTAATATGCCTAGGTTGGCATTTGGAGAGTGAGTGTAGGGGTAGAGCTGCTGGTGCTAGTGTTTTGGGAAGTGTAGTAATTACTGTTCGGACAGTGTCAGCGACCTCCAGATTGCTGGATCTTGTCTCTTTTGTCTTGGCTGTGCCACTCTCTACACCGGCTGAAATTGTATCTATTCACTTTGGCTCTGTTAAAGAAAATGCTGGTAGTATTGGGAGCCAGTGAGCCGTGATGGTGAGGGCTTCTTCTTTCGTCCAGTAAACACACACACACACACACACACACAAATTAAAATGTGAGGTTCCTACAGAGCAGCTGGGCCACAGGGTATCAGAGGTTATTGAATGTGTGTGTGTGTGTGTGTGTAATAGAAAGATAGAGAGAGAATTAAGGAAAAGAAAGAGAGGGCAAGAGAGGAAAGGAAAGAGAAAGAAGCATACTATGTGTATAATTTGATGATTATCAGGTGAATACCATGCTCCACCCGGACTATTGACAGGTGTCAGGTGACATGTAGACCGTGGCAGTATTTGTCAGCTGTCCCTCTCAGAGTATCTCTGGAGTCTTGAGCACGCACACACACATCGCACAAATGTATTTAATTCGACCAGCCACTGTGTTTGCGCTTTCCCCCAAAATTGCACACCCTACATCCTCACTGTTTTCCTTAACACAACGAGTCCGTACTGCCCACTGCTCATCTGTGGGACCCATTAAGATGCTTCCAGCCTGATACACCCCAGTACTTTGGCCTAAGTTAGCGTGAGCGGTTAGCGCTTAGCGTCAACATGCTAATTGGTATTCTGCAGCGCGGTGGGAGGCTGTTCAGGATGTGGGAGAGTGAACCAGTGTTCGATCCTATAAGAACAAACACTCTGTTCCCTGCCCTGCTGTCAGAGCATGGCGATACGAAGGAGAACAGGACCTGACATGGCATACACACGATACAGAATAGCTCAAACACACACATACAATGAGGGATTTCAAATGGATACTACTGTTTATGTTGTTGGATATTAACTGGATTACTTTTTGTGTAATAGACATTACTTAATTTTTATTCATCATTGGCCTGTTTGTATCTATGTCAAGGAATATAATGCTAAATTCAGTAATAAGGCTGTTCATTTTGTTTTCTGAGTGAACAAGAGTTCAAAGCTATTTGTCACTCTCAAATCACATTTTATAAGCAGTGGTGACCATGAAGCACAGCACAAATTATTAAATAATCCTTTAACCTTTACAGGGACCTTAAATATGCATGGCACAAATCAATATCATTAGCTGCAACAAAATACATAAAATAAAATCAATGCTAATAAAATGACATCGGTCATATACTCTGTTTCATTTCCACCATTACCCTACTGCACAATGATTCCCATAATTCTTTGCATTACCATATGTTACAACATGGATCTTTTTCATTGCAATTGAGGTCGGGTCAATTAACAGAGCTGTTAACACTCTTTAGTTTAAGTTCACACACCAGCCAGCTGTTATTACCATCCTATTCTTAAGAAAGAGGGTCGGGCTCCACTGTGTGAAGAGACACACTCATTCAAAAAACTGTATAATGCGATGACCAAACAATACATGACTCAAATTACATTTGATAATGTGCCCGCTACGACAATAAAAATATCATCCTCAAAACAATGACAATACATGTAAATCATGTAATTTATATATATATATATATAATATAAGCTCATCCTCCATGCAATTACATTTCTTTAAACCAGGAAGAAAAAGCTGGGTAAATATGTAATTGGTTCTAATGTGCTGATGTTATTGTAATTTGTGTGTAACAATCTCTTCTTGCTGTTCTGTTTTGTTTGTGAGTGTATGTGAGAGTTAGTGTTTGAAGGAGGTGTGTGCTTGTAGACCCTCATACCTGTGGGAACCCCGTGGAGCCCAGCGTGTTTCCTGCTCTTGAGTTTGAAGTGCTCTCCAGCTCGACCGTGGCCTCCGAAAATCATTAACACGCCTTTGTTTCCCAACGTCATCCTGCAAAGAAAGAGAATGAGTGAGCGAGAGCAGGATTTTAGAAATATGAAGCAAAGCAAAATGGGTAAATGCTAGAGTGTTTAAATTCATATGTCCTCTAAGGTGAAGAGTTAAATCTAGATCCAATATAAAACAAGTATGCTGGGTAACAAATCATAACGTTGTTACATTTTCTTGTGTTTTTAGCTCAAACACATTTCATTACTTAAAACTCTTGGTATGCTAGTAGAAGACTCATGGCTTGATTGTGATCAAATAAGTGTAAAATGAATGGAAAGACTGATTTTTAAACCGTCATGGATTTATTACTGAGAAAAGGTTAAAAGTGCTGCACTGTTTTATATAATTGTAAAAATAAGTTAAAGTTTACGGCTTTTATAATACTTGCAATTCTTACTGATTTTACTCTTTTTAATGAGAATAATTTCATAGTGTTTTGGTTTGGAAACAGAGAGAGAGATTTACGGTAAAGCCCCTCCTGTTTTTGACGACATTTAAGCAGGAAACCTGCACAACACACACACACACACACAACAGGCACTCAAATGGACTCTTGGGGTTTTGTACCCATCATGCCAGTCTTGCATAAACATGCATACACTTTGGGTTTGGGAGTCGTGTAAATTGCCCTAGAAGGGAGGTCAACTAAGTGTAATTGTGCTGAAATTGGCCATGTATCCGCCCTGCCATTCCTCTGCCATTACTCCATTCACTACCTCTAAAAAACTCCCACAAACCTAGGTTAAGGAAAACAGAAAAGAAAAAAGAATAAAATATAAATTACAAATTTGTATAAAAAATATATAAATTTATTGTTTTTATATTATTTTTATTTATTTATTTTTATTGGGAACCATGCAATTTTCATCATGTCTTTTGCATCTCAATATGCAGTTTAGGCTATAAGCTTTAAATATCTACACTTACTAACAATTATATATTTTTTCATTTCTTATTAAATGCATTTTTTTATTATTATTTTAAGTGACTAATAATCATCTTTAAGCATTTTTGCAAAATTGTTTATATTAAAACATTTATTTAAACAAACACAATTACATGTACATGATACATGATTCATGTATTGTATTTAATAAACAAATAGGTAATCCTAATCTTCATTGTCACCCACAAAACTGAAGCTGAATAAAATCAGAATGAAAATCAGCACAGTTAAACTAAATGACTTAATTTAGTATAGAATAACCCTTTATTTGTTTTCAAGTGATATGCTATTTGTCTTTTCTCCAAGTTAAGCACATTCCCATCTGACAATGACATCTGTCTGCAGATTAAAATGACATTAGCTGTATCCTCTCAGCTATGTGAGACTGGACACGACAAATAGACCGTCTCAACACCCACTCCTGGCATGACATTTTAAAATAAATAAATAAAAATAGACCAAATTAAATAAAAAATAACCGAATTCTACGTCTAAAGCAAGTCTCGCTCGACACTTGAGTGTTCACGTGTGTAAACCCCAAGAAAACACAGTTCAATTTGTACTAAGTTATGCTGTGGACTGGAGTGCAACGCCTCCTAGTGGCTTCTAACGGGAGCGCGACTCATTTCTCCAGTCTTTACCTTGCGCGTTCGTAAAGACCGAGATCAAGAGCGAATTTCCATAAAAGCACGAGAGATCGCCGGTGCCGTTTATCTTTTGATCAGCTATGACTGATGCTCGGTTAATTCAAATCTAACGTTCTGCGGCGGGAGCTTCATTAATGTGCGTGTGTGTTTGTGTGAGGGAGAGATGCTGGAATGCAGATGTGAGAGGAATAGCAGGTAATTAGTAGATAAGAGTTCTCATTTGAGTGCAAATACACACATCATACATAATAAAACGTCTCGTATTTTTTTTACATAGAATATCCAGCACGATATAAATAGCAGGGCCAGAGGAAAACATTGTGTGTGAGGTAAATTGACTCACTGTATGTATGCTGGAATGAGATGTGCAGGGTTTGATAGATGCTTTCGCGAGACTCCGGCTTTGGGGAACAGAGGTGTAATGCAGATGAAGACACAAAAGAGCAGATGAGCTACAGATAATGATACTATAGCAGTATTAACTTTTAAAATACAACCTGATCATAGAGCTAGAAGTAACCAATGTTGACACACACCACCACATCACATCCAGGGAATCTTAGACTGGAGCAATAAATGGCAAGCTTTAGTGTATATTCTCGCTTTAGTCTCATTGCTTTTAAGTAAGATTATAAATAAGATAATTAAAAGAACGAAAGAAAGAAAAGAAAAGAAAGTCATGCATAAGGTGAGCAGGCTCTGTCCTGGCTATTGAGCTATACTATGTTTTAGTCTTGAGTCTCATTTTTATTTTATTTTTTAAATGATTAATATTGTTGTTTGTTTATTTATTTATTTATTTTTGTTTAGTAAACAAAAAGCTGGGTCTTTCACTGTGCACTGCAGCTATTTTAATTGCAATTCCAATTAATTTTCATTGATTTTGGATGTTCATGAATAATGAACACTGAAGTTTAAAGAATTATCATACAGCCTCTGTTATCAAATGCAGCTCGGATTCTGCTTTCATTCTGTGCAAATATAATGCAGCATCACAGAAACTTTACCACTGTATAGATTTATGATTTAAATTTTCAAAAATATTTTTTTTTGCTGATAATTCCATGTTCTCATTAATTGTTTAATTCCTAATTTAATAGTTTATTTTCATAAATACATATTTTAAAACAATTTTATATCATTATTTTTACACTTGTAATTTCCTTTGCAAATGCATTTACATGTCAGATACAGATACAACTTAACAAAAGGCTCATTGTTGAGCTTTTATCAAGAATTAGCGACAACAAACACACATCAAATAGACTCAATGCATTCAGTATATTTGTGTGAGACAGAACTAAAACATCTTCATGATAAAAACTCAACTGGGAAGTCTAATTATTAAACACAAAAATAAAAAACATTTCACAAAAGCTACAACTAAACAGAGTAAATTAGATGCTGTCTGTCTCTGAATAGAGAATTAAAACTGTCAGAATACCTGGAAAGATAAAGAAAAGCCCTGACAATGTACAGAGTCAGCAAATGCTGCCTTGCCGAGAGTCAGACAGAGCTGGTTACTACCAGAGGACAGATCCTGCTTCAAATACATACTCAACTGTACACGCCAAAACCATGTTCGGTTTAGGTCTAATACCTCAGATAAAATTATTAATTATTCAATTTATTATATGATATATATATTATTCCTGGTTTATCATTCACAAAAAGCTTATTTAAGTCATAAAGTGAAACATAAAAAGGATGGCACTTGTTATTGACTAATGACACTGAACATCAAAAAGAGGGACACACGCTGTTTGCCGTTCCTCTTTATTACTTTTTCTTTCCCCTTCCCCCCACCATCTTTCTCAGACACACTCACACTTTTCAGTCTTTCACACACACATAGTTACACGTGCATACACACGCATTCACACTGTCTGTTTCACACACTTGTTAGCCAGATACATTTTTTGAACACTGTACTAGGACCTGTTGACTGGAAGTGTGTCACTTTAACCCCTACTTGCTCAAAACATACACACACACACACACTAAAGTGTCATCCCACTCACTGCGGTGGTCTACATGCTGTGGAGAGAGCACTGCAGAAACACTCCCGACACACACACACTCCCTCTTTTTCTCTCTTGTAGCACAGTGGGTGTTAGTAAGGCTGTAAGAACATGAGAGTGATGGTAGTAGCAAAGACGATATGTGTGTGTATGGATTAAAAGGATATGGTGGGGAACTGTACATCATTATATAAAGAAGGGGGAGTGTGTTATACTGGGTGTGTGACAGCAGTGAGGAATAAACTTCATTAGCAGAGCGGTTTAGACCAGGAACACAGGGTGCTGGACAGTACAAAAGCACACATATGCACTTGGAAACAATTTTTACCCGTAGGAATGTGCCAGTTATTTGTAAGTGCAATCCACTAAAATTCTAAATGTTCTTACAAAATGTGATCACAATGGCACCAAAAAAAGAAATGACCTTTTTTATTTTGTTTGGTGTAATCTGAATGTCTTGTTATCCCTCTTAGACCTCGGGCTATCAGAGCAAATTTAGTCTCAATTGCGTGTTTTTTTTTTTTTTTTTCTCTCTCAGCCCAAGTACGATTGCATGCACTTTAAAGGTTCAGGTTAAATCAAACTAAAGCAGTAATTTGTCATGATTCAACTAACCTGTACGCAGGTATATATTTGTCACTGGATTACAGGAGTGCAGCATTCTGCAGAAATGAGAGGGAAAACTGCTCTTAAAGTTCAGAACAGGCAACCACACACATCTTTTTTAACATGGTTCATCTTATATACAGATACCTGTCTAGCCTACAAAGCTACTAAAACTGAAAAAAGAGATTTCTTAGATATGTTAATTACCAAATATGTTAATTATTACTGAAAATATTATACAAACACACACATACACACTTAAAAAGCTTGGGGACATAAGATTGTTTTGGAGAGAAGTCTCTTATGCCACAGAGGCTGCATTTATTTCATGAAAATACAGCAAAAATAATCATATTGTGAAATATTATTACAATTTAAAATAACAGTTTAATTTATTTCTGTGTAATATGTTAATATATCTTAGAATGTAATTTATTCCTGTGATGGCAAAGCTGAATTTTCAGCAGCCAGTCTTCAGTGTCACATGATCCTTCAGCTGATTTGTTATTCTTATTTATTCTCATTAATGTTGAAAAAAGTTGTACTTAATATTTTTGTGGAAAATTTGATAATTGTTTACACACACACACAAAGGATTTTTTTTCTCAAATAGTAAGTTCAAAAGGCATTTATTTGAAATAAAATTATTTTTGTAACATTATAAATGTCTTTACCATCACTTTTGATCAATTTAATGCATCCTTGCTAAACGTTTTCATTAAGTCCAAACTTTAGTGTGTATAGACAATAGACATTTATTCATTAATTCGTTCATTCAAACTTGGATATTGTTTTATAGGCATTATTGCAAAATACTATTCTTTCAGGAATTCAGAAGGTTCCCTCTACTGTCATCTGTGTCTGTGTGTAAGTACGAGTGTGTGTACCTTTCTGTCTATCAGTGAAGGTCTGTGTCAGTTTGTGTATCAGTCTCTCAAAGAGTGTGTTAATCTGTCCATCTCTATGTTTGTTTGATGCTTTTTTCAGTTCTCTCTCTCTTGCTCTCTGTCTCCCTGTCTTACTGAATGCATTACCATGGTTGTCTTCATTAAAATTCTAGCTCAAGTTTAGAGATGTTCTCCATATTAGTGGTAATAGGTAAATAGATAAGAGGAAAGCAAAGACGGTGGAACGGAGAGAGATTGCAAGTGCGAGAGAGACAGAAGGTAGTCCTTAAATTCGTTCTTGAACAAAAAGACGTGACCTGACTCACTGTGGACAATAATTGGCCAAATTAGCGAGGAATGCCTTGAATGCAGAGTGGATTTCATGGATGCTCTAAAGTAAAGTATAAAATTATTTCATATTAATGTATAGAATATTAAATAATAATAATAATAAAAAAATCTTAGATCAGCATGAGATAGCTGTTTATAGTATTTAAGTAGCTCGCTTGGTCATTCATGCTGTGGATGTGGAGATGCAGGTGCTCTTCTCTTCACCTCTGTGCTTCTGGGGTCTCCAGACAGAGACCAGGTAAAGCCGGTAGGGGTCACCAGGTAAAACAAGGCTAAAATCTAGTCAGGAGCCCTATGGTTGTCATTTAACCCCAATCCAGCGTCTCACACACATACACCGTGTCCCCCGGTCTGAGGCCAGGAGAGACGGGCTATTGATTGCTAGCAATGAGAGAGCCAGCTGCCATTACACCATTACAGTCCTGACAGAAGAACTGCACTGCATTGATCTGCAGGCCAAGGCCCTCCTGCTGGTATTTATAGAGGTAGAGCAAGAAACATCCTTACCCCATCCTTCTTTATCTTTCTCTCGCTCTCTCGTCCTCCCTCTTTTATTCTTTCTCTCTCTCTCTGATGAGGTGTAATTGATTGTAAATGAGAATGTGTTTCCTACCTGACCCCAGTGCACTGTGGGTAAGATTGATTACATCTAGCGCAATTATGATTGATATGATTCAGTCGCTGAACACATCATGTGCTTACGTTTATAACCAAGCTAAAATAGACTTAATAGACAGGAAGTAGTGGCATATTTAAATATTGACTGGAATGAAAATTAGGCTGAGAGGGTGTTCAATGGATTGTACTGTAGTTTAACAACATATCGACTGTTCAGCTGATGAAATGTCTTTCTGAAAAAATAATAATAATAAATAATAAACAAAAGCAGTGAGTTGTGAAAATTATGTGATCTTGGACCTTTATACAGGGCATGTCCATCCTTGTTAAATTCAAAATGGCATTTAACCCATATTCAAACTACAGTTTTCAACTGCCAAAGAATACATGACACAATACATAATAAAATATTGAAGTATTAAATACACCTTGCACATCACCTCTGTCTTTTGGAGCTAGTTGTAGTAAGACTAGCATGTAAACATGCTAAATGAAGCCAAGCTACAATCGCATTATCAGCACTCTTAGTTCTGGTATGATTTCAGTCAGACTACAAAATATTTAAAAAAGCTGAAATATTGCTTTGCTGAAGTCAAACTTTTAAAGTGCATCTAAATGCCTATGTATTGGTTATCTATACAATATTTAACTGATTTACCCTGTTTTTCCCACAGATATCCTACAATGTGGAATGAAACACTCATAATCATCTCTTCGTTGCCAGTGTTGTGACAGCACACTGTGCCTTGGTGAATATTTCAGTATGTGTAAAAGTTGAAGCAATCAGCACCGGTCTATACTGCTAGCTTAGCAGGAGGTGTTAAAAAGTATTGGCAGCTGACATAGCCTGACTTAATATCCAGCTAAGTGATTTAATAGCTTCTGTTGGATGCTTAACTGCTGTTTTTTCTTGTATTGATTTATGAGCTCATAAAGTGTACAGTGAATTTCTACCCACCATGGGAGATATTGAACCAGCCATTTGATATTTCATATCAGCTCAATACAGTAATTACTCTCAGTTTGGCAACCTTTCCATCAGAGAATATAAGCCAAAGGTGTGCAGATCTACATCACAACAAAAGTGTGAATCAGCGAGAGTTTTTGTTCAGTTTTGGTTGCTTGAGAACATGCAAATGTGTGAATGTGTCTGGTTGCTTTTTTATCCATTTGAACTGAAAGTTACTTTGCTGAATGTAAATCCATCAGATTTGCTCATGCATGCTTCTCACTGGCGCGCAAGATGGCGTCTACATGTTCAACAGCTGAATAACATCAGTGTGTCTAAGAATCCCAAGAACTACCATATCTGTCCCTTTCAATAACCAACATACTGCTTCCCATCAATCCATCTCTACATCTTTTTATCTGTTGGAGTTTTGTCCTCCATAATTCAGTTATTGTGGGAAACCATAATGACATTTCTGCATTGTTTGTTATTCTCTCACAGTCTGTAATTCATCCCATCATACAACTAAGTTGAAGTGTCCTTCTGCCTGTTAAATGCAGAGAAAGAGTCTCTTTATATGACCCGGTTATATTTCAGGCTGCCTCTATGGGCAGCCTGTCTCTCTGAGGGGAATTAAGTTAAGCATGTGGTTGAAATGGTTGGTTATGAGTGGAAGCATTACAGCAACAGGCTTTTAAAATCCATTTTGCTCTCTCTGATTTGATTTGGTGTTATCATCACTGCAGTGCTGAAATGACTGTAGCTTGTTCATATTTCTGAAGAAAAGCATAAATCCAGCTAATTGGGACCTGTCTGCTCCAGTTAAGGCTGATGAAGAAATATTGCCACAAAAACCACAAGTCACTTACGACTTTCTTCCACGCTGTGCCTGGAATCTCTCTGTTCCTTTCTTTCCCTCATCCATCCAACCATTACAGAATAATACTATTTCAAATTAATTTTCATCTATTCGTCAAAAACTCCTGAAAAAAAAACAGACAGACAGACAGACAGACAGACAGACAGATAGACAGATAGATAGATAGATAGATAGATAGATTCCACAAATAAATTGCTTCCACAAAATATTAAGTAGCACAACTGTTTTCAACACGGATAATAAAAACAAATGTTTCTTGATCGCCAGACAACAGTTGTTTTAAATTGTAATAATAGTTCACAATAGTGCTGTCTTTACTCTATTTTGCTCAAATAAATGCACACTTCTAGACCAGCAGTGTACATTATTTAAAAACAGCATGACATTTTGGCAGTATTTTAGGGCTGCCAAATTTCAGAGCCAAAATCCTGCAAGTGAAGTCAAACTAACACGAGAGACTCGCACAACATTTACAATGCTAAATGCTTTTCCTCAGGGTTACATTACCATCATGGCAAAGTGTAAAGCAAGCAGTGGTGTAAAACTATCCTAATCTGGCAACACTAATGCAGCCAACACTACAAAACTGGCAATCACAAAGTCTGGGTTGCCATTCACCTCGAGTGTGAGCAAAGCTAAAACTCCCGTTTTTGCCAGGGTTCCTAGCACCTGCAGAGCGGTGGAGTGTGTTGTAATTGCGGTTGTATAATGGCCTGTTTAACACTATGAATAGGAACGGTGCACCTGATGAAAACAATGAGCAAACCCAAGAGATTGAGTGTCTGCCAACACTAAACCCAACCATTCAAACTGCACACAGATAAAGTTTCAGTTCACTCCTCTGGACTGCATTAAACTAATGGCGTTCATTGATATGGCTCAAAATGGAGCTGTTTTTCAAAATATTCTTTAGAATAAGGAACGGCTTGAGTGCTTAACATATGGCTCAGCAGATTACTAATTGAATATTCCGTCTCTCATTTTGTGTATCACCTTTCGTCAAGGCAGCATACAACCGCTCACATATTGCATATGTTATTCCGTCCATAAATTACATGTAGCGTCACATGATATTATCAGTTGTAATCATGAATAGGGAGGCAGTTGGCCATTAGTGTGGGAGGATGAAGATGAGTAGATTAACTCATCGCATATCACAATTTGCTAGAGAGCATGTGAAATCTATACAATACACACCATATTTAGATTGAAAACGATCTCTGTAATACATATGGAAATTTAAAGTTAAAAAGTTCAAAGAGAGCATTTCTGATTATATTGGACATTATATACACTACTGTTCAAAAGTTTAGGGTCAGTAAGGTCTTTTTATTTATTTTATTTTTGCAAGAAATTAATACTTTTATATCAGCAAGGATGCATTAAATTGATCAAAAGTGACAGAGAAGACATTTTTTTGTGTTACAAAAGATGTAATAATACATCTGTAATAATATTTCATAATATTACTGTTTTTATTGCATTTTGATCAAATAAATGCAACCTTGGTGAGCATTTCACTTCTTTCAAAAACATACCAACTCCTATTTTCAATAGAGTTGTGTGTATATATTTTAAAGTTTAAAGTGGATCATTCAAAATGTGTTTTTGTCATTTCATAATAGCAGAAGCTTTGTAGTGATAATGTTTGGATTGTTTTTAAAGGTACAGCAGAAGCTGAGAGATTTCCATTTACATCCCTTTTTAAGAGATTCTGTTTGAATGGTTTGCTCAGATTAATATATGTTAAAAGAGGAAGCAATAAATGATTTTAGTTTGCTTTTAATGCAGGGAGTGTAGTCTTAACCATAACTCTGACACAAGCCCACTGTCTAGGGCTGTTTTATGATTACATCACAATGGTAAAGTTATGGTATAGCTGTATTGTTTTGGATCAGTGGTATATTGCTTTTGAAATCTGTGCTTTTATAATAAGTACAGCCTCCATTTGGGTCATTATGTTCTCTCTAATGCCTGTTCCTTTTGTCAAAATGTCCTACAATACATCTAGTGAGGCATGCTTTGTGTGAATAATTGAAGATATCAGAATTTTAGAAGTTAATAAGCTCAGCGTTCGGCCATGTTAGAGGCGTACTTTGACAAATGCATTATATTTCCTCCTCCCTGATGCACTTACTATCTGTTACAGCTAATATAAATATGCAAATCTGCCTGTTGAACTTTGCTGGGGCTGCTGTGATTCGTCTCTTTAAGATATTCATTTGCATGACTGAAGCACCCATGCATCATGCCAGTGTCATTCTGAAAGCAAATATTAATCAATTTTGCTTGATGTAACCCTTCCCCCAGCAATCCTTGTTTCTTTGTTTGACTGTAACGTTTGCTTTTTTTAGCGTTCACTTGCTTTACAATTTAAGAAAGGTCTTTGTGGGTGACCCAGCTATTGTTGTGTCTGGCCCTTGTACAATAGTGAACAGAAATGGTGACATGATGAAATTGATTCATCTGTGTGAATTACTTATAAATGTAATTAAATTGAGTTATGTCCAATATCATCACAAAGGCTCTCTTTGACCTTTTAACAAATATTCCAGGAGCTGGTGAGGTTCTTGGGTTCCGTTTCACAGGTTTACATGCAGCATGGTGGTCAAAAAGGAGGACACTTCACAGCATTTAGTGAAGCCAGGGTAAAAACTGAAAACAATCCCAAACCTACAGCATGAACATTTTTTTTACCTTTACAAGGGCAACTTTTCTAACCTTTTTAAATATGTGCTTCCCTCTTTATGTATATTCGTAAATCTATTCAATGAATGCAACTAGAATAGGAAGACATCATTGCCAATATATAGAGCTATTGCAATCAAATTAAATCAGTTTAAACAATCTTTGCACTGCAGAGGTGCCACAGAAGCTGCATTTGAAGTGGAATTTAGATCTATTTACAGACAGTTTAATGCTGCTCAGAGATGCCATGAATGCATGTACACTGCAGTTACAACTGCAGAAATAATGTTATAAGATAAATGTTTTAAATATAAAATATACAGGTGCATCTCAATGAATTAGAATGTCGTGAAAAAGTTAATTTTTTCTTATAAGTTATTTCAAAAAGTGAAACTTTCATATATTTTAGATTCATTGCATGTAAAGTAAAACATTTCAAAAGTTTTTTTGTTTTAATTTTGATGATTAGAGCTTACAGCTCATGAAAGTCAAAAATCAGTATCTCAAAATATTAGAATATTTACATTTGAGTTTCAATTAATGACCATCCCTACAGTATAAATTCTGGGTATCTCTTGTTCTTTGAAACCACAATAATGGAGAAGACTGCTGACTTGGCAATGATCCAGAAGACGAACATTGACGCCCTCCACAAAGAGGGTAAGTCACAGAGGGTCATTACTGAAAGGTGTGGCTGTTTACAGAGTGCTGTATCAAAGCATATTAAATGCAAAGTTGACTGGAAGGAAGAATTTGGGTAGGAAAAGGTGCACAAGCAACAGGGATGACTGCAAGCTTGAGAATACTGTCAAGCAAAGCTGATTCAAACACTTGGGAGAGCTTCACAAGGAGTGTACTGAAGCTGGAGTCAGTGCATCAAGAGTCACCACGCTCAGACGTCTTCAGGAAAAGGGCTACCAAGCCACTTCTGAACCAGAGACAATGTCAGAAGCGTCTTACCTGGGCTGTGGAGAAAAAGAACTGGACTGTTGCTCAGTGGTCCAAAGTCCTCTTTTCAGATAAAAGTACATTTTGCATTTCATTTGGAAATCAATGTCCCAGAGTCTGGAGGAAGAGTGGAGAGGCACAGAATCCATGTTGCTTGAAGTCCAGTGTGAAGTTTCCACAGTCAGTGATGATTTGGGCTGCCCTGTCATCTGCTGGTGTTGGTCCACTGTGTTTTCTGAAGTCCACAGTCAACGCAGCCATCTACCAGGAAATTTTAGAGCACTTCATGCTTCCTTCTGCTGACAAGCTTTATGGAGATGCTGATTTCATTTTCCAGCAGGACTTGGCACCTGCCCACACTGCCAAAGGTACCAAAAGCTGGTTCAATGACCATGGTGTTACTGTGCTTGATTGGCCAGCAAACTCGCCTGACCTGAACCCCATAGAGAATCTATGGGGTATTGTCAAGAGGAAGATGAGAGACACCAGACCCAACAATGCAGATGACCTGAAGGCCACTGTCAAAGAAACCTGGGCTTCCATACCACCTCAGCAGTGCCACAAACTGATCACCTCCATGCCACGCCGAATTGAGGCAGTAATTAAAGCAAAAGGAGCCCCTACCAAGTATTGAGTACATATACAGTAAATTAACATACTTTCCAGAAGGCCAACAATTCACTAAAAATGTTTTTTTTATTGGTCTTATGAAGTATTCTAATTTGTTGAGATAGTGAATTGGTGGGTTTGTGTTAAATGTGAGCCTAAATCATCACAATTAAAAGAACCAAAGACTTAAATTACTTCAGTCTGTGTGCATTGAATTTATTTAATACACGAGTTTCACAATTTGAGTTGAATTACTGAAATAAATTAACTTTTCCACGACATTCTAATTTATTGAAATGCTCCTGTACTAAAAAAATAGAAATATGAAATGCTAAAAATAATAATAATAATTTATACTTCATGTATGAAACTACCACCAATAAGTGGCAGAAAGTCACTGTCTTAATGGTTAATTAATTAATTAATTCATTCATTCATTCTGGAACAAAAGCAAGTGATTGTCTTTATGAATGGGTCATTGAATAACTGACTCACCTGATTCATTCTAAAACACCGAATCATCAAGGACTGAAACACCACTGTATTTAGATGCAAATGTTCTGCTGAGATTCTGTTTGGAACTGTTTTCACTGGTGGAATAGAGCAACAGTCAATATTTACAATATTGTGTCTAAAACATCACTTAATATTAAATAAATAGCCTTTAAAAAATAATTTCCTATTGGATAAAGTCTAAAACAGTCATGATCTTAAAAGGACAAATATGTCTGACTCAAGGCTGTGTCAGAAGGAGGACATGGTATTTCAAACTCGGACAAAACTGGACACATGGCCACCCTATAGGTTGGCATTATATAATGTTAGCGCATACAAACCCTGAATCTACACTTTTTTCTTCCCGTTTTATTCGTAAAGGCCATTGCACACCGAGTCCAAATTTTTCGTCTGAAATTTTCGCACGTTGAAAAATAAATACGACCTCACGTTATGTCAATCACGTTTACACACTGCCTCCGAAATTTTCGTCCGTCATAAAAAAATTCGGATCGGGTTCGATTTTTTGCGTTTTTCGCATCCGTGGCAAGCATTTTGAGAGGTGTTTTGACAGTTCAGAGCCACCGTAGAAGTGAACGCCAAAATCCAGAATGGCGATTGTCAAGTTCATCCACTTCGTCTCGCAGCACAAAGCACTGTATATAGATCCTTGCAAACAGAGTTCACAGAAATTGGTGGTCTTCGTTTTAATATGTAGCTCTAGTATAGCTAGCAAAGCATCAAACTGAGCCACTGACATCCTGAAGTAAACTTTGAATCGCCCGTGATAATCCCGCTGCTCCTTAATAAGGAGAGGAACTCTCCATCCTCTCTATATTTTAGGATTGGATGGACCCAATATTCACTGGTGTCAAAAGTATTCACATTCATTACTCAGGTAGAAGTATAGATACTAGGGTTTAAAAAGACTTCTGTAGAAGTTGAAGTATCAACTCAAGCTTTTTACTCAAGTAAAAGTGTAAAAGTACTGGTTTCAAAACTACTTAAAGTATAAAAGTAAAAGTAATGTAAGGAAAAAAATGCCATTAAGGATAAAAGCTTAGGCCGCGCCACAGGGTCCTATTGTGCACTGCCCCACCTCCTCAAAAAAAAAAAACATTTTTCTGAAGGCCATAATGACTATAATGTTATATTAAAATGTTAATGTTGAAAAATTTGGGATGCACTAGGCTACTTGTTTCAGCCGCATATATGCCCATTGAAAATGAACGCATTTTAGTACAATGCAAATACATAAAAAACCATATATGTGTACTACTGAGCATTAACATGTGTTTCATGGAGCGGAAGATGATCCTGGCTACCAACCTCCTCGCTGGTGCTTGGTTGGGACATTTCGCTCGAGTTCTCTTATTGAGTCTCTGCCACAGACATCTTCGTACTTGGCTACATACATCTGCTATTTCCAGTGTTGGGGGTAACGAGTTACAAAGTTAGTATAGCCTACTTATCACAACATTGTCAATCGCAAACGCTAATTTATTCAAACGTCTCTCTACCGAACTACTGTAGCTTAATTTGCGGAGGACGAAGAGAAAGCACCCGTTTGATAAATGAACCAGTATTGGAGAAATAATAACTTTTAAGAAATAATCTTTTTTGAGTAATGACCCCCAACACTGGCTATGTCCTTGCTGGAGTGTGACGTGATTTGTGTCATGTGCAGGTGCGATGGATCGCATACAAACCAATAGGGTGTCGGAATGGTATATGTTTTACTTCTCATCCAACCACAATCAAATTCACTCTATCCGGATGGCGCGATTTATCTGGATAGGTTTTTTTTTTTTTTGAACGATGACAAGCCGGAATGAAAACAAGCCGAAATGAAATGGGAGTAATGAGGCTATTTTTAAAATGTAAGGAGTAGAAAGTACAGATAATTGTGTGAAAATGTAAGGAGTAGAAGTAAAAAGTCGGCTGAAAAATAATTACTCCAGTAAAGTATAGATACTCAAAATTTCTACTTAAGTAAGGTAACGAAGTATTTGTACTTCGTTACTTGACACCTCTGCCAATATTTCCTTTCTTTTTCTTTTTTAAGAAGCAAGAGAACAACAAAATCATCCTCAATGCTTGAAGACTCCATTGAGTAGGCTACTGTTTTGCAATTTTTTTTCGCAACGGATTAATTAATACGCATCGGACTCAGTGTGCAAGGTCTCTGTGCGTTACGAATTTTTAGGATTGCGAATACGAAAAAACGAATGCGAAAATTTCGGACTCAGTGTGCAGAGACCTTAACTCTGCTGCACTCAGGAACCTTTAAAGAAACAAAAAGACGTGCATGACTCACTCTTTGGATTAATTTTCCATCATGATTCATTCATATCAGAATTCAGGGAATGGCATAAGAGCACAGTGTATATGCTTCCTTTTTTCTGTTTACTTGCTGACTTGCTCATTCAATTTCTCACTCACCCTTCTCCAGCAGGGTTAAGAGCATTGAACCATACACATTCATAACAAATATGCTAAATATTAAATGAATATCCAGTTTGTTGCAAAGCCTGAAATAGAAAGCTCAGAACAAAATACAAACCCATCCAGAGGGCCTGCTCTTTGTCTCTCTCTCTCTCGCACATGCACAAACACACACACACACACTCAGCCCCTGTGGGATCCCCAGTCAGACAAACAATGATAAAGTAGTGCTCTTATGTCTTTGACACTCGGAGGAGATGCAGACCTCAAAACGCCTAACTAATAAACGCTGTCTGACTGCCACACACCCCGTGTACACAGATATCAAATGTAATGTTAGTGATGCCTCAGTGTGTTTCTCAAAGAATATTGTTTATTAAGGTATCACACGTTTTCCCCAGTGCCATTGGAAAAGGTCAGTGTAAGGTGAAATCGAGTAAATCAGGCCACTTTTTGTCACTGAAATGAAGTGTCCAGAATGCACCCTAATACTCGCCCTCAAACATGAACCGTTTTGACATCTGAGCTGACTGCTGAAAAAGACAACACATGGTCCAGATGACCAATCTTTCCTATCTGGCCATAATAAAACGGCTGGGTTTCATCTGGGTCAAGGCTTCCGAAGTAAAGGGGCACATGAGGAGAGGCAAAAGTTTGATTGTGAGCGAGACCCGCGAAAGAACCTAAGGGAGAACGGATGAGAGGACGGGTGGGGGTGCGGTTGCCGAAAGGTCAAGCATGTAATATAAGAGCAGGATCTCGGCCGTCTCCGTCAGACAATAGCCTCCCGCAGCAGACACTCCGCTGTTCTCTCTCTTCTCTTAATTACAGTCATATCACCCCTCCGCCGCCGCCTGTCCTTAACATATTCCTCTTTATTTGGAGTCCTTTTTTCTCAGCTAATGGAATGTCAGCTCTCTGCTATTCCCTCTCCTCATCTCACGCCGATCAAAGTGACCTTTGCCTCTCCGCTGGCGCGCAAATCAATACACACACTGACAGAAAACCACACAACATATAATAAATGACAATCCGCGCACGCACGCACACAGGTCGTCCCATGGCATATCTGACAAAAGCCTTTCATAGCAGTCATTCTGGCACGATGGCAGTGAGTTATGTTTAAGGGAGGATTGGCGGAGCGCTCGGCTCTGCGCAGGTGTGTATATTACAGGGCAGGGTGGGTTTAAAGCATCTCTTCTCGGTGTGTGAGAACGCCCGTCCCGGCCCGGGGCTGACAGCACCAATGCCATTACAGTTGTAGCTGTTTATTGTGGTTGTCTTGCTGGGAGAGGTTCTATCCAAAGCAATTTTCCTCTTAAGGGGGCAAATTGCTGGCGGAAAATTGTATGTGCTGTCGCTCAGCCATGATTGGCAGGGAGGCCGAGTTTGGCAACAGCGAATAAAGGAGAATGAAAGGATTTCATACTCGGAGCCGAGAGCGAGTGAGCGAGGGAGGGATGGATGGAAGGAGGAACGAGAAAAAGCACAGTGCATATTAAAATGTGTTGTGAAAAACGAGTGTTAAATTTCACACAATTCTGAAAACGACTGCTGTTCTTCCAGGTGGAGAGAGAGAAGCCAGGTGTTTGTGAAGACCTCATAGAACTAGTAAATCTCGCTCTCAATCTTTTTCCTCTCTCTTTTTTTTCCATCAGTGTGTGCTAGCTTTGTAAAGGATCAGGAGGATTTGTAACAGCTGGCATTCTTCCAGTCACTTAAAACAAAGAGTGAGTGAGAAAGAGAGAGAGAGAGGAAAATAGTGAATTGATGGAGAGAACGACAGACGCTTGCATTCTGCAAACTTTGATAGTAGTTATTAGCTACAGCCAGTCTTGGAGAAATAAAGGGGTGAAGTGCTGTGAACTTAAGTTGACAAAACTATTTAGTTTTTGTTTCTATTGAAGCCTCAATGAGTATTATGTCTGGTTTGTTTTTTTCTGCTCATAGACAAATATGAAACACTCTTTGTTCCTTCCTTGATTCCTGAACAATACTTTCATTCTTTTATTTCATTCTCTTCCTTTTTTCCTTTCCATTCTATGCCTTTTCTATTTCTTCCTAATCCAACTTCCTTTTCTCTTGACTTTCTTTCCTTCTCCTATCCATGCTTCTGTTTCCTTTCTTCCACCCTTACTGCCCATACTTTTCTCTCTTTCTTTCTTTCTCTCTCTTTCTTATTTCTCTCCTGCTCTATCTCTCCCTCCCTCTGCAGATGGCGTTTCAGCCTCATCCATTAACTGTTATTGTTTTTCCTGAACATGACATTGATTCAATTTAACACCAATCAATTGCAAACGCTTCTGACATTCAGATCTGACCTTAAGGCAAACGACTCATGAACTATGATCAGAATTAAACTTTTGCTAACGAGGTGATCTCTCAGTCTTGCCCAACAGCAACGTGTGCTAAAAATTAGATCAATTATTATAAGGCAAACAGACCCTAAGTTGATTACCCTGCCTTCACTAATTTGTGTAATTAATAACCAGCCCTGGACCAGAATAAGAAGTTTATTAATCCATATCTACAAGCCGGTAATGAAATTGCGTGGGCAGGTCATCCATTCAGATGGTAATGTCATAATCAATGCCACCACACCATACATGTTAATGAGCATTGTTATGAATTGTTACAGTTAGAGGTGTGTGTGTGTGGCGATGTCGGCCTCTTTGTGTTGTTATGTATGGCAATCAGACGCGTGAAAATGGCAAATCTAATTAGGAATTCTGACTGGAGCGGCTGGGAACACTGAGAGCAGTAGACGGTATCGGAGCTGACAGCTGCCAGCCGGAACGCCGAGTGTCGGAACAAAACCAGCATTCTGCGCCACAACGGGAATGACAGGAAAAAAGGATGTATCACAAACGAATAATTGCACTCTGCATGGCCTCTTGCCATATAGCACAATAGAACTGCCAGCACAGGAAGAAGATGCTATTGTGTGTGTACAAGCACTCTTTATGAGTTTTACCTCTGAGTCGAGGGGATAGACTCGTGTCATCTGCATGGCGATGAGGCTCCTGCTCTCGCATTCTGTCTTCCTCTGCAGGCCCTGTGTGGTCCTCCACTTCTGCATGTGAGATACTGCACTGCATTCATCTGATAAATTAATACATGTAAATTCACACATATAGAGGTTTCATACATGTCATAGGGTTCATATATAGAGGATTCACACTAATTCATAACATTACGAGGAATGTGTTTCCTTAAGTTATGAATTTTAAAGTTGTAGACAGGGGGCCTTGATGCTTTACCATGAGAGATGTCTACCACATTGGAGCCTTTGGGTATTTTTGCAATTAAATTAAATGTGATATAAGAAAAAAACCTTATATTAAAGAGTCTGTATATTTTTTAAATCTTTTGAAAGAGGTTTTAATTTGTCTTATGCTTACCCAAGGCTGCATTGATTTGTGACAGTGTGAAATATTATTACAATTCAAAATACGAGTTTTGAATATATGTATATATATCACACTTTAAGTATTTAGTGCCACATTATCTCTCAAAAATCATTCTAATATGCAAAATTGGTGCTCAAGAATAATTACTTATTATTATCAATGTTGAAAATATTTTTTATTAATGCTACTTAATATATATGTGGAAACCACAATACATTTTTCAGGGTTCTTTGATTAATAGAAAATGTTCTTTTTGTCAATTTAATGAATCCTTCCTGAATAAAGGTATTGATTAAAAAAAAAAAAAAAAAAAAAAAACTCGATCCAAAACTTTTGGCTGTATGAAATACATACAAATAAAAAATTAGTAGGTGGAACATGGGGGGGGGGGGATCACATAAGACTTCCTTGTGTCCTAGTACGCACCTGTAAATAATGCAGTGTTAGAGACAGACGAAAGGAGAGAAGAGAGAGAATGAAGGGTGTGCAGGTGTGCAGTCAAACACACCAGTCCTGCCACAAGTCGCACACCAATGCTAACTGCTTTTAGCACCTTACACATGCCACCGTGTGTGTATGCGTGTGTGCTGCCTGTTATGAGGTTAAATATTTTACACAGGCATGCTGCATATATAGCTCTGCAACACCTGTTCTTCAGAGCCAACAGCAGCATCTGCTACACAGCTCATTAATGACTACACAGATACACACCAAAATGTATTACCACAATGTGTATTTTTCTCCTGTCTCTCACACCTTTCGGTGTTCGTAAACCTTTATAAATTCCCCTTTGATTAGTAAAGACTGTGTTTTACAACTAAAGTGACATACAGATAAAGTTTGATCTAAGTTTGATCACAGGCATCAAGATGATCATTAAGAGCTCAAGATGAAACTTAATCAAAGAGATCGTTTAAAGAAGGGTGAATAAGAAGAGGTAATGCTATCATCAGTCATCATTCCTGCATTACCTGCTCCAGTTTTTGAGCTTTGAAGACGGCCAATAAAAGCTGCTGTTAGGATGAAGTTAAAGTGATTCTCTGGGTTTATATTGGGTTAGTACTGATTGGCTTTAAATTGCTCTGTCTTGAGATTCCCTTTCATCTTTACTGCTGGAAATCACTGTTTTCCTGTTGTCTGAGTAGGTTTAAACATTAACTCTCTCTCTCACCGTGGATGTTTTCCCTTGGGAACGTGAGAAGAAACAGCTCAAGGAGTGAATTTCAACTAACTAGCAGTATAGGTAAAGAATTAGACAGGGACAGGGTGAATCAGAAAACAACTGTCAAATCACAGCCAGCGTTTGTATATTTCCATTCTGAGTGCACAGATTATAGACATGTGCACTCACTATGGAAAACAAGACATAGGCAAAACTGAAGGCCTGCTCTAATGCAAAGAGCTTTGTCAACCTGTGAGAGATGCGTAATTACACACAGTGTTCTTGAGTCTCTTTTCATTCATTTTCAACATAAGACTCTACTTTATCTTTGTGTCAAGAAGCCAGAAGCTTCAAACAGCTATTGCTATACACTCAAAAATATTTTTGGCTTAACAAATTTAAATGTGGACATTCCAAAATGTTGGAAATGAGATTTCTTCACATGGAATTATAATCAACTCAACTCAAATATTTTGTATCAAGGTGAATTGAGTGTGAAGTGTCAAAGCAGCTCAAAAAACTGGCTAGCAATAGCAATAAGCTAGCAATAGTGCACACAAGCAAACATGCTAAAAAAGTTATTATCTGCACAGTAATTGACTACTATTCATGTCAACGTATTTCCACTAAAACCTGTGTTATGAGAGTTTGTGGTATAGCATTCTCCCATAGCAAATTATAGTAGTAGTAAACTCATGTTTCTATGAACTGTCACAGCTGTTGAATGCTTGATTCTGATTTGTTGATTGGTTCTAAGGTGTGCAGTAAATCCACAGCTATGGAGCAGTTTCAGGTCTGTCAACTGCATTACAGTTTTATATCACTTTGCCAAACTATTTAACTTATTTCAAAGGTACGTACAATGTACAAGAACTGAACACGACAAAAGACACTGACCAAGTTTTGGAATTAGAAACTGAGACTTGGTATGAGAATATCTGACAAATGTCTTGAAATAAAACATTTGAATAATGTTTTAAGTTGTCGTAACTATGGTGAAATAAGTGGATAATAAACACCCAAGTGAAGTGAAGCCTCATTAATTTTTTTTTTTAGATATGAAATTATACATAACTTCTTAGTAATGAATTCCAGAGGTTTAAAATACTTGCTTTGTCCTGTTGTGGGACACTTACTCAAGATCTCATTTTTTGCTTAATTTTCCTCACATTTTCCATATACTGAACTGCAACTGAAAAGTGGCAGTGGAAAGGTGGAAGCGCTGGTTTATAGAGTGCAATTTCTCATTGAGCAAAGCAATGTATACCACAGTCACAAGCTAGCATTCTCAACCCAAGCACAAGTGCCACTTTTCAGCATTATGGCAACCACCAAAACTCAACATAAGAGCTTCACCCTTTTTCATCTTGCTCAAAAACACATAAAATAGCACTTCTTTCCAACATTTACTCTGCCCATCCAGTCTCATGCAAAGCATGCTGGGAACCATAAATCTTCTGGCCATCCAAACATAAACAGATTAAGTAAACTTCTATTTTACAAATTTAGGTGGACTGCACACCGTGAAATTAAGCTGATAAAATGTTCAAGAACTGTGTTCCATTAGCTTAAGTAAATTGAACAAGAAGCAAATATATATTTTTTTAGTGTACAGAACATGGACTATCCGTCCACAGAGAAAGCACACACAAAACTAATCCTTACATTCCTGAACTCTCATCGGGAGACTCTGAGGTAAAGCTCTGACAACAGCAGATCTTCTGTTTAAGAATCAAAGTCAACAGAGAAGGAATCCATATGCTTTGATTTTATTTGACATTCACCCCCAAGGCTATACTCTAATGGTGAGAATGGCAATACTGTTCTCCATCTGGTCAGGTAGCTCCAACGTAGGCTAAATTAGCACGTGGCACACAGCAGGCATATGCCACAGCATAAAACTACATGAGAGCATTGTGTGCCAGCTGTTGTGATGACAAATACAAGCACGACAATTGCGCAGTTCACAGGCTTGAAGTGTACAAGACGACAAGGCTAAGAGGCAGTGGTGCTTTTTACTAAAAGTGGAGTATATACATTTTTATTTGGGAGAAACATGATTTGGTAACACTTTACAAAAAGGTTTTATTTGTTAACATTAGTTAAAATAAAAAGGTGTAGAAACAATTTTCACTAAGAAATAACTAGTAAATTTCACAAATAATTACAAAGAAACACATAAGTGAAATTTTGAAGTAGAAACATTACTGCAAATGTGTTCCAATAATCAGTTTTATTTAGAAAAAGTTTGCTTACAGTGCACAGACTAACAACAGACAATACTTATACAACATTTATTAATCTTAATTATTGTTAATCTTAACATTTACTAATATATTTTTTAAGATTTTTATTAACTAACATTAACAAAGGTTAATAAAGCTGCAAGCATATGTTGCTCATTGTTAGTTAATGTTAGATAACGCATTGATTAATGTTAGCAAATGAGACCCTATTGTAAAGTGATTTATGATTTATGAAGCACTAACAGACCTATTACGAGTATCCAAATGTACAGTGGACAATCAATGATTTGGGAAATTAATTAGCACTTTATTTTAATGTGTCCTTCTTAAACATTACTGGTATTTACTATAGTAATAAGAGTAAAATATTTATTATTTCTAATAACTAACACTAAACCAAATCCTAAAGCCACAATATTACTCAGAACTTATTTGTGTAATCACACTGTTGAGGTCCTTGCACACTAAATGCCCAAAATTTTCGTATGCGTTTTTTCTTTTTTTTATTTGTCATCCTTTCCTATCAAAATTCTTGCTATGGATGCGAAAACGATGAAAATCAAACCTGGTCCGATTTTTTTTATGACGAAAGTTTCAGAGGCTGTGTAAATGTGATTGACACAACGTGAGGTCATATTTATTTTTTAACGTGCAAAAATTTCGGGCGTGAATTTCAGACTCTGGGTGCAAAGACCTTAACAATGAAGCATTAAAATATAGTGTGACTTGTATTGCTATATCTACTGGTACAACTGAACATGTAATGGCTGTGACCATATGAGGTCATCAGGGGTGGAGACTTGATGTGGGGTGGGTGTGTGTGTGTGTGTGTGTGTGTGTGTGTGTGTGTGTGTGTGTGCGTGCGTGTGTCTCCACCTGCTAAGCCTTCACTACAGATCAGCCCCATCTGTCCAGCTTTGGTGTGTTTGCGTCCGAGACCACATCATGCCCTGGTCGTGACATCATGTTAATGAGATCCACACAGGTGACAGGTGAAAGCAGCTCCGCTGGCAGTTGACAAATCCCCACACAAACACTCACAGACTTATGACAACACTGAAGGCAACGGACATCCAAACACACCTCGCCCGTCTGCCTGCTGAAGACCGTCTACAAACACACACTCTCAGACACATGGCAGATGAAAACACTGCTGGCATCAAAGCACAAATGCTGCACACATCTCAGTGACATGCGAAGACAGAGATTCTCACAGCTTGGTGGCACATCTGTCAACTTTTCAAGGTAAATATTCACTTCACACACACACACACACACACACATACAAACTGCACTCCTTCCTCTTGCTTGTCTTCACTTCTATTTAAAAAAAAAAAAACAGACATTTTAACAAACAATCCCAAATGAGCAAATCAAAAGCAGTGCAGCCATTACCACAAAAGCTGTTTTCAAAATGGCGTTTTAATTTAGTTAACATTTAAGAGAACAGCACAGAGATAATAAAGTCCACCTGGCTTCATTTTACACAAGTACACTAGTCGTCATCCTTTCTTCCATTACAGCCGCTCACGGAGAATCTCTCCCATAGTGTACGGTTACATCAGCAGAGATTAGAAAACAATCCCAATGCATGTGTCTTTCCATAACCCTTCAGTTTAAACCAGGCCATGTAAACAATCCGATAACCCATAGCAAAAATGTGCACAGTACATCAATCCAGTATCTCGATGAACAGTGTTACCGCAAATTAGCCAACAGCACTGCAGTTTAGCGTGAAACAGCTTCTGCCCATTCAGCCTCCACCGTGAACACTCAAAACATGTCATATACAAACAGGAACTGGAATCAGTTCTTTATAACAGGAACATGTCCTTGACTGCAAAACAGTAACTTTTGGAATTGCATATCATCATTATACTTGCAAAAATTGACTTGTATCTGTAAGAAGTAATTTACCACTAATTTACAATTTTGAGAGCATGGCCTGGGAAGCTGCTAGTATTTTTTTGTTGCAATATTTAAAATAATATAATTTCCACATTTATAAAAACCAAATCATAATAAAATAAAATAATACCTATTTTAACAAGAAAAAGCTCAATTATATTATTCTTCATGTCAAAAAACTAAAAGTGTGCTTAATCATCTCAGTCTTCTGTCTTGATCTGGGACCAGTGTATGGCAGTCAAGGGCTCTGCTGTATGTGAACACACTTGACAAAGACTTCACAGCAAAATATAAAGGCGAAAACAGGGACTACACACAGTGCGTCTGAACTATAATTAATGCTGGACGCTGCAGAGCATTAAGACGGGTTGATGACAAATGGAAGAATTCAGACAGAAGGGAAACATCCTGTTTTGGTCATTCATCCAAGGCTTCATTTACAGGGGTAGAATGTGTTGTTGTTTGGAGGGGTCAGTTCTGGCGGTAGGTGGCGAATGTGAAGCCATCAGGTCAATGAGCGTCTGCGAAACACCTGAGGGCTGGAAAGATTGCGAATTCTCTCCGTGCAAAACACCGCTCCGAACACTCAAGAGTTTGAGCTGAGCCAAAGACGGCACAAATCAGAGAAAACAACAACGACACTTCAACAAACACACACAAACACATATGCTCTCACACAGTGCAAATAGGCTTTTTCGTTCATTCTCTTGATCTCGCCTTCGCTCTCATGACTGTATTTACCCTGCATTATGTACAGAGAGATGCAGAACAGAGGATGAGGCAACCGGATGTGGGAGTGCGTCTTCCTGGGCACTTTTTTCCTCCTCGTTCTCTCTTCACCACAGCCCCTTTCCTCTGTTCCATCGTTCCCTCATCTCTCTCCTTCTTGGCCATTCCCTTTCCTACCTTTCCATCCTTCTTTATTTCTCCCTCTCTATTTATAGAGGCTCATGGTGGGACTCTGGTACATGCACATATAGGCGTCACAGAGAAGTCTGCGTGCATAGCCCTGGATGTTCTTGGGGTCCAGTGCGTGGAGTTCCTCTGGGGTCATCTTCAGGTAGGCCCCTACTTCAGGGCATGGGGACACCTGTGGGATGTTAAACCCGTTCTGACCCCCTGCCAACAAAAACAGAGAAAAAAAGATGACAATTCAGTAAAAGTATAGTGAGCCAATTTATTCAATAAAATCATATTAGATAGATTATATTGAAATAATATTAGATAGAAAGTCCTCTGTACCGTCGCGATCAGCCATACTATCGAAGAATAGCCAGGCCGAGTCTGCAGATCCGTATTTGACAAAGGCGACATAGTGGCTCGTCTCAATGCAGAGCACGGCAAACAGCTCCATCTGCTGGTGAGGGTAAGATCCCTGTCTCCAAACAGACTCCTGCAGCTCTTTAGGTATAGATAACTTAACATACCGATGAGACTTACGCCGTGGGTGCAGATGTACCTAAAGGTCCAGGAAATTAACACATATGCGAGGACAGATATACAGAAAAAAAACATGTAAACATAAATATGGATATTTAACCACTGAAAGGAACTACTGTAGACAAGCGCGTTTGAGCGTTATTCATTTGGAAAAGTCTCCATCTAGTGTATATGAAAGGTACTGCAGACAAAGATAATTGCATTTTCTTAGAGATAGAAGAACATGTTTGTGTCTTGTGTCCTACCTGTGTATTGCACTTTTCGCAGAACTGCTTGATCTTTCCTGGTGTGATGTCACAATCTTCATAGCACTCTCTGCACTCATAAAGAGCCAAGCCACCGCAAATTCGACATTCTCTAGGAGCTGACAAAAACATTTGCTATATCATTTTACTTTAAACACAGAAAACATAGAGCACAGCCAGAATGATGCATATTAGAGTAATATTAGTTCTTCAAACACAGACATATTACTTTGGTATGTGGAATGGTATTCTAATAAAAGCACAAATCAAATCAGTTATTGAACTGACTCACTGTCATCTAATAGATCTGTGATGTCAAGCTCCAGAGAAGGGAAGATCTTATTAAACATCTTAAAGTCCTTCCCAAAACGAGGCATCTGAATTATAAGGCAAGAAGGGGCCTGGACAGAAACAAAAAGACAGGAACATGACAGTGCCCTTCATTTGGATGTGGAAATTTTAATCTAAATGCATCTTAAATCTCTTTAAAAAAAAAAAATTAGATGTGCTTCAGCAAGGATACATTAAATGAATCAGAATTGACAGTAAAGACATTTAAGATGTTTCAAAAGGTTTATTTTTAAATAAATGTTAAACTTCATATTCAAAGAATCTAAATTGCAATTTCACAGTATTACTGTTTTTACTGTATTCTGAAAAAAAAAAATGCAACCTTGGTGAGCATAAGAGACGTCTTCCAAAAAGATTAAACAAATCTTACCGACCCCAAATAAATACATTTAAAAAATAGATATATATTTTAGTTTTTTTTCACAGAAAAATAAAAGAATATGTTGTAAAGAACAATAAAACATGAAAGTGAAAGTGGCCTCTCCTCTAATTATGTTGTTCAACAAATGAAAGATTCAAAGCATACCCTGTGTACATACCTCTGCAAATTTGAGATCACTGTTGATGAAGGACCACTCCAGAAGTTGCTGGCTGGTTGGCACCAACTCTTTATCTTTCTTATCCATAAAGATTTGATAGAAGTAACAGTCCTGAACCTTCTGTCCTGCAGACCTGTAAATAATACAATCATGTTTTTACAAAGACAAAAACACCACTTTTTAATAACAGCTTTGTGGTGATGCTGATTCTAGCATGGATTTGAAGGGTGTCAGAGACGCACCGAAGTTTGAGAAGAGGATCGACTCTCAGGATGTGATGAAACAGGATGTTGAGGAACTCCTCAGGATCTAAACAGAAAGAGAACGCCTTACTACGTCACTCCACACAGAAGCTTTGATATACTGTAACACATTTAGATATTTGAACTATGGCAATCAATCAATTTATCTCACAATTCTTTGTAGTTAAAATGTAGATCATCTTGAAAGTGTTTTTTATACCATTTTTTTGTATAACATTTTTTTTTTAAGTTGAACATACAGTACCTACTGGAGAGGTCCCACTTTATATTAGGTGTCTTTAACTAGTATGTACTTAAGACAAAAAAAAAGGTTTTGTACCATGTATTTTTGATACATGTAAGGTTAGGGACATATTTCAGGGCATGGGTTAAAGGTGGGTTAATAGTGTAATTACACTGTAATTAACAGCGTAATACATCTTTTTTTATATAAGTACAAGGTAAAAACATGTATACACATAATAAGCGCATCTTATCAAATTATTAATTTAAATTTTAGCACATAGAAGTTAAAGAAACTATAAATAATGTGTTTATAAATAAGTACAATACAATAAATAAAGTGGGGCCATATTATGACAACAGTTACACTTTATTATAAGGTGTCCTTGTTACAATGTAATTATACATTTAAGTACTGAGTAATATTAATAAACTACATATACTTACTCTATGGTTAGGTTTAGGATTAGGGTTTGGCTTAGGGTTGCTTGCATGTAATTATTCATAATTTATTGTTATCATAATAGTAAGTAGCATGTAACAAGGACACCTTAAAATAAAGTGTTACCATGATAACTTTGCCTACCGTAATATAAACATACAGTAAATATTTTGCATTTAATACATTTTTGGCACTCTAGATCAGTGTAGAGTTTTTGTTTTTTTTAGCAATTCAATTTTGAGTGCAATAATGCATTCTTATTATAAAAGTGTATAACTTTAATTATTTTTTTTATGATGAATGGAATGTTCTCCGTGTCATATCAGGGCCATGTGTGATAACTTTATAAAAGCACAAAGTGGACATAATAGGTGCCACCTGTGTTTCAGTATGGTTGCACAATGTTCCCTAAAACAGCAGGATGTATGATAAAATATCTTTAAAAGCTTCTATGAAGTTTAAAAAAAAGAAAGAAAATAAAATCACTCCCAAAATACTTGGTATCATAATAACAGTTTTTGATGGGATAGCTTGTTCCGTAGTGTGTTCTCAAAAAATCTAAGAACAAGTGATCACATCACAGCATAACAACAGGTCTGACATAATTATTACTGTCATACTGTGTAGCTGAAAATATTATTTCTTAATATTTTGAAAGGAGAGTAGTGTTTTCCAACCAATACAATGCAGTATAAACATTTCCTGTAAAAAAAAAAATCATATTGGTGCACCTCTAATAATGAATGCTCCACCCATTCTGTGTTGTTCTTCAATATTACAAACACTCAACGTGAAAATATCTCAAAAGCTGAATAAAACAAGTACCTAAGAGCTTCTGTTTGCATCTCTAGAGGGCAGTATTTCTTTATCAATGCATTTCTTTATGAGACTTTTCTGACCTTTCTCTTCTGAAGTGAATCCTGACGCTGCCTCCACTTTCTCCAATATCCTCCTAAGTTTCATGATTTTAGTGGCGCACACGTAGCCATGTCTAACAAATTCAGACACAGAGATTAATAAAAGGTCACAACCAGGTCTGTCACAGAGAATGAGTAAAAGGGAATATTTGGAAGAATACTTAAAGGGATACTCCACCCCAAAATGAAAATTTTGTAGTTTTTCACTTACCCCCATGTCGTTCCGAACCCGTAAAAGCTTCGTTAGTCTTCAGAACACAATTTAAGATATTTTGGATGAAAACCAGGAGGCTTGTGACTGTCCCATTGACTGCCAAGTAAATTGCACTGTCAAGGTCCATAAAAGTATGAAAAGCATCGCCAGAATACTTCATCTGCCATCAGTGGTTCAATCATAATGTTATGAAGCGACGAGAATACTTTTTGTATGGAAATAAAACAAAAATAACGACTTTATTCAACAATTAGGCACAGTAACGTCTCCTCTGTGTATCAGCCTTGACACAGGGACGCATCTTCTTTCGTTGATTTACGCTCTGATTTGAACGCAAACAGCGCACCCTTGTGGCGCGGCTGATACAGAAGAGTGTATGCATTTTGTGTCCAGGGGATAATCTCCAAAATAGCGCTACGCTGACACAGAGGAGACGTTACGGTGCCTAATTGTTGAATAAAGTCGTTATTTTTGTTTTATTTCCGTACAAAAAGTATTCTCGTCACTTCACAACATTATGATTGAACCACTGATGGCAGATGAAGTATTCTGGTGATGCTTTTCATACTTTTATGGACCTTGACAGTGCAATTTACTTGGCAGTCAATGGGACAGTCACAAGCCTCCTGGTTTTCATCCAAAATATCTTAAATTGTGTTCTGAAGACTAACAAAGCTTTTACGGGTTCGGAACGACATGGGGGTAAGTGAAAAACTACAAAATTTTCATTTTGGGGTGGAGTATCCCTTTAAATGTAAAATGTTTACAAGTTCTTTGAGCCAAATAATATGCAGTAATAAACTGTATGCCACTCACATTCGTAATGGGTTGACTATTTCTGTGCGCAGTAAGTCTTGTGTCTCTTTGTAATATTCTACATCAGTTTTAGATCTTGGCCTCAGGAGCACCGTATCCAACACAGAACTAAAGGAGAAAAGACTGACATGCAGAAAGAGACAGAAGAATACATATTTACAAATTTAACATTAAGAAATGATCTTTTAAGCAAATTCATTGCAGTAATGTCAAACAAATGTAATGTGTAAAGTAATTCATACTTTTAACTCTCAGTGTAGATATCATCGAGATATAGAGAAATTAAACACTTTGTGTGTGTATGTGTGTGTGTGTTTGGGTGTGCATGCTCACCAGAACAGAGTAGAGTCCAGATAGCAGGAGTTGTAATGTCCTTGTATTCCTTTCTTTTTCCCCACCATCACCTCTAAACCGTCATTTTCTGTCCGAGGAGGAGTGTTCTCATTAACTACTTCGCTTAGGTAACCCCCAAAAGCTGCAGAAAAAAACAAACACTGATCAGTCATATCGATTAATTACAATGTGAGCTTCAGTGCTCAGAGATTTTATAAATCGTGTTCTGACATCAACACGTTAAGATCTACTGTAGGATCTACAGTGCAAATGTTAATTACTACACAAAATAAACTTTGACTTTCAGTTTATAAAAACATATACAACAAACAAAGGGAAAAATACTGTTGGCATAACAGTGAAAGTAAATGACCCACATTCCAGTTAATACACAAAGCCGTAGATCACGGACAATCTACGCAATATCACGTTCATTATCGCAGATGAATCACCTTCGATTATGAACGCAATATTGTGTAGCTTGTCAGTGAACTACGGCACTGTGTATTAAATGCCGCTCCATTTGAAAGCAGGTGATGGAGATTTATGACTAATCATGGAACCGGCTTTACTGACGAGATGCGCATGATCATCGCGTTCGATATATCGCGCAGCCCTAATTTCTTACCTATGGAGTTGCATCTTTCTATGGGGTTGGGTGAATGATGTAAGGATGGGAATCGTGAGTCAGGCCTGCAGCACTTCAGTTTGACAAACAGAGCTTTCTTTGGTGGACACGTAAAATAACGAATCCCTTTAAACGTTCCATCAGTGCAGCCCACACACTCCTCCTCCTAAACACACACAAAAAGAAACACATAACAGAGTTATAACAGAGCATTTTTTTTTTGTTTTTGAAAGACGTTAATCAAATGACAAAGAAATTAATTGTGATTAATCCCACCTAACATTCAAGTTTTTAAATATACTTTTATATTGCAATAATTTCACATTCAATCTTCAAATTAATGTACAAACAACATAAAGACATATACATTTTTTAATATTTGTTTAATGGCATCTTTTTTATGACTGAAGGCCAGTATCACTGATACCAATACTGATTTCAGCAGAAATATACAGAAATTGAAGTTATCAAACACTAAATACTAAATTAAATATAGATGAATCCTTAAAGCTATAAAAGTTATTTTTTCCTCTTTTTTTTTTTCTTTGTCATTTGATTAATAGACATCACAGCAGCTGATTATTAGGTTGTTTTGGTTGTTATTTCTTTAAGAGCTGTCGCTGCTGAAAGTGACGCGGATCTGACACGCATCATATTTTCTCTTTTTACCATTTCTGACAAACTTCAGGTCATAAAGTCTCTATTAATGCGCTGACGAGTTTAATCGGGTGAGGGAGACAGTGCTGGTCTGCTCCAGGACAGTTTTGAAAACCATTTCAGAGACATGTTCTTAAATGTTACTCATATAAAATATATTGCATACACGCAGTTTTATGGCAGCTTTAATCGCCTTTTTGGTAATTTCATGACTTAACTGACCACGACATTGCATGCACATAGTTTATTTCGCGCTTTGATATGAAATGATACAGACTACAGCGCGCGCCGGTGTCTTTGTGCGTGCAATAGAAGAACGAGCACCGTACCGTTCCCGCGCTCGTTTGACTCGCGCCTGCCGCTGAAGTGAAGTTGAAGCGCGCGTCTGAAATGTCTCCCGTTTGATGTGGTCGTAAAGACGTTCTGCGACTGAATAAATGCACTTCTTGTCAAGAGAAAAAGTGACAGAAACAGCAGTTGTGAGTGGTGTGGCCAACCCTAGCTCCGCCCCTGTTAATTGCGTTAAATATTTTTAACGCGTTAAACTGGAAAAAAAAATAATCGCCTGTGTTGATGTGGTAATTTTGACACCACCATATACAGTGGTGTGAAAAAGTGTTGGCCCCCTTCCTGATTTTTTTTTTTTGCATGTTTGCCACACTTTAATGTTTCAGATCATCAAACAAATTTAAATATTAATCAAAGATAACACAAGTAAGCACAACATGCAGTTTTTGAATGAAAACAAAATCCAAACCCATATGGCCCTGTGTGAAAAAGTGCTTGCCCCATAAACCTAATAACTGGTTCGCCATCAAGCGTTTGCGATAACTTGCAATGAGTCTGTTACAGCGCTGTGGAGGAATTTTGGCCCACTCATCTTGGCAGAATTGTTGTAATTCAGCCACATTGGAGCGTTTTCGAGCATGAACCGCCTTTTTAAGGTCATGCATGCCACAGCATCTCAATAGGATTCAGGTCAGGACTTTGACTAGGCCACTCCAAAGTCTTCATTTTGTTTTTCTTCAGCCATTCAGAGGTGGATTTGCTGGTGTGTTTTGGATCATTGTCCTGCTGCAGAACCCAAGTTCGCTTCAGCTTGAGGTCACGAACAGATGGCCGGACATTGTCCTTCAGGATTTTTTGGTAGACAGCAGAATTCATGGTTCCATTTATCACAGCAAGTCTTCCAGGTCCTGAAGCAGCAAAACAGCCCCAGACCATCACACTACCACCACCATATTTTACTGTTGGTATGATGTTCTTTTTCTGAAATGCTGTGTTACTTTTACGCCAGATGTAATGGGACACACACCTTCCAAAAAGTTCAACTTTTGGCTCGTCAGTCCACAGAGTATTTTCCCAAAAGTCTTGGGGATCATCAAGATGTTTTCTGGCAAAACTGAGATGAGCTTTTATGTTCTTTTTGCTCAGCAGTGGTTTTGGTCTTGGAACTCTGCCATGCAGGCCATTTTTGCCCAGTCTCTTTCTTATGGTGGAGTCATGAACACTGACCTTAACTGAGGCAAGTGAGGCCTGCTGAGAGGATCGGCTGCCGCTCTGGACTGTCCAGAGACACCTCCTCCGTCGCTTCTGACAGACACAGTTCTTTAGATGTTGTTGTGGGGTCTTTTGTGACCTCTTGGATGAGTCGTCGCTGCGGTCTTGGGGTAATTTTGGTTGGCCGGCCACTCCTGGGAAGGTTCACCACTGTTCCATGTTTTCGCCATTTGTGGATAATGGCTCTCACTGTTGTTCGCTGGAGTCCCAAAGGTTTAGAAATGGCTTTATAACCTTTTCCAGACTGATATATCTCAATTACTTTCTTTCTCATTTGTTCCTGAATTTCTTTGGATCTCAACATGATGTGTAGCTTTTGAGGATCTTTTGGTCTACTTCACTTTGTCAGGCAGGTCCTATTTAAGTGATTTCTTGATTGCGAACAGGTGTGGCAATAATCAGGCCTGGATGTGGCTAGAGAAACCAGTTATGTTTTAACAGAGGGTGGGGGGCAAACACTTTTTCACACAGGGCCATGTGGGTTTGGATTTTGTTTTCCCTTCATAAAACAACACCTTCATTTAAAAACTGCATGTTGTGTTTACTTGTGTTATCTTTGATTAATATTTAAATTTGTTTGATGATCTGAAACATTAAAGTGTGGCAAACATGCAAAAAAAAAAAAAAATCAGGAAGGGGGCCAACACTTTTTCACACCACTGTGTGTGTGTGTGTGTGTGTGTGTGTGTGTGTGTGTATATATATATATATATATATATTTTTTTTTTTTTAGATATATTTATGTGATTTATTTCTGTGATGGCAAAGCTGAATTTTCAGCAGAAATCATACTGATATGCTGATTTGGTGCTTATAAATTAATATAGTTGCAGTAGCTACAGCAAACAAACACACATAATTCTACTGACCAGCTCTAGCCCAGCTAGTGGCTCTTGTAGTCCTGGAGGTAGACCAACCCAGCGGATGACCCCGCAAAGCGGTGGGTTCTCTTTGACCTCCACCAATGACCCGACCTCTAACCCTGGATGGCCTTGTGGTGGTGAGGAAGGTCTCTGGACAGGAGTGGTAGCAGGTGGCAGGACCTCTTGCTGCTCCCCCATCACTGAGCCCGCGGACAGGGAGAGAGGGCCGTGGCTCATGCTCCCACTGGAGCCAACTTTGTGGCTCAAGCTAAAAGGCAGGGAGTGGAACTTGTTATCATTGGACAGCGAGGAGGTTGTGGGCGGAGCTCGAGAAGGGGACGAGCTTGGGTTGAAGTCTGGGGGTGTGTCAGTCAGGGATTTGGCCGGGTCCTCGCCAACTATCAAGAAACAAAGCCAAAGAAATAAGAGGCTGTACCAAGAGGTCATGATAACCAGATGATGCATCAGTGTGGAGGACCAGGAATTGCTCAATCAATATAAACTGATCAGATGAAATCATAATAAATGGATTTAATGGATTCACAGATACTAAATGGTTCACAATAGCATCTTGAATTAAATAGTCATCTGTCATTAAGAAGATTTACATTTATATACTGCTATATTGCTGTTCAAAAGTTTGGGCTTCTTTTTAAATGTTTTTAAAAAGGCTGCATTTATTTGATCAAAAATATAGTAAAACTGCAATATTGTCAAAATATTACAATTTAAGAAAAGTTTTCTAGTGTCACATGATCCTTCAGAAATAATACTAATGCTGAAGTGGTGCTCAAACAACATTTCTTAATATACATTGAAAACGGGTAAAATATCCATTTTAAATGAAATTTATCAAATTCCAGTATTATTTGATGAATAGAAAGTTCAAAATGTGTGTGTATGCATGTATCTGCCGTCACTTTTGATCAATTATATGCATCCCTGCTGACAGAAAAAAAAATCTTGCTGACTCAAACTTTTGAACGGTAGTGTATACATAAGTAAAAAAACTTAGCCAAAATACGATGTCCTTTCAAAGCTGATTAGTGCTGGCTATTTTCTCCTCACTGAAGCACACACCAACACATGAAATATGAAGATATTGGAAAAACACTGGGCTACAGAAAAAAAGTCACCACTGGAAGAATGACAGTCTGGTGAATGAGAATGAAAGCAGCACAGGCCACAAACACAATGTAAACCCCTTAACCAATCACAGACTGCCCCTGGAACATTCTCCAATAGTGCTCGTTAGTAAAGAGTGACATGAAATATGAAATAATGACACAGATGAAAGCAATGTTTAAGGAATACAGTCTCCCAATGTGTTCAATGCCAAATACAAACATTCAAACACACACAATTACACAGTGGAGAAATATCAAATATGCCTGATAGCAAATATAAAAGGCTTTCACAAATCATACATAAAACTGGCCATAAATACTAAACATTATATGTGTGATGCAAATTAATGCAGTTTTCTAAAAAAAAAAGATAAATAAAATAAAAATAGAAAATAAATAAATACTTAACTGACTTGAGTAAATAAATGTTCTAATTTCTTATTGCCTCATAACTACATTCAATTGAAAACTGAATTTGAAATACAAACACAAATGACTGCAATACAGAACCTCACCTGAGATTTTCTGATCAATTATGTCATGCTATGAGGTCACGAGCCATTCACGTCACAGTGAACCGGATTCCCAATAAAAGATCTCAGCAGCAAGTTGCCTTTTCAAATCACCACTGATGCATTCAAAGGCATTGATTAACATGTGACTTTTTCTTTCCAAGACTATTAAACATAACTAAAGTTGAGTAGGCTGAATATTAGCAGGAAGGCACCTTGCTGTTAAGATGTTTATTATTAGAGTTTCCCAGTCTGTCCATCTGTATTGATTATTAATTACCTTCATCTATGTACCATGTGCTTTTGGCTTTGGACTGAGCAGGGTGATCAACCGAGCTGCCATTTAGCGTATAATAAAACTCAGACTTGCTCCTGCTGCCAGGCTGCAGGCCTAACCCTGAATAACAGTCACGATAGGAAGATAGGAAAACAGGAAGACAGTAAACAGTGTGTGTGTGTGTGTGTGTGTGTGTGTGAGCTTGTGTGTGTGTGTGTGTGTGTGTGTGAGAGAGAGAGAGAAAGAGAGAGAGAGAGAGAGGTATAGGAAGAGGGAATACATGTGGGATTACATGTTCAACAACACATTTGTGTGTGCATTCTAGCCAAAATCACATGTCTGGTGAAGATTTCCCATGATCCATCAGGACAGAATTTAGGACAAATTTATAAATTTAAGCAAAAGAGCAGCAAATGACATTAGAGCTAGTAAGAGCAAGAGACAGAGTGTGAGAGAAAGTGCTTCATCCTTAAAGGATTTACATCAGTACTTAAAAATGATGGTTTTCTTTCCTTCTTTTGTTTTGTAAACAAACAAAAAAATATTTCGAAATAGCAGTTTTCAAAACCACAAACTTTCTGAAAGTAAAGTAAATTGTATTAGGTTTGAAAGCAACATCAGCCTAATATACCTGATGCTGTCTATGCTGTTAGTGGTAATCAAACAAAAGGAGAAAAATCACTCATTTCTCTTGATTGAAAAACATTGACTGTTTACTTTTTTCAATAATTACTTGAGATCTTTTTACTCACATTGGTTAGAGTAGTCTTTGCACTGGTATTGAAATAGTGAAATTCCATTGTTATCTAAATGTTGGTGTTGTGAAATTATTTCCAGCAAAAAAATAACTATATAATGAAACTATATAGTTTTACTCATATATAAGAGTTTGCTCATATCACCAACCACTATTACTGTATAAAGATTTAACAGGAATAATACCTTTGGTCTTTGGTTTGCTCTGGCTGACAGGTTTGTCACTGCCGCCCCTGCAGGCAAAGACTTTGGGCATCCTCTGATCCTGCATGGAGTATTCTGCAAACAAAGACAAACAAGTTTCAATACAAGCAAATAGCTTGCCTTAAAAAAAAAAAAATGAAAAAATGAGTCTTAGGAAAAAGGAGAATTATTTTTCTTTTAAACTTAAATTTACATTTTCAAGGTTATTGTATTGTATGGATTTGTCCAATAACATTAACAATTTATTATTCTGAACTTTTGGTGCGAGTTCCAAATAAAAATAATTTTAATAAACTTTTTTTTTTTTTTTAAATATAGGTACTACTTCATAATTATATCAAACATATTTGGGTAAAACTTTCAACAAATATAACACGATACATACGTTTACTGTTATACAAAATACGAATACTTTGACATAGGGCTGGGCGATATGGCCAAAAAAATTATCACGATAATTTTTTTCATATCAGTCGATATCGATAAATATCACGATAAATTTCAAATCTTTATTTCTTTCAAGTAGTTTTAGAGGAAGTCGTGGCCTAGTGGTTAGAGTCGGACTTGTAATCCAAAGGTTGTGGGTTCGAATCTCAGGTCCGGCAGGGATTGTTGGT
This sequence comes from Schizothorax lantsangensis, assembly GCA_027422415.1. NCBI lineage: Eukaryota > Metazoa > Chordata > Actinopteri > Cypriniformes > Cyprinidae > Schizothorax > Schizothorax lantsangensis. The sequence continues at coordinate 23,149,685 of CM049839.1, forward strand.
GGGGGAGTGAATAACCTTCAATACCACTACTGAGGTGTCCTTGAGCAAGGCACCGAACCCCCAACTGCTCCCCGGGCGCTGTAACATGGCTGCCCACTGCTCCGGGTGTGTGTTCACTTAGAATGGGTTAAATGCAGAGAATACATTTCACTGCTGGTTATATACTCTCTATATAATCGTGTATGTGACAAATAAAATAATCTTAAGTTTAAAGGCAGAATTTTGCTCCAAAGTTAAAGTTGTACAAACTATACCATTAATTTTCCTTAACAACATAAATATCTAAATAAAAAAAAATGTATTTCTTAGTTTCTGCATGTTCTGAGTGATATTGTTTCAAATGAAGAAATAGGTTTGGGTTGCCTGATAATATTAATAATAATATAACTTTTTTGTCTGTTAGAAATGCACATTTGATAGTGTCTTGAGTTAGGATGCAGAGGTACATTTTTGTTCATTTTTAAAATCAGTTACATCTGTAAAAATCGTAGCAACCTCAGTTTATGGTTAAATTTATTCTGACCAAGTTTTTTTATTTTTTTTTTATTAAGCGTTGGTCTCCCATAGTAGCATACATTTAAATCATGATAAACACAGTTAAAACAACACATATAACACCTCAATACCTCACCTCAATAATATAGGTAAAAATATAACTATATGGTTTTTAGGAAGTCTATTTGTATGAAAAACAGTAGTCTAAAAACATTCAGTATAAATGCACACATGCTATAGCTTAACCACAAATACATATACTATTACTCCTGTAATACAATTCAATGTGAATATCCCACATTTCTGCCACAATACCATGGTGCAGTGAGTGTTACTACAGTAAATCCATGGTAAATGATGGCGATGTGTAGACTGAAAAGCCTTCTTGACTGTCTTGTTGCACACAGTGTTTCTCTTCTTTGCTTTAAACTAGTTTAAATCACGTAGTCATGTGTTCATCGCTGAATTCAAGTGTTTCACACTGGATCTCACAGTGCTGTTTAGTGCTCGCGTGACCGTCTCATCAGCGAGTAAACGCATCTGCCCTAGTGTGCTGTGCTTGCGCCGCGCGGCACTTTGAACTTTGATCCGAGCGGATAAACGGTCCGTGTGGCGCGCTTCAAATGAGTCGCGCGGTTTCGTTCCACTTGTGGCGCATAAACATTATATCGAACATTTATCGAACTCTTCATATCGTTTTATCGAGGAAAATTATATAGCGATAATTATCGTTATCGAATTATCGCTCAGCCCTACTTTGACATAAGATTTTGGTAACATCGCATACAGCATCACACATAAAGCAGCAGGTTACACCCTGATGACTGCATTTACAGATCCCTTTAGTTTCACAGATAAACTAAGGAAGACTGGTAGCTTTAAGACATTAACAAAGACAAGACGTTTTGCCCACACACATGCACATGCACACAAACAAACAAATCAATAAATAGAGGGAACAAAGAGAGCTCCACACACTCACAAAAAACAAGGCCTTTAGACAAAAGAGCTTCTGTTTCCTGCGTGTTAACATGACTCACACACACACACACACAAGAGCCCTTTGCTTTCTGACAACAAATATTTAGCCTACACCCTGACTTGAAATCTAAAACACACAAAGAAATATATCAACAATCTATAAACATGCCATAGAAAAGCAATTTATTTACAATTTAAAAAAAATAAACTGCATATACATTTTAATAAATGCAATGAATGCATTTCATTTTGTAAATTCTAAATTTAAATTCATGTATATTTTTACAACGTTACGTTTTAACTTTACTTGTTACTTGTTGTACTTTGAATCTGAGGTGCTCAAACTCAATTTAGAAACAAACAGAGCAAAAAACACCAGGTTTCTAAGCAAACTCAAAACCAGAATAAAATCTAATACCCTAATCTGAAAAAATACAGAAGTATGAAGTGAGAGCCCTTACCTGGCATCACATCACAGATGGGGACGAGACGGGTGTGTTCAAGACTAGCAAAATTACACAGCTGTTTGCCGTCGATGATCCCATCCCAGTCTCCAATGGGATTGTCCTGAGGGCGAGAGGTACAGCACCCTATTACTGCACCTGACCTAGATCAGCTCATAAACGTTTGCATCTACAACACTGTAATTTCCATCTCAAAATAAACACGTGCCAAACAAAGGTTGGCCTGTCTCTATCTCCTAATGGAAACCTTCATCTGCATTCTTGTTGTGACCCAGACAGGACCCGTCTCACTAACTGAGAGCTGTAATTCTCTAATGGCTACTCTACACAACCTACACTATCATCAGAACGACTGATGTCTCTGGACTCTAAACCCACACCCTTTACATACCAGATCTCTACTGTAATGTTTTAATCTAGATTTCTAATGTATAGCCTTTTCCTAGGTACTATTTTATGTTATCTGTTCAAACACATAACACCAAACTCATCTAATCTTCTTAGTATATATTAAATTACAGTTAAAACAATAATGCATGCGTTAACTTAGACCCAAACATATTTTAAGTCTAATCTATAAAATCTATTAGTCAAAACACCAAGAGCAAAATAATGTAATGTAGGCTACTGTCCTGAAAATAAGTCTTCAAAACCTAAACCTATTCACATCTACACTATTCAGCTGAGCTCTGCTGAGAGAGCAGTGACAGAAGAGACAGAAACAAAGGGTGAAAAGACGAGAACAGTGGAATGGCGTGTGTTGGTTGTGTCTTGTGTGAGCATTTGGCAGCATGCCATTATGGTGGTCACACAGAGAAAACTGAGCTGTCTCTACATCTCTCCTTCAGTCCATCCCTCCACGCTGACATCGGTCTCACTGGAGGAGAACATCCAAACTATTTTGACATACAAAGTTTCAGAACGAGCGTCGGAAAGACTTTTTAATGTTTCTTGGTTAAATTACGATTTAACCGTTTTCTGTTGTAATACATTTTAAAATGTAATTTATTCCTGTGATGACAGCTGAATTTTCAGCAGCCATTACTCTCCATTACACTCTTCAGTGTCACATGATCCTACAGAAATCATTCTAGTATACTGATTTGGTGCTCAAGAAACTTTTTTTTCTTTTTTCCCGGGATTCTTAGAATAGCATTTATTTTAGAAATTGTTCATAACATTATAAATGTCATTACAAATTTAATATGCCCATTCTAAATAGAAGTAATATTTATTTAAAAATCTTAACGACCCTAAACATTTGAACGGTAGTGTATTTTAAAGAGATGCACAATATATTGGTCCCATCACTTAAATTGAATCCTTATAAACACTCATAATTTAATAACACTGTTAAATTTAATCTTTATCAAATCTCAAAAATATGTTATTTAGACAAAATAACAGAATTAAAGGGTTAGTTCACCCAAAAATGGAAATTCTGTCATTAATTACTCATACTCATGTCATTCCAAACCTGTAAGACCTTCATTCATCTTTGGAACACAAATTCAGATATTTTTGATGAAATCCGAGAGCTTTCGGTCCCTGCATAGACAGAAACAAAACAGACATGTTCAAGGCCCAGAAACATAGTAAGGACATCCTTAAAACAGTCCATGTAACATCAGTGGTTCAACCTTAATTTTATGAAGCTACGATAGTAGCAGGCATCGTGAATGGCAGCGGAGACTGACCCAGAAGAGAAGAAATCATTGAATAAAGTCGTTATTTTCGTTTTCTTTGCATGCAAAAAGTATTCTTGTACCTTCATAAAATTAAGGTTGAACCACTGATGTCCTTACTACCTTTCTGGGCCTTGAATGTGGTAGTTGCCTTGCTGAAGTTGAACGAAGGTCTTACGGGTTTTGCACAACATGAGGGTGAGTAATTAATGAAAGAATTTTCATTTTTGGGTGAACTAACATTTTAATGAATTAGCAGCCAAAACATGAAACATGATTACTGTTTCATCGCATCAGCCAGAATTTGGATATTGGTGTATCCTCGATAATTCTTAATAATAAACTTAATCAACTTAAATAGCACCTTCTAAAATATCTGACCTGCCTGAACAAATATATTGCTTAATGAAAATTGTAATATTAAACATACAGAGCATGCAACTGTAACTTGCAGCTAAGAACAGCTATTCACCACCACCGTCTAATTCATTTACCATATCAACACCAACGTAGTATCCAAGACTCTCATTGCCACAGAAAATAACAGTGCCCCGTTCCGGGCCGTCCCGTGTCTGCACCAGCACTCGAGAGTTGATCTCCAGTGGCGGTCCTTCACCTCCCACTTCCTGGTCATTATCCTCTAGCGTCACACATTCCACCTCATCTTCCCAGAGCTCAAGTTTATCCAGTGCAACAAAGACACCGCATTCATCTTCACAGCGAAACAGCTGCTGACCCTGATAAGAGCCCTCAGTGAAACCTTGACCCCGGCCCTCCTCCTGAAAGCCAAAGGAGAAAAGGACATTAAATACACCAACACAGACATTAGAACTCACATAAATAATATCACGCATGTGTCATATAAACAAAAGACATTGTTGACATGTGATGGTAGGTTTGAGACTGGCCTTCACCCACACGAGCAGCCTACAGGCTTAAATTATGTTTGTCCAAATCTCCCAGCTCAGCCCCGGAGACAAATGCAGCTTTGTTCTGTAATGATCACACGCTCAAGGACCAGGTGAACCCAAAACCAGACAAACAACGTCAAACAAGACAAACAGTGTTGCTCACCAGCAATTCAACACCAAACCAGATACCGCTCAGCGCTCGGTCGGGTAGCAAAGCTCCTTTAAAGCGGACCACACCTGGAAGGGGCTCGTCGCCAGACCTCAGCTGCACTCGAACTTTTGATCCGCAGTTGATGTCACAGGCCCTGTCCAGACGCGCTCTGTTGCACAGCAGGCTGTAACGCTCTTCGCAGTTGGTGATGGGGAACAGCAGCTCCGCCAGCTTCTCCTCAAGCTCCATAACGTCCCGTTCATCCACGCTCACCACCACATTGGTCTGGTCCAGGATGCGCAAGCTGCGCTTACCCTTGCTGGGCGGGATTGTGCGACCCAGGCTGTTGCGTTCCTGGCAGGCCTGGCCGAGGCTGCCGCGCAGGATGCGCAGAGTCTTCTGGCCCGGCTTTTCCACAGTGCACTCCTTCATCACAATGTAGAAGCGCCAGTCGTCCCGGAAACTGCCTGCTGGCTTTTCCTGGCTCCATAGCGCAGAGCTCATGGCTGCATAGCATGAGAGGGTTGAAGATGACAGGAACACACGTCAAAGGTCAGTGGGTCGTCAGGGGTCAGTGGGACTAGGAAGAGGAAGCTTTCATAAGCTTTTCAATGGGATGGATGGACTGAATGGACAAAAAGAGCTGAAAAAAGAGAGACAGGGAATAATTAAAAAACAGAGAGGATAAAGGTTTAAGCACAAAGTTAGTCTAGTTTTTGTTTGTTTAGTGTCTTTTAGCTCATGATTTTGTCACAGTCGGCAACAGAGAAAACCTGAGCCACTCCTAGTCTCCTACATAATATGGTGAAAATTGTAGAGGTCACAACATACCTGTATTGAGGCAAACTGTGATATTTAAAAATAATAATAATATTTGTATCAACATAATTCTACATATTGTAGTTAATCCAGTGCCATAACATAATACATAATAGGTGGCGTTTTCACCCATGAATGTCTTGTGATATGTCATGACAGACGCGAGACACTTCGTGTTAAAATCACAGGGTGTCAAAATACACTTCAAGTGAAGAACTCAGGCCCGAAGTAGATTCGGAATTCATTGCCAAAAAACTTTCCAGTACTCCAGCTGGTACACATCTTCAAACTACCACTGGAATTATGAAAGTCCTCTGCTTTACAGAGCCAATCAGAAGCGTCTTTTGTACAGTTATGGTAACAAACACTACTCATATTTTGTGCGATTCAATTTGACTGATAGTATTTTTTAAAATAGTATCGTTTTCATGGGCTCATTTACACTTGAGCCACATCTCATGCGTTTTTACCAATCAGACAGTTATGCGATATGTTAAAACCGTTTACAATTGGCCACATACATGCTAATTAAATCCACAATTCCTGTGCTATATAGTTATTCACATTACCAAAAGCAACCGTTTCGGAAGGGCATTTACACCTGGCCTTACACTATAAGAGAAAATGCGAAAAGTTTTAATAGGCCCTTTCTTTATTCTAGAACATGCCTGTGCAGTAGCTTTTTTTTTTTTTAAATCTGATAAAGAAACAATTTACATAATTATTGTCAGATTGTATTCCTGGTTTCAAATAAGTCATTTATATACAGTGACAACAAATAGTTACGTATATTTTATCTTTTTCCATTCAAGGGGGGATAAATAGGAGCTGTACTTGCATGGCTGGAAATAGCTGTCTGAGGGTGTAACAATTATGGCTGCCGAGTAAACTGACTAGCCTTAAAGGGAATTTGGTACCAAATGTGTTGCAACCTAAAATTACCAGCTCTGACCAATCCTTCCTGTTCCCCTCTTATTATTACCATAATTAGAAACTGCAGGGCCATGGCTGGGAACATTGTGCAAGGATGCATACAGACTCAACTACTGCAGATAAGCCTAAACATGACATGAAGTTAATAAATATACTGTAAGAATGTCTCAGTATCAAAAATGCTGTCAACACCTATCAGAATAGTACTGTTAAATACTGTCATCAATTTTTTTAATAAAATAAAGCAAATAAAAACAGACTGTGACTTATGATAACTATTTTCAATATAATTTATGCAAATGAATGAAATGAACTGTGAAAAATGGAACACACACATTCAGAGCATGTTGAATGTGGTTCTGTTCTTAACCAACACAAAGTTGTCCTAAACAGCAATGCATGAGTGAAGTGATCTGAATGGAAACACCATGGCGTCAGACAGACTGCTACAGGACACTGAGAGCTGTCTGTTTCAACCTCTTATACACCGCGAGACTCGAGCATTAACATTCTACCTACACCCCACCTCTGCTGTTTTTTTCCCCCCCATCAAAATTTTTAAGAAGAATTCGACACATTATATTTTAAATCAGATTTTAAAAACCAAAAATTTAAATTCTGTCATTATTTATTCACCCTCAAATCATTCCAAACTGTAACAAAAATATTTGTAAAACACAAAAAAAATGATTTTGAAGATGTCTCTACGGTGGCCGCTAAGTGCAAAACAAATCACGATTCAGAAAACAAAATAACAAATTACAAACGCAAATGCAAATATAAAAAACAAAATAACAATTAAGAAAACACAACAACAATTCCGAAAACATTATAACAAGTAGAAAACACAATGACAAATTCGATAAAGTAGAAAACAGACAAATTTTTTTGAGACAGCGCCATTGGTTTGGGAATAGATTACTCACCGCTGACTGGACGAGACATCTGTCAATCAAGGTACAGGAAGAACCACAAGAAGCACAGCAGAGCCTATAATGACATCAGCTCCAGTGGCACAGGTGGTAAATCACAAGTCTTGTCTTTTTGACGTGATCGACCAGTGGTTCGATCCCACCTTTGGCCGAACTTTTTTTTTTCAAATCTCGTATCGCATCATAAAGGCATTTATTTTCAATAAAAATGAAGGAAATAATCAAAAAGTTGAAAAAGTATCGGGTAGGGTTTTACACTATGTTAAAATAGCAGGATGTTCTGCTATGTATACTAACGTTACTTGTTGCAAATAGTGGCAATTATCTGCACTTCAGTATTGTAGTACATTATAAAACAGAATGCAATAATGAGGTATTGAGTGTAAATTATAATTTTAATTCAAATTATTAAATGGATACCGCCTTATTGGTACAATATAAAGCCCTCTCTGCACCTACCCTAACCCTACCGTTACTTTATTTTCAACTTTTTGATTATTTCCTTCATTTTTATTGAAAATAAATGCCTTTACGATGCGATTTGAGATTTGAAAAGGGAGAGAAAAAAAAAAAGTTCGGCCATGGTCGACACGTCAAAAAGACAAGACTTTGATTTACCACCTGTGCCACTGGAGCTGATGTCATTATAGGCTCTGCTGTGCTTCTTGTGGTTCTTCCTGTACCTTGATTGACAGATGTCTCGTCCAGTCAGCGGTGAGTAATCTATTCCCAAACCAATGGCGCTGTCTCAAACTATACCTACCTCTTCCGGTTTGTCTGAATTGTCGTTGTGTTTTCTGACTTGTTATTTTGTTTTCGAATTTGTCATTGTGTTTTCTGACTTGTTATAATGTTTTCGGGATTGTTGTTGTGTTTTCTGAATTGTTATTTTGTTTTTTATATTTGCATTTACGTTTGTAATTTGTTATTTTGTTTTCAGAATCGTGATTTGTTTTGCACTTAGCGGCCACTGTATGTCTCAGTGTTTTTGTGCATACAATGAAAGGTATGGATAAAGTACAGTTTTTCAGCATCTTTTAAATATCTTCTTTTGTATTCTATGGAAGAAAATAAGTCATGCAGTGACATAGCCCACGACATGAGGGTTAGTAAATGATGACAGAACTTAATTTATGGGTGAACTACTCCTTTAAGCAACATCACATGACAGCCACTAGCTAGGCTAAATGGCATACTTCATCAATGACCACGACACTACAATAACCAGCCGAACACACAGACTGTGTGACTGTTTGGTTTTTCCCCAGCAGCAGGGAAATTCATGCAGCAAATTAAATCTTACTCAGAGCTTCCTGTATGCACAATAATGGTGCACAAATACCACTACTGCATAATGACTAATATCGAGAATACAAGACGAGACAGAGAATGCTTTACTGCATGACCTTTTACTGATAAAGCACATTATCTCCAGTCTGAAATGTAAGAAAAATCCAACAGTTCAGGCCGTCCGGCAGTGATTTGGGCCATCCTAAAAACGCCAACACGGTTTTGAAAAACATAACTCTTCGTCCTATCCATGCATTGTCTGCCATGCTGGTAAATATTGGGGATCTGGGCAAATGCATCAAGGGGTTTCAAGTCAAGCCAAGCCTACTTGATTTCAGGCCAAAAGGATCAAGGATGTCAATAATACCTGGACAAAGCAGTCTGTTAGTATTCCATACATCTCAATAGCACTTGTTTGCCTGTTTTTTAAGTCAATCATCTGAGCAGTGGAGCGCATGACATGAAAAACAGCCCCCCCCCCCCTTCCCCCTAAGAAAACAAGGTTAACAAATACTAAATCACTGTGAGGGACTCCAGCTTTGAGTGACAATGTTCATGTTGACTTTTTTCCTTCCACATCATCCATCATTTAATATTCAACAGACAGTGATCTGAGGAGTTGATGCCATGTCAACACAAAAAACATGCAGAGCTGGGAACATCCACCTGTAATACCAATACATTAGCAATATAAACAGGATTTTAGAAGTGCAATTACTGAATTCATTATGTAATACAACAACGTAAACATCACATCAGCGTTATACACTTTCTGTAGACAGTGACTGTGGCTGCTGGGTGAAGACGATGCAGCAGAGATGGACAGGCCTTACACTAAATGACAATGATCAGGTACAGGATGCAAACTAACAGCTTCCTATTTAGCTGTTATTCCTAGTCCTAGAGCTCGGGTTAGATACAATGTCATCGCTGGATAACGCTGTGTTGTCATGTATAATCAGTGGATCCTGTTACAGTAACACATCTTGGATCATGTATCAGAGTAAGACTCTAGAGGTAAACAGGTGACATCAGCACGAGCCGATCAGACTCCTCTTACCTGTCGTTTAAATATCCCGGTATTCACCCGTCTGTCTTCGATAGCATTTGGAAAAAGATTATTCCAGTGAAGGTCTCGTGGCGCTGCTAGTGATGATGGTGTTTATGTGACATTGTCGGGTGGGTTTAGCTGAAGCCAGCGCTGGCTACACTCCGCGTTACTACCGGTTAATGGAGGGACAGCCACCTCCTCCGTGCACTTTAAAACCGATGGAAAAAAATATCAGCGAGACTTTGAGGGAAGCAAGAAAAATCCGGTAATATTGGTAGAGCCGAGGCCGTTGTTTCATTTGAAATGTGAGTATTATTTACAGTGTGTGAACGTGTATCTGACGGTTCAAACAAACATGCTACATTAGTGGAGAGAAACTTGCTCTCCTATTGGCCGATGAGTGACAGCTACAGCTTTCATTGGTCTTTTCAGATGTCTTTTATTTTGCCCCGCCTCTTGGGGTTTTCCAGTGATTTGGCCGAGGAGTTTAAGGAACTGGCAATGTGACAGGTTGTACATTACAGTTTATTTCCTTTCAGTTCTTCCAAGCATTTAAGTCTAAATGCATAAGGCAAATATAAATGCATATTTAATTATAATGTAACCATTTTTTTATTATTCATTTTGTACTTTTTACAGCATGTTTTACATAGATCCTAGATGGAAGCTCCTGTATAAGTAAACAAATGTTTAATTAATTTTGTGTGAAAACAAATACATCTATGGCTATTATGCAGCTTAATATAAGCCATAGAATGTGTAAAGCAAAGGGAAAGAGAAATTAAAGCAAAGGGATTCAAAACCATCATAAGAAATGGTGCAAGTAACAGACCTCACACATTAAAATAAACTATTATCTATGTACAATAAATGTAAACTGAAAATGAATGCAAGGTATAGTGCCAGATAAATCTTGTGTGCTATTTGTCCCACCTTTAGAAGTTCAGTTTGTGTACCATGGCTTCTTGACAGTTTGAATGTTACTTATTAATTCTGTGAGGTTTTCTTCTACAAAGAAACTTTTACAGTACTTTTATCTCAATGGAGCAACATAGAACAGATTCAAGAAATTGCCACCAATGGATCTACGATCAACTTAGACTTATGATGCTTTTGGGAAATGCTGATACCGTGGATATTTAGCTTTTAAGATATACCTCAACTCCATAAGCATTTTAGCTACAAGACAGGCAGTTTTGACTAGCTAAGCCATGGATTCCTGCATGTGTCTGCCTCAGCTAGGTCCAGTCTTTTTTTTTTTTTTTTTTAAGTAAAATGATGAGATTTGGATTTGGGAGTTTGATGGCAGGCATTACAGAGCCATCTTGCTCTCAGAAGGTCAATCTGCTTTCTTGCTTGCTCAGCTCCTCCTCTTCCTCTGGGCTCAGATTATTTCCTCTCAGCCTTTAAGAGCACAAAGCAAAAAGCCTTTGTATTAAGGGCATTATTCACAACACAAACATTCATCGGGCATGAGTATTAATGTTATAAAGCATTTAATTTCTATTGAAATTGAATGGGGTAAGTTGTCACAATGGAACCCACTGTTAAACACCCGGCTATAATCCTTTCAGCAAAATTTAAATAGTTAAACAACTATGAATAATTCATTAAACAGCAAAATACATACAAAGATTTCAAAATGTTTAACTATTGTTCTGGCCAGAAATATTGTAATTAGTGCTGTGAATCGATTAAAAAAATGAGTAATTAATCGTATTTTTTTCTAAAATTAATCGCGATTACTCACGATTAATCCCACCTAACATTAAAGTTTTTAAATATACTTTTATATTGCTATAATTTCACATTCAATCTTCAAATGTACAATGTACAAGCAACATAAAGGCAATATATTTTTAATATTTCTTTAATGGCATCTTTTTTATGATTGAAGGCCAGCATCACTGATATCAATACTACTGATGTCTCTATAAAATAGTTTTTCCCCCTTAATATTTAACCATTGACTGTAGCCATTCAGTATAACTGACAGCTATCAATTTGAACATTTATTAGACTTAACTTCTAATTTAAGTGAACTTGAAACAATCTTCTCACAAACCCATTACAATAAATGACATATTTAGCTACCTGTGCCCTTCAGCAGAAATATACAGAAAATTAATAGTTACCAAACACTAAATTCTAAATTAAATATAGGTGAACCCCTTAAAGCTATAAAAGTTATTGATTTCCTCTTTTTTTCTTTTGTTCTTGGATTAATAGACATCACAGCAGCTGGTTATTAGCTTATTTGCCTGCTATTGCTTTAAAAGCTGCTGCTGCTGAAAGTGACGCGGATCTGACATGCATCTTATTTTCTCACAACTCTCTTTAATCTTTACCTTTTCTGACTCACTTCAGGTCTTAAAGTCTCTACTAATGAGCTGACGAGATGAATCAGGTGTGTTAGATGAGGGCGACAGTGCTGGGGTGCCTCAGGACAGTTTTTAAAACCATTTCAGTGGCATGTTCTTAAATGTGACGCATATCATATTGCATGCATGCACACAGTTTTAAGGCAGCTTTAATCACCTTTTTGGTAACGTCATGCCTTAACTGACGGCATAACTGGACATTGCATGCACGTAGTTTCTTTCGCTGTTTGATATGAAATGATACAGGCTACAGCGCGCGCCGGCACCTTTGTGCGTGTATTTGAAGAGCACGCGCTACGAGCACAGTATGTTTTCCACACTGCGTTTGACTCAAGCCAGCCTGGCGCGGAGGCCACTCCTAAATGCATGGCGTCTGAAACGTCTAGCCGCCGTGCTGTTTTGTTGTGCATTACGGTGCAAATACAGAAGTTCTGCATTAAATAAACGGCGATCTTTTCAAGAAAAAAGAGACAAAGCAGCCAGGTCTTTCGCCTGCGTCATCACTAAGCCAATTATATTTGAGGGGGCACTAGTTGGAGTTGGAGTTGGAGGGGGGGTTGTCGTCACTGTGACACATTAAATATCTTATTCTCACCTTTATACAAACAAGATTATGTTGATAGGGGCGAATAAGAGTAAGGGTAACCTATATATTAAGAAATCTATTAACTATACTAATTAATAAACCTGATATCAGATTAGGGTGTCTGCCATAACATATTATTATAATACTATGACTAGTGTTGCTTTCGTCAACGAAAATGTATGACTTAAAATAGGCCTTATAAAATGAAATTGTCTAACGAACCTGTTATCAGTACGAAAACAGCGAGACGCAACGTAATTATGCTGTTCATGTGACGATGACAAATTAAATGATATCAATCGTTGACGATAAAAACGAGACTGATGTGGTGAATTACAAAATAAAAGCTATGCTAAAATGTCTCATATCCAACCTGTTTTGCTTGGACTTTTCAAAACGATAGCTCTACGAAAGGAAAGTCCCTGTTACCAACAGACTAGTTTTGTCTTGTTTTGTCGCGTTCAGATTGATAGTTAGACCTTCTTTGCAGGTATTTCTGTCACTCACTTCAGGGGCTGTCAGGTAAGTTGCTGATGTTGCGTTACTCAAAATAAAAGCCCTCCAAAATCTCATATAAAGGGTGGTTCCCAGGTTAAAGTTGGCATTTCAGATAGCTCTAAAAAGGAAAGTCCCTGTTACCCGCGGACAGAAAAACAACCCGCGGCAACAGTTTAAAGTAGCACTTCGGGGAAAGCGCGGAGGCAACACTCTGACTTTAGAGCGCGCGTCTGACTTCCTCAACGTCTCCACATTTGATGTGGTCGACAACAAACAAAGTTAAGTTCTGCAGCTAAATAAATGCAATCTGACTTTTCAAGAAAAAAGAGACAGAGGCAGCCAGGGGCGTCATGCACTCATTATTTTTGAGGGGGCAGTGCAAGCACTAGTTGAAGTTGGAGTTTATTTTTTTTCTGGAGGGGGGGTTGTCGTCATCATTTTATTTATTTTATTTTATTTATTGTTTTTATTTATTTAAATTTATGACACATGTGAAATATCTTGATTCTCACCTTTATAGATTATGTTGATAGTGGGCGATGGTCAAAATATAATAAGTAACCTAATGTAATTTTGGTTTTGTCTATTAACTATGCATAAAAATTAAAAAGAGACTAAAATACTGTCTGTTTATGGGTAAAACTAGTCATGCCATAACATATTTTTAATACTACTACTGACTTTATATTTAATGTAAAACTAATAAAAACTAAAATGAATTCACACAAAGACTAACATTGAAAAACAACACTACTACTAACTTTATATTTAATGTTAATGTGAATAAAAACATTGCAAATCACTTTCATTGTTGCTACAGAAAGAGAGCAAATAACATTTACTTTATCAAAGAACATTTTCAATGACATCTACTTCCAAGCACTCTCAAAAACTCCCATTAAAATCACTGAAGCTGTTTACACTATGAAAATAATATAGATTCGTACACACATTTTCACTTTGCTGTTTCTGACAAGAAAATTCGCCAGAAAGAGGTATTCAGTCAGCTAGCGAGTGAAGAAAAGAGAGGCATTTTAGCGATGACTCATCTGAACACCTGATTGGTCATTGCATTCATAAGCTCAACAGAATCGTGTGTGATTGGTTATAATGCGCAGTGCTGTAAAAACGCGTCTGTCTCTGGCTCAGCGCCAGCCAGCGAACGCAGATTTGAATTTAGCAGCTGATGGGGACGCACTGAAAGTTCTAATCAAGCCGGTGATTGTATCAAATATAGAAAATATTAATGGCTATTTTTTGTCTTTTGGAAGCTGCATTCAAAATCCACTTGGCTCAAAAATCTGAGGGGGCACGTGCCCCCTCACTTTGAATGGGCATGACGCCTCTGGAGGCAGCAGTTGTGAATGGGGTGGCCAACCCTAGCCCCGCCCCTGCGTTAATTGCATTACATATTTTTAACGCGTTAATCTGAAAAAAATTAATCTCCTTCGTTAACGCGCTAATTTTGACACCACTGATTGTAATGAATAAATATTATGCAAATGTATAACTTTCACATGTAACAACTTGAGTACACAGTTTAACTTGTCTGTTAACACTTCTGTTGAGTCTTGACTGAATGTATGCTATTGTGTTTTTATTGTGTTCACCTGTTTATATCGAGATTGTGAATTTAGGTTGGCAGACAGAATTTATAAATATTATTATAACTTAAGAGGGTTTGAACTGGGTATGTAAAACCAACATACAATACCGCTCTTAGAGAAAACACACATTTTTCTGATTTGACTTTTGACTCAATTGAATGCTTGAGTGAAATTAATTAATTTATTGAGTAAAAACAAGCACACAGAGTCAGCTAAAATACAAAAAAATTACCTTACCAGACTTCCTTAACTCTAGAGTTCATTTTGAGTGCCTCTATTAGACAATCAACCCCCTCTCTGCTGATACAGTTTTTGTTTAGCCTGTAAGTGAAAGAGAGAGAGGGCATGTACATCTCAGGCATATACAGGCATGTAAATCTCTAAATTAATAAATAAATAAAAATAAAAAAAGAAACAAAGTGGATTACTCACCATAATTCCTCCAGAGTTTTGCTCTGACTGATGAGTTTAGCCAGAGCGCATGCACCTGCACTGCCCACAGCATTATCCACCAGACTGAAACAAATCAACATTATCACTACCCACAAAAATGAACACATGCTGCATAGCGTAGCTCAGCACTAAAATTTACTTTGATCTGACTGGCAACGTTTTTTCACTGTTTAGAATAAACTAGCTGAAAGTTTATACTAAACAGGATTTTTTTTTTCATATTTCTATATGGAATGCAGAATTATGGTAATATAGGGCTATACAAGATTACCTTAGCCATATTAGCGTTGTGCTATTTTTCAGTGCAGCTGCCAATGCTTCAGCTCCCCTGTCCCCAATTTTATTACCCCATAATCTGGAAATGAAAAGTCAGAATGGAAATACAATTTAATATAGGCACAGTATTGGAAAATACAAAAATTAATTCCTCTCATTATTGACCTCACCCAAGAAATTGCAAAGACTGGTTGTAGATTAGGCCTTCTGCCAGCTGTTCTGCTCCTTGTGACGTGATGTTATTATTTCCAAGCCTACAAAGCAATTATATATTTTGCATGAGAAACGTGTTTCTACATGTGCAGTACAACCTGATTTTTTTTATTAGAATCATTAGCATCCCACAGGCCAAAGAAAAAGCACATAATAACCTGACCTGAAATAAGCACCTACCTCAAAGACAGGAAGTTCTGCTTTGATTTTAACAGCAAAGCAAAGTGTTGTGTGCAAGCATCTGTGAGGTTGTTGTTGAAAAGCCTGCAGAAATATTGAGGTAGTAATGAAACTCGATTATTCTAAGTATAACAATAAAATATAAGTAATTCATAAAATGCAGAGTTAAGATGTTCATTATTCTCACGCAATTTTTTGGAAGCTTTCACACTTCATTCCCTTTTCCAGAAGTTTCCGGATTCCTTCATCTGATATGTTATTGTTCCTTAAACTGAAGGATTCAAATTCTTATAAATCAATTTGCAAAACAGTTTTCAGGAAAAAAATGCCCATAAATGAAAAATCTGTCACTGTACTTTTCCACACATCACTCCAAACCTGTATTACCTCCTTCTTCTGCAGAACATACTGTAAGATATTTAAAATTTTATTTTTGGGCTCCAAACAACATTGTTCTTCATTGACTTGCATTGTATGGACAAAAAAGAGAGACATTTTCAAAATATCTTCTTTCATGTTCCGCAGAAATGCATAAAGATTTGGAATGACAAGAGGTAGAGTAATTGAAAACAAGTAGATGATGACATTTACATTTTTGGGTGAATTATTCCTTTAAACAACATTTCAAACAAAACCACAATGAGTTAACCTCTCGTCTTACTAAAGGGAGTGACAAATATGTAGACATGGAAGAAGCTGCTCCGCGCCCACATCTCCCACTGAATTGTTGTCCAACTGGAGCCCAACAGGATTCCGCAGGTACTTCAGCACATACGCCAGCGCAGTACATTCCACAGGACCAATGTTACAGTAGGTGAGCTTAAGGTGCTCAACGTCCAACTTAGCCATGGTATCTTGAGCAATACTGTTGTCTTGCATTTCATAGATGCATTTAATTAGCCAAACAAAACTTGGCATGGCATGCATGCTCTTCTTTTCACCCTCTACAGGACGAGGAATGGACTTGAAATGTCTCTGCATACCTTTAGACAAAGACTTCACTACCTGCTTTACCTTGCGTTCCCGCACAGCAGTAGGACAGCATTCCATCAAGAGATTATGGTGCCGCTGAGATAAAAGTCCTGACACAAACTGAGCTGTAATCTGGAGGTTCGGTGTCTCTGTCACACGGGACTCCACCTCCTCTACAGAACTGTCAATACAGTGTCCCAGACATCTTTGAGACAGGCCCGACAACTGCTTGTACTGGGGCTGAAAGAGTCTGGAGACAGCAGAACGGTCGCTGTTACGATTCAGAACGACATAGAGAGCAGCGAAGAAGCATTGTAAGGTGATGTGCAGAAATTCATAGCGTTTACAATCTGTAACAGATAGGTCATTGCAGTAAATGAGGAAACCCAGGCTGACATCCTGTTCTGTCAGCCCATTTCTTTGCAGCTCATATCCTGAGAACACATAACAAGAGGCTTCCAGACCTTCCAGCGCCAGCTGTCCAAGTTTTAACACTGTGTCCAAATGTTCCTCCAACCAGGCCTTTCCCAGGACTCCTTGGGGCTGAGGTGACTTTCGCTGGAAGAAGTGCTGTAAGACCAGGAGGTAGACATCGGTGATAGTCTGGGGAATACCATCTTGACCACCCAAAAGCTCCTGGTGGCACTTGGTCACAATCCAGCAGAAGACTGGGATGTGGCAAAGACTTAATAACACCATGTTAGCCTGGAGGGACTCTATGACACGTCTAGCCATAGCAGGGTCGCTGTGATGTTTCTTAACAAAGCAGTCAATGCCTCCAGGAGAAAAACCCTTCAGGAGCACTTCTTTGCGGAGATAGCGCTTCAGCGATGGACCCACAGCCTGTGGCCTGCTAGTGACCACCTTCGTAACGCCCTTCATTAGCGTACCCTGCAACAGATTGAAAAGCAAAATAGGTATAGGCACTTGCTTTGTGGGGCAGCAGTGGCGTTCTTCATCTGTGAAACCCTGTTTAAACTCATCGAGCCCATCAAAGGTAAAGAGGACCAGATTAGGATGTTCTAGTATGAACTGGAAAACCTCATCCTGACCTCGATCAGGCCAGCAGCAGTGCAGGAAGAGGATCTCTTTCAGAGACAGCTCTCTGTGCTCTGCGTTCAGCTTGCGGCAACTGAAGGGGAACAGCAGGAAAGTGTTTGTGAGCAAAGCTTCTCTTGCCCAGAGCAAGTGCAGTCGCTGAAGAAGTGTGCTTTTGCCACTTCCTGCCTCCCCAGACACAAGAACGGTGTCAGCATCTTCATTAAGAGTCCCCAAGGGACCCACCACATCCTCCAGCCCTAGCGTAAGAGTTTCACCAGAGCCATCCGTCACTTCAAGAAGTCCGTCGGTGTAAATGTCATCCAAGGAGAAACGTCCTGTCCCACCATAGGTGCTAAGGGTATGGGACTGGGCAGCAACAGAGCTTCGCAGCTTCTTCTGGTAGAGCAGACAATCTGGAGAAACAATGTAAATAAAAGACAAATTGTATTGACAAGTTTGTATTCAGTACATTTACATTTATGTTTTTGAGTATGTAACTATGAGAAATAAAGAAAATAACAGAATGTAAAAATTATTTTAAAAGTGTATTTATTATATTATTTATTTCATAATTATATTTAATATAGTGATGACATAATTATGAGTGGCAACATAACTATGCCCATCTCTGTGCAGTTGACAGACAGTAACACCGAAGACAAAGACATGAAAAGATACCCTGTCCACACAACTGAAAAATGTCTCATACTGGCAGAAAGGTGATTTTCTTTATCTTCAGGGTTTGGTCTGGTTGTCTCAGTTTGCTCTAGATATTGTAGTAAGGTCTTTGCAGCAGTTTCCCCTTTAAACCTCACTTGGTCTAACAGCCTCCGAACCTGCCACAATCCAACAAGATCACTGTCTGTCCACAAGTAATGGACATTTACTGTTAACAAGCATGAAATAATTACATGCCAAACTGAATTGCACTTAAAATAAATACCAGAGGAAACCAATTACATTTTCTCATAGTTTGTATGAGATATATATACAGTATATCACAATGTGACAAATTTAATTTGGCAATTGTTTGAAAATTGTTCAGCAATTCAACAGTCAGTACCCAAGGAATAGTCATGGGGAAAATTACATCACGGTTAGTCATGGGGCACACTAAACTTCAGGGATTTTATAACACAAAGAAAACAACTATGGATTAAAGTAGTATTCAAACAAGTTACCTGTTGTGAGGGTGTGTATACAGGTAGTTGCACCGCATCACAATCTTTAATGGTGAAGCAGCCAGTTGTCAGTAAAGCATTCAATGCTCCGTCAATATTATCTCTGAGCTTTCTCACTAACACTGGCCTGTCAGCCAGTAACGTTAAAGTTGTAGTGTCTGGCCTGTTCTTGCCCACCACAGCACATTCTTTCCCAAAACACAGCCCAGCCTTCTGCTCCTCAGGTAAGACCTGGTTCATCGCAGCTAAGAGAAGGCTGCATGCATCTTCTCCTTTATCATACATCACATCTAAAAGTTGCCTGACGTTGGAACATAGAGGTTTGTCCGCCACTCGTATGCATAGGTAATCCTCCCAGACAAGAATCTCCCAAGCCAGGAGCAGGTCCAGAACACAGTCCAGAGGTTCGGCACTGCCTCCACCACACATGACTGCCAGAAGCTCTGCACGTTGTTTTAGGATCAACTGGTGAGCAGTCATTGTGGTACTCAGCCTTGTCTCAAAGCCAACAGCCACAATCAGAACCCTGCTAAAGAGATGAGATAGTGAAGACCAATAACATCACGACTTCTTTTGTAAATGTATTGTGGCATTTATTAGATATCAAAGAGAAGGCATACACTGTGTTACAATAATCTAAACAGCTACATTTACATTTGGGCACTCATTTCCTCATTTTTTTTTTCCCGAAAGCGGCCTGCCTAACTGTGTTCCCGTTGATTATTTTCCTAAACTTATGTCTAGATTAGGTACTTGTAGTTAAATAAGGCACATTATCAAAATGGCTTTTGATAAATATACTTTGCAGACATCAGGAAACTTTATTTTAAGAAACACTTACCAGACAAGTACTAAAATATCTCCTGAACGTCATTGCTCCCCACTATGAAGGTAAAGTAAATGTTTCATTCATGATCGTACCTGTATCAAGAACAAAAGCGTCTTAGGCTATTTGAAATTTTCGAAAATATTTCGTAAACGAAACACGATTACAAACGTCAATTTACTAGATATTCAGAAACTGTTGTAGATAGCCTACCCCAGAATATGAAAACACCACAAGCACATGCTTATCTGTCCTTACAGACCGTTTATCCACTTATGTTATGATCGTCCGAGCTGAAAGTGAAAGAGGAGGCGCTGCTGTCCGATCTTCAGGAAGTCTTTACTGTCATGTCGGTTACACATAAACCAGTCTTTGTCTAAAGTTGTTACATAGAAGACGGGGTGTTGTGACACTTTGTTTACACGTCAGTAAGTGATTGTTGTTTTGCACAATGTGTCAAAAACTTTGATTTAATATTCACACAACTATCTGCGTCAGTTTTAAATCGTTTTGAAATAAGCTATAGGCTTCTTATCACTCGAAGGCTACTGCGTAAAGTTAGTGTCAAGTAGCCTACAAAGAGTGTTGTTACTAATTACTTTTTGTCCTGTAAACCCTAATTTTTAATCAAAATAAAGCTATACAACTTCTGTCACATCAGGAGGTGCTCCCGAGACTCCCCTACACTGGTCATGTAGGCAAAGTTTCGGGAGCGTTTAAATGCGGAAGTGAATATTGTAGTTAAACGAGTGCTCTCTCGATGACTGACAAAATAATAAACGATAGCGAACTTTTAGGCGTCTCTCGGCTGTGAACAAGAAACGTCCCTTTCACAGTTGTAAAGAAGCATGCAGAACCACCCTTCAAACACCAGAGGGAAGTCTAACATCGTGTAAAACATTGGGGAAGATGCCCCCAAGAACAATGTGCATTTGCTGTTAAATTGCTAAATATTTAGAAATTATTTTAGAAGTTAAAGGTTGATGGTGCATCAGCCAATGTGTTATTAGTGGAAATTAAATACAAACAGGTCTCACAAAATGTACAGTTATTCAAAGAGGCCATTGCCCCAACTTACTGGGGTAAGATGGCCCCCTACCTGGGACAAGAAGTTTACCCTGGGTAAACTATTACATAATGTATAAATCATTTGATATAATTTATATGAATGAAAAACACTAAATCAACTTTAGTCTATTTAAATTGAGTTTTGACAGTTTAGATGAACAAGTGAATAATCAATGACAGACAAGGCAGAATTCCAGTAAAAGAGATTCATTTGAAAGGTAAATTTATTCCATGTACATGGTATATGATATAAATATTTAAATTCACATATTTTAACAGAAGATATGTTGAATGTTTCAATGATTTCACTTAGATTTTAATGAATAGAGAAGATGTCTGGAAAGTAACTCTTGGAATTATTGCATAAATCCCATGAATTACAATAAATATTAAATTAAGTAAGAAACACTAGTAGTAACACTAGTAACTCATGGGAAAAAATACAGTAATGATATTAAATAAATATTTAGTATTAAATTATTGTGTTCAGCCTATGTATTTTTTAGTTCTTGCAAATACTACTGTCTGTGCACATTTTCTATAATTTATTAACAATGTTAAAGAAATATTTTCAGCCTATTTATTTATTTGTTTGTTTGTTTTTTGTGGCCTTGACTGCTTAGGGCCTTAAACCACTCAAGGAAATGATTCTGTTCTGTAGGCCTATACTGTTCTGTAGACTCATACCATAAGCAAATACTGAGCAGTTATTGAGTTTATTTATTTTAGTCTACAATTCTAAATTGTCAGTTCTGGAGTTATAATTGCTCAAATAAAGCAATATATTATGATATCTTCTGATGCTGAGACCCAGTAGTCAGCTGAGGAATATATGAGATGTATGGCGGTGTGGGCAGTGGAAGGTGCTGTGAGGGTTTGGTGTTGATCCTGTGTGAGGGCTGTTTGGCTTTGATGAGACCAGAGCTGATCAGCATGATGTCTTCATCTCTCTGTAGCTCTGTGTAAAATACAGCCCCTGTTTAGCCAATCTAAACAAACTTTGTTTTTCTAGTTAAAAGAAATACAGTTACATGCATTTCTTTGAATTTCAGTTTATTTGAACTGTATCTCCATACGTTCAAATTTTAAATGCAACTTTACATCGTGTTTGCTTCCTCAATTTATGCTTTTCAATTTAATTCAAATTCAGGTACACAACCCTGATTGTTAGCATGGAGACCATGATAAACAATTCTGCACAACAGCAATAGTCATTTTCTTCCATTAAGGAGAGACAACCAAATTAACTAACTCACTCTCTTTAGTATCTCTCAATGAACTTGTCTATCATGCTGAATGTGGTGCATTTCTGGCATTGCATTGGACACAGAAGAACAGTCATGCAGTGGCCAGCTGACATGTGCTGACAGTGACAACACAATTAGCCAGTGACTCAGAAACAGAGCAGTAGTGTGCAGACATGTTATAAACAGATTACCTTCAGTGTGCTACAGCTTTCTTACTCTAGTTTTTATCTCAGTTTTTTTAGAAGTTGCACTATTGTGCACCCAAGACTCTTGTAAAAAAAAAATAATAAAAAAAAAAAGCTTCAGAACTAGAAAAAACATTAAGGATTTTATATAGCCATGAAAACGAAATTAGACACCCTGGTCAAATCAGGCTTATTGGCATAATACTCAAACAGTTGAAAGAAATGCAAAAATATTCTTTATACCTAAAGTGTGTGTGTCAGAGATATGTGGCCTCTCCAGTCTGTCTTTGTCTTTGATCTACATAATAAAAATGTGGGAAATAGAGTTGTTTTGTTCCTTTATTGCCTGTTGTTTTGTCACGATTGCTTTATCTCATATTTCCTCATGTGCCATGATTAGTTTGTCATCTCATCTGTGTAGAATATAAAGCTCTGATGAGTCCGACAATGACAGATGTAATGACAAACAGTGAGGTGTGGGTTGTCACGTTGATTTTCCACAAAGACTGTTGGGCTACAGAGAGGAGAGTTCTGACAGAAATGCTAATATCCTAATCAGAGAAGTACCGTGAATTGAACTCCTTTAGCGCAATTGTTTTTGTCATTTCTTGTCATTTCACATTTTGTAAAACTGTGACACTAATTGTAAATAGTGGAGGACAGGAAGAGATGCAGGGTTTTTACTGTCCCCTCAGCATGATGGTGTGACCATATGATAGGCTAACATTGGTAGACTATACATGTGGAGTGGACACAGACATGTGTATAGTCACAAATACTCCCCCTCATGTCATTCCAAACTTGTATGACTTCCTCTCTACTGTGGAATGTAATACAAGATATTTTGAACAATATTGGTAACCAAACACTTTTGTTCCTATTGGCATCCATTGTATGGACAAAAACATGACATGGAAGTTGGAACTGAAATGGGAACTGAAACTTCAAAACATCTTCTTTTGTGTTCTGCAGAAGAAAGAAATGATTACAGGTTTGGAACAACATGAGAGTGATTTTCTCGGCCCAATCTTATCTTTTTGAACCGGCTCAAAATAGTCAATTGCTTGGGAATCAGAATACACTGGTCATGCTCAATGTTTTTGATGTTTTTGAAAGTCATTTGTTCAGGAATCAGACAACACTAGTCTTGCTTTATGTTTTTGATTCACTAAAAAAAACTGGTTGATAAGACTAAGAGTAATTTGTTCGGGTATTAGACTACACTGGTCACACTATGTTTTGGATTCATTAAAAGAACTAGTGGTACAGGGCACACTGGTAAGCTACACATGTAAAGTCTCTGGTAGGTTTATAGTACTCTAATTACAAAGAATTTAATTTATAACTTCATTTGAAGGTTCTGTATTCTAGCTTAATTTTCATTAAGGGTCTCATTTTACACAGGCAGATATGTTGGTGAGCTTCACTTGTCACAGTGGTCACGGCTGCTTGGAAGGGCAGCACTCCAGGGAATTTTAGGGGGTAAAGGGGTTCATACCACATTTACCCCAGAGAACATGAAATGAATATCCACTTTTCACAAGTCTAAAATAGCCGTCATACTTTCTGTATAGATGATCTTTAAAGCTAGAGCCTGGTCTGCACTAAGTGTTGGACTGTGTTCTCCTGCTTGAAATATTTAGCTACATTATTAAAGAAGAGGTCTGCTGCACATCTCTTTCATCCCATAAAAACAGCCATACATACGTATTTCTGTCCGGCACACCTTCATGACAACACAATTAATATAACATCTGGTTTTATAAAAACCATCAGTTAAGATAGGTGGTCTCATTCAAACAAGATTGTTCTTCCGTTTGATCAGACTTCAGCTGCGTTCAGCCTAACAACACTTCATCACACATGCATTGCAGGACATTGTCAGTTCGCACTTTTTTTCTGAAATAGCACATCAAAGAAATAGGTGAGTTGACACTGTTTTGAGAGTCTGATGTTGTCAGCACAGCAGTGGACAATGGCTTCAAACAGACCGGGGAGGCAAGCCGGTAAGCGATGTCCTAATTGAGTCGAGTCTTGGTGAAATTGGAAGCCAATTAGTGCGGAGCTTAGAGAGACATGCTCTGTCAAAAAGAAAGAGATCAAATGTCTTTCAGATATTGAGAATGGAACAGAAGAAGTGCCAGCGCGTGTTTCCGCGCATCTGCGACCGCAGTCGCAGGCACGCGCCTTTATCTGTGTGTTTGTGCGGTTGCTTTGTATTGAGTTTTAATTGACACGAAGATTAAAGCTCACTTCTCTGGAGTTTTCAGCGGACGGCTAAAAAGAGAGAGCGAGGGAGTGAGCGATAGTAGTTAGAGGAGGAGTGTGGGGCGTTGTGTGCGTCGTTGAAGGTTAGCTCTGGCTCCCGCTGCGTGAGCACTGCCTGAGATGGGCTACTTGTTGGACATTCATTATCAAACCCTGTTTGGTCCTTTCATCTGCTGCTCTGCAGAGCCCTCCTCGCAAACTACAGAGGCACCTTGCAGCTTGACATCTTTCCATTCACTCTGTACCTTAAACAGCATGCTGCCACATCAAAGCAGACACAAGCCCTTTGATGTTGCAAAAATAAAGAGCCCCAATGATCTACTCAAAACCAATGGAACTTTTTGGTGCCTCTCTCTCCCATACGCACTCGCGCACTATCTCTCTCTCTTTTTCATTTTGCATCGGAGTTTGAGGAAGATAACTATGATAGCAACGGCCCGTTTACACCTTTGAAAAAGTGTGAACAGCGTGTATGCATGGAATTAACATATCAAGGGCTATAATGTCAGATGCAGATAAGCAGAATAATTGGAATGTAATTAAATTAGACTCACACACTGTGAAAATGCCATGCGCCCATCCAACTACAGCATCCCGACTATGAACTGCATCAAGGTAAAATGGCAAAAAGTGGGAATTCCACAATGTTTGTATGGCAGCTTGCGTATCCACCTTAAAAAAGCTGTTTTCTGTGAATTTCTGGGACTTCTGATTTGTTAGCTGCTATACAGTAAGAATGGAAGAACAAAATGCTGTAAAATGTTAAACTACTTACAGGTGCATCTCAATAAATTAGAATGTCGTGGAAAAGTTCATTTATTTCAGTAATTCAACTCAAATTGTGAAACTCGTGTATTAAATAAATTCAGTGCACACAGACTGAAGTAGTTTAAGTCTTTGGTTCTTTTAATTGTGATGATTTAGGCTCACATTTAACAAAAACCCACCAATTCACTATCTCAACAAATTAGAATACTTCATAAGACCAATACAAAAAATAATTTTTAGTGAATTGTTGGCCTTCTGGAAAGTATGTTCATTTACTGTATATGTACTCAATACTTGGTAGGGGCTCCTTTTGCTTTAATTACTGCCTCAATTCGGCGTGGCATGGAGGTGATCAGTTTGTGGCACTGCTGAGGTGGTATGGAAGCCCAGGTTTCTCTGACAGTGGCCTTCAGGTCATCTGCATTGTTGGGTCTGGTGTCTCTCATCTTCCTCTTGACAATACCCCATAGATTCTCTATGGGGTTCAGGTCAGGCGAGTTTGCTGGCCAATCAAGCACAGTAACACCATGGTCATTGAACCAGCTTTTGGTACATTTGGCAGTGTGGGCAGGTGCCAAGTCCTGCTGGAAAATGAAATCAGCATCCCCATAAAGCTTGTCAGCAGAAGGAAGCATGAAGTGCTCTAAAATTTCCTGGTAGATGGCTGCGTTGACTGTGGACTTCAGAAAACACAGTGGACCAACACCAGCAGATGACATGGCAGCCCAAATCATCACTGACTGTGGAAACTTCACACTGGACTTCAAGCAACATGGATTCTATGCCTCTCCACTCTTCCTCCAGACTCTGGGACCTTGAATTCCAAATTAAATGCAAAATTTACTTTCATTTGAAAAGAGGACTTTGGACTAGAGGTCTTCACGGAGGACCCGAGACCCGAGGACCCGGCCCGGGTCTTTTTAACATTGTGTGTAATACCCGAGTCGATCGGAGAACACCACACCCGCCAGAGATCAGTGTCAGTCAGCACGCATTTTTTTTTGCTTAAAAAATATTTGCTCCGAGTCTTTATTACAACCAACAAAAAGTATCGTTATTGTAGGGTAAACGCAACAGTCGAAGTTGACTCGAGATGAACCCCCCCCCCAAAAAAAAAAAACATCTGCGAAGTTGCATTAGTCATCCGCCTCCGTGACAGCAAGTAGACTTTTAAAGCTGGAATAATGAGTGGATTAAGAAGGCTCTTTCAGTCGGCAAGAGAGAGGAACAGCCTAACATGGATGGAAATTTATTGGCTTGGAGGATTGTATGCATCGCAGTCAGGGAGAAGGCTACTAACAGTAGTAAGGGATTTTTTTTTTTTTTTTTTTTGCAACTTGTTATTGACTTAATAGCCATTTGCTGTGCAATAGCCTATGTGCCGATCGGGTGCAGTCGGGTCTGTGTCTTACCAGCCATGTTCGGGTCCAACTTTCGAATAATGGTCGGGTCCGCGTCGGGTCCGGGTAGTAGCTACATTTAAGGCATTTCTCGGGTCTGCACGGGTTCGGGTCCCACTTTCAAATAAAATACGGGTCCGGGTCGGTTCCGTGCAGCACATTTACGGGTCTTTTCGGGTTCGGACTTTTTGGAATTTTTGGACCCGTGAAGACCTCTACTTTGGACCACTGAGCAACAGTCCAGTTCTTTTTCTCCACAGCCCAGTTAAGATGCTTCTGACGTTGTCTCTGGTTCAGAAGTGGCTTGGTAGCCCTTTTCCTGAAGACGTCTGAGCGTGGTGACTCTTGATGCACTGACTCCAGCTTCAGTCTACTCCTTGTAAAGCTCTCCCAAGTGTTTGAATCAGCTTTGCTTGACTGTATTCTCAAGCTTGCGGTCATCCCTGTTGCTTGTGCACCTTTTCCTACCCAAATACTTCCTTCCAGTCAACTTTGCATTTAATATGCTTTGATACAGCACTCTGTAAACAGCCACACCTTTCAGTAATGACCTTCTGTGACTTACCCTCTTTGTGGAGGGTGTCAATGTTCGTCTTATGGATCATTGCCAAGTCAGCAGTCTTCTCCATTATTGTGGTTTCAAAGAACAAGAGATACCCAGAATTTATACTGTATGGATGGTCATTTATTGAAACTCAAATGTAAATATTCGAATATTTTGAGATACTGATTTTTGACTTTCATGAGCTGTAAGCTCTAATCATCAAAATTAAAACAAAAAAACTTTTGAAATGTTTTACTTTACATGTAATGAATCTAAAATATATGAAAGTTTCACTTTTTGAAATAAGTTACAAGAAAAAATGAACTTTTTCACGACATTCTAATTTATTGAGATGCACCTGTATGTTTATGATTACATTAATAGATTAAAATAATCTTACAAATAAGTTTGCAACATCATAACGGACTGTAGTTGTATACAGTTAAAATAATTGGACTCGGACAGCCTTGCACATTCAAGTTAAAAATGGCTGCGCCCGCACTTACATTGTAGATAAGGTGGTTGCATTTCTCATATGTGTTTTCAAAAAGCCTTTGCACCTCAAAATAAGAAAATACACACCAACATTTTGGGAATTTGTTAAATGAAAGCCTCCCCTGCCCAGTGCATTGTGAACATGTTATAATACCCAAATACCCCAAAGAGGAAATCTACTGAACCACAGCAGATTTAATTAAATTAATCATTGGTTTACTGTGGAGAATCATGGTTGTTCAAAACATTCATAGCAAGCATTCAAAATGTCCAACAGAATATGATTTAATGCCTGTGGAAACATACATCTGTATTTCTTATTTACTTCTCTAGAGCCTGACCACAAAAATTCAACACACTTTTGAAAGTAAAAATGCTTATTTCTTCTGTTCATTTTTACTACAAAAACACTCTTAAAAAGACTTGCACATAATGTTGTGTAAAAATATACACATCGGGGACTACCAGTTCAGGTGGACTCATGCAGTTTGTGGATCAGTTCAGGCAGAAAAGGTGCAAGTCAACACTTTCTTGCTTATCTCAGACTGATTCACCATGAAAAGACTGCAGAAGAGCAGGTGACTCAGGGGGAAACACTGAAGTTACAAGTGAAGGATGTGGCTCTATAGCGGGATCACAGGAGGAAACACCCAAAACTAGGATATGCAAGTGACTCATAAAAGATCCTGCATACTTTTGAGAAAGTAAGTGGCTTGAGAATAACAGAAGAAACAAAAGGGCAGATGAAACATTATCTGAAGCAGGGGTTCATTGAAATCCAATAAACTGAGCTGAGAGTTAGGATTTGTACGTTAAGTCCAGATCTGATCTATCGGGGCACTTGCTCATGTCTAGTATTCGTAACTCATTGGTTCAAGCCAAGCAAAACATTTTTTCAATTAATATCCATAAAGGCGTGATAATGTTGTGACAGTGGAGTTTAATTATTATAGGAAGACTAGAGCCTGGTCTCAGCACAGTAACTAATCTATTAACGACATAATGTCATATTTTGTTTCTCTTATCAGTCTTAATTTACCATCTAAAATGCTATAATTACAGGGGTCTTCTAAAAAAAAAATTTGCCCTCAAGCATTTTCTCTTTCTTTTCCCCCTCTCTCTCCTTCTGAATAATTCACTACAGTTCATTAGCCCTTGGGTTCCTGGCTTTAAAAATGTCTCCATGTTTCCACACACCCTCACATTCCAGTCACACTACACCCTGGGCTGATGTGGAGATAGGTATGATGGAGCAATCCATCTGAAAACAATATTACAAATAGTTGGAGGTCATTATCTGAATATGTTTCTCTTATTTATTTCTGGAAAGTTAGAAATCAGCATTAAACATGCATGATTTTTTTAAATTAAATTCTTTATGATTTATGTTAACTAAGTAAGTGCATTCTTCAGTTGAATAAAAGTGTTTCCACAGCACTGCAATAGTCAGATAGAGTCACAGGCACTGTTATTTTAGTATTATTTATATACTATTATAGTATATACATTTTTTGCTTTTAATATTTCTTCTATTTTAATATTTAGCTTTTTTTAAAGTTTTAGTTATTTTAGTATGTGGTGCATCTCAAAAAAATTACAATATCGTGAAAAAGTTCATTATTTTTTGTAACTTATTTGAAAAAGTGAAACTTTCATATATTCTAGATTCATTGCATGTAAAGTAAAACATTTAAAAAAAAATGTTGATGATTAGAGCTTACAGCTCATGAAATTCATAAATCCATTATCTCAAAATATTAGAATATTTACATTTGAGTTTCATTAAATGACCATCCCTACAGTACAAATTCCGGGTATCTCTTGTTCTTTGAAACCACAATAATGGGGAAGACTGCTGACTTGGCAATGGTCCAGAAGACAATCATTGACACCCTCCACAAAGAGGGTAAGTCACAGAAGGTCATTACTGAAAGGGGTGGCTGTTCACAGAGTGCTGTATCAAAGCATACTAAATGCAGAGTTGACTGGAAGGAAGAAATTGGGTAGGAAAAGGTGCAAAAGCAACAGGGATGACCGCAAGCTTGAGAATACAGTCAAGAAAAGCTGATTCAAACTCTTGGGAGAGCTTCACAAGGAGTGGACTGAAGCTGGAGTCAGTGCATCAAGAGTCACCACGCTCAGACGTCTTCAGGAAAAGGGCTACCAAGCCACTTCTGAAACAAGAAACAATGTCAGAAGCATCTTACCTGGGCTAAGGAGAAAAAGAACTGGACTGTTACTCAGTGGTCCAAAGTCCTCTTTTCAGATAAAAGTAAATTTTGCATTTCATTTGGAAATCAAGGTCTGGAGTCTGGAGGAAGACTGGAGAGGCACAGAATCAAAGCTGTTTGAAGTCCAAGTTGAAGTTGAAGTGTGAAGTTTCCGAAGTCAGTGATGATTTGGGGTGCCGTGACGTCTGCTGGTGTTGGTCTATTGTGTTTTATCAAGTCCAAAGTCAATGCAGCCGTCTACCAGGAGATTTTGGAGCACTTTATGCCTCCATCTGCTGACAAGCTTTATGGCGATGCAGATTTCCTTTTCCAGCAGGAATTTAGCACCTGCCCACAGTGCCAAAACCACTTCCAAGTGGTTTGCTGACCATGATATTACTGTGCTTGATTGGCCAACATGCCTGACCTGAACCCCATATAGAATCTATGGGATATTTTCAAGAGAAAGGTGAGAAACAGTCAATCCAACAATCCAGACGAGCTGAAGGCTCTATAGTGCCTCAGCAGTGCCACAGGCTGATCGCTTCCATGCCACACCTCACTGATGCAGGAGTTTGTGCTAAAGGGGCCCCAACCAAGTATTGAGTGCATAAATGAACATACTTTAAAGAACTTGAACTTTTCTATTTTGCAAATCCTTTTTTTTTTTTTGGATTGATCTTGAAATTAATTTTTGATTGACTTTCATGAGCTGTAAGCTCTAATCATCAAAATGAAAACAAAAAAACTTTTGAAATGTTTTACTTTACATGTAATGGATCTAGAATATATGAAAGTTTCACTTTTTCAAATAAGTTACAAAAAATAATGAACTTTTTGATGATATTCTAATTTTTTAGATTTTTTTTAGATGCACCTGTGTATACACTGGTCAAAGCCATTATTTGGAAGGGATCCCATAAATCGTAAAAAAAAATAACAATTACACAATAAAATAAATAACACTAATCATCAGCTATTTTTAATTTTCCTTCATCACTACTGTATTTTTATTCAAGTTAATACCATTTCTTTGAAAATGTTCAAATATTTAAATCAATTTAAACTGATAAAATAACATTTATTCACAGACAAACCAAGACTTCTATTGCATTGTGTACTCAAAGACCTATGCAGCCAGTCATATTCACACCTCCATTACCATTTCCCTCTCAGCCAACAAACATGCCCTTGTGATTACAACGGGATGCTCTTAATCTCAATGACTGTTATCTCATCATACCCTTAACAGAATTCGCTGTGGAGCAAATGTCAACAGGGCACCGAGACCTTGAGTGCTACAAACAAACCTCAAAGACAGATAGAGGGAATGTGAACTTTAGCACTCTGCCAGCGTCTCGCCTAATTCAATGAACTTGACAGTTAATAAAGTGCTTTATTTTCGCCTATCTTCTCATACATAAAAGCCTGCCACACCAATTAGCTTTAATTCGCTTTTTTTCTCCTCTCTCTTTTCTTTTCATGCTTTCAAGCCTGCAGAAAGCGCTATATTCCAATAATTTGCATTATCCAGAGAATCTGCTTTGAAGTTGTGAGATACTGTAAGAAAAAGGGCTCCACTTATCCCGCAGAAAAAAAAAAAAAAACGTTCAAAGCCTCTAAATACTCTGGAACAGATGTACATTATCATTGGATTTGCGTTTTCGCCTCTTTGCTCCTGTATGGGTAATAGTGTAGCACGTAGTCGCGTGTCCCTCACATCCTCTGTGTTTAGCATCTCCTCTCAACAGAAGCTAGCACCCCACTGGGCCAATCCGCACTTCAAAGCACTGTGTCTATCTACAGGAGACAAAGCACACTCCACACATATGGAAGCAGCCTCCTCACTCACGCTCAAGTCAATAGCATCATTCGCTGGCTTGCTCGCTCGCTGTCTGTTTGTTTTTGTGACACAGAGATATGGCTCTTTCACACCATCCTCACCACACAGATCCAGCACCCAATGTGAACCTGGTGTCACTTTTATGCTCTTGTGAAAATATTTGTTGAGTTGAGGAGAAAAAAGTCCGAGGAGAAAGGAAAGTAGGCGTGTTCTAGTAGTTCAAATGTTGCTAAAAGGTCATGGGCTTGATTCCCAGGGAATATGCATGCTGATAAAAAATGTAGGTTGAATGCACTGTTACTTTTGATAAATTAAATGTAAGCTTCTTGTGTAGACAATACTGGGACATAAACATACTTGTTCTGTATAACATTCACTCTTAAATAGAATTTAAGACTGTACAAGTACAGTACAAGTAAACTGGTGTATTCCCATAGTGTTCCTCACTTACAGCTAATTGTATTTATCCATCACAAATTAAATTACATAATCTACCTTTCCAAAGTCTGCGATCTTTTGAAAGAAATTAATACATTTATTTATGATGGATGCATTCAAATTATCAAACTTGACTGTAATATTTTGTTTTAAATGCTGTTCTTTTGAACTTTCTATTTCTTTAAAAAATCCTCTAAAATGTATTATGTTTTTTTAAAATAAAAAATAAGCAGCACAACTATTTTCAACATTGATAAAGAAATGTTTCTTGAGCAGCAAATCAGCATATTAGAATGATTTCTGAAGGATCATGTGACACTGAAGACTGGCGTAATGGCTGATGAAAATTTAGCTTTGCCATCAAAAAATAAATTGCATCTTGAAATGCATTCAAATAGAAAACACTTATTTAAACTGTAATAATATTTTACAATAATGCCATTCTTGCAGGATTTTTGTTCTTGGTGAGCATAAGAATTTTTCCAGAAACATAAACAAATCTTACCGACCCCAAACGGTAGTAGAGATTGAGATGTGTTAGAAGCTAGCTGTAACTTAAAACTTACAGGACTTCATTACTTTCTTTGGCCATGTGTTAGACTGCAACTATGGGAAACATTTGAAGCAAGACATGCAAACAACATAGATTAACAGAGGATATGCAAAAGTATTTCTACTCAAAAGCAGAAACAGATCTCTGCATGCAGCCATGATGAGTGTACATGCATGCAAAGAAATCATCAGAACATTCTCAAAACCAACGGCCAAAGAAATCACAGCCACCCAGTCAGTAAGCAACAGATCAGCTTTTAATGAAAGGTTTTCTCTTGGCACAGGTTTGCTATTAAATAAATAAAGCAATTATTTCCATCCATCTATATAAACTAAACAAAAGAGCATGAAAAATTATTAGGAAACAAATAGTCACAGATTATCTGGACTAGGGTTGGGGTGTGGCATGAAATGCTACCACTTCGTGTTATTTATGTACAAGCACCTCCATGAATCATTTGCTGTGAGCCTGAGTGTGTTGTCCTACACACTCACTCAATCACACTAAACAAAAGCACAATAGAAATCAAGAAATGTTGTAAGTACAAATGGCACTATACAAAATAGCCATTCATCCAGATAAATAGCACAGAATCCATCATAACATACTGTTATCACCACAGCTGTCTGCTCATGATGTATTTACAACCATCAGGAAAGTGAACCTATCAAACATCTAAACAATTTTAGTGTGATAATTCGTTAAAGGATAAACAAGAACACTGTGGGAAAATAACGAAATAACTGTGCATTTAGATGTATTGCACATGAGGCATGTTTACATTTTTCAGTTTTTCATGATGCTATGGATTGTTTTGTTTTTTTGTTTAGCAGCAATATATGTTTAAGAAAAGGTCAGAATCATTTAAAACAGCAACATCTCACCATAAACAGAGAGAATGAGAGGGAGAGCTAAAGCGCCATACCACACATTCATTCCCCCGCAACAGCAAAACTGAGTGAAGGTCGAATGTTGCTAACTTACTAGCTGTGATGAGACCACCCTGAAGCTGCAGGTGGGTTTTCCAGAGTTTAGTGTAGTGTGATGCTCTCACATTTCCACCGTCCTCCTGAGCAGAAGAGTCAGCCGATCTCTTTCTAAACATATCAGCAAGTCGAACAGGTTCTAACCAAACATAATCAACTCATCTCATCACTGACAAAATTCTCATTTTAACTGCTGTCCATATCGGGGACCAAAATTGCAAGTACAAGTGCACATTTTTGTAGCTTTCAATACAAGTTTTTTTTCTGTGTATAAAATCATCAAAAAAGAGAGATGAGAACAATTATATCGCACAAACGTGGAGTATTAAAACACCTTCTGTGAGCTTCAACACACACCTGCTTTGCTGAGTTTGAACGAAGGCTGTTGTGTTTCATAATCTTCCGTAGTGCTGGTTTCAGATGCACATGCACTCATTAACTCTCTGTCAGTGGGGTATTGGTGAGTTATGGGAGGACTGGAGACTTCTAGGCGGCGATACTGTCATCCTGCCCCTGAGGAATGAGGCAGCTGCCATACACACTCACTCATTCCCTCTAGGTGACTTGGGATACATCGAACCTAAAATAGATTCATAATGTACTATTTAAATGCTGTTTTAAACTGCTGCATGGGAACAGATGAACTCATATTAAACCAGACTTGTTTTCTCGCTACCTACCTCACTTCTGCCAATACCGAGCTAAAGGCACTAACATACTGTCTAAAAGATCCTAATTCAGTCTGAGAACATATTCTTGGATTCTGAAAGAAATTAAAAACTCTAAATGGTGATTCTGTACCAAAAAAAAACTAAAAACTTCAGTCTAGTGGTTTATAGCTCCCTTCAAAACCAATAACATCGTCTTGTCAAATCAATGACTCAAACGTGAAATGAACCTGAGAAATTAAAAAAATACTATTTTACCTTGGCAGCACAGATTCCTTTACACTTTACAACTTGAATTGTCTTATGACTTAACTGATAAGAAAGAAAAGTTGAAACCACAACTAAACAAGCAAAAGATACAATAATATCCGGTATAATATTGTGTCATACAATATAAACTATATTCAATGTTTTCCAATCATTTGATTAGACCCATTTTGACTTGCCATAAACCTGACAGGAATATGTTTTTCAAATAAATTATTTTTTTAACAAGCTTCAAAACATTATTCTACAATCATCAGAATATTATTTTAAGATTTCATATTGTCTGATACACATAATTACACTATAAACTCTGATGCCTAGTGGTCTTAGAATGCAATTAGCTTAAAGTTACAGGGACAGAAAAACACCAAAAACAAAACAAAACAAAACATATATGAATAGAAATGTTTCAGTAATAAAGCTTACAATGGATTTAAATCCGATACATCTTGACATGACTGCAGATTGGTGGCATATTACAACAGACAGACAAATAAAAAATAAAATCTGAATAAAAAATTATGTCAATAATACCGATAATCATAATACTAGAGGTAGCAGCTGATTATGATGCTCTGTTTTCTTCATGTAGATTGGTAGAGTGTAGTTCTCATACTGTCCTTCAACAAAGTCCTTTTTGACGGTTTGAGCATCTTTACTGGCTCTTTTATGTACATGTGTCCTGTATTGCATTTTTAAAGGTGTTGATTCAGATCTGTTGTTTAGGAGAGAGAAGCTCTTCATAGATAAAGTGTCTCGAATGCAATGGCACAAGAAGTGCTTTTCAAGTGGTCATCAGTGAAAAAAACAAAACAAAAAAGGGTAAGTTTAAAAAAGACACCTTAGGCACACATAGATGCGCAGATTGTGCGCACACACACACACACACACACACACACACACACACACACACACATGTAAGTTACAAAACCAAGGAATTGTATTCCTTCAAAAGTGGTTTGACAACTCAAAATTCTTCATTTAACAGGGCTGACCACCTTTTCAACCAAATAGACCAATCAGATAA
Organism: Schizothorax lantsangensis; assembly: GCA_027422415.1. NCBI lineage: Eukaryota > Metazoa > Chordata > Actinopteri > Cypriniformes > Cyprinidae > Schizothorax > Schizothorax lantsangensis. The sequence continues at coordinate 23,185,578 of CM049839.1, forward strand.
GAATTAAGAGAGGGAGAAAAAAAACAAAGGAGGCAGACAGAGTGATAGAGAGAAAAAATAAGAGCAAAGGGAAAGATAGAGCCCTTACGTAGTAAGTAAACCTCTCCTGCTGCCAAAGACAGGACTGAATACATCAGCACACATTCAAACACATCCTCTCTCTCACACACACACACACACACACACACACACACACATATATACAAATGCGTACATATTATCTGCCACTTTGGCATGAACATGATGCTTTGTGTCCTTCTCAGCCTCATTGTGGCCATGCAAGAATATTTAACATCATTCAATTGTTACGCTCCTCGTTTTTCTTCTTATTTAGATCCTTTATGTAGCCCATCTGTGTTTTACTCTTCAGGACTGATAGAGGTGATGGTAGTGATGATGATGTTCATGATGATGATGATGCTCGTGTCGCTGGACCACCTGAGCTAGTCCTCCTTCATATAGCACCAGACTGGGCAGATCCCTCACATGCTCTTTCTCCACGACTGGGCCAGACGTCACGGTCGGCCCAAGAGCCCGATAGTGCAGGCCTTCTTTAGGCCTCTGCTTGTGTCGTCGGTACGGGCCTGAGCTTTGGTGGGGAGGGGTCTGTTTGGGGACCGCCGGGGGAGGGGGCGCTCCTCTTCTTATCACCCGACCGGCAGAGGTCTGTGTGGGCAGCGTGCGGTGCGTTTTGGGGGAACGGAGTGCGTGTGTGTGCCGGGAGAGGATGGCAGGAGGATCTGTGGCGATGGTCTGTGAGCGCCGTTGGTGAGCGGAGTATGCGTGACCATTCTCGGGTTCCTGAGAACGTGAGCGTGTCTGATTGGATGAACGCGTGGTATGGTTGGGTTTTGCTGGTTCTGTGGCAGGAGCTGCTAGAGGAAGCACAAAATAATTTGTTTTAAGTGTTATTATTATAAATATGTTTTATTAGTATATAAATAATTGTGCCTTTACCAAAAAAAAAAAACATTGTTAAAGGGATAACAACTTCGGAACACAAATTAAGATATTTTTGATGAAATCCGAGAGCTTTCTGACCCTCCATAGACAGCAACGCAACTACCACATTCAAGGCCCAGAAAGGTAGCGAGGACATCGTTAAAATAGTCCATGTGACATCAGTGGTTTAACCATAATGCCATAAAGCTACAGGAATACTTTGTGTGCAGCACATCCGGGTTCTGCATCAATAAAGTTATTTTTGTTTTCTTTGGGCAAAAATATATTCTGGTAGCTTCATAAAATTAAGGTTGAACCAGTGATGTCACATGGACTATTTTATTGATGTCCTTACTACATTTCTGGGACTTGCACGTGTGAGTTCCGTTGCTGTTTATGGAGGGTCAGAAAACTCACGGATTTCATCAAAAAGTCTTAATCTGTGTTCTGAAGATGAACAAAGGTCTCATGGGTTTGGAACGACATGAGGGTGAGTAATTACTGACAGAATTTTCATTTTTGGCTGAACTATCATTTAAGTGTCAAGTCATTTTATGATCTCTTGCAAATTATATGATATGTTCAGGTGCATGTCATCACAAGGGGGTCAGCACTAAATACAGACATACCAAGTAGTCCAAAACACTTTTATGATCAGATCACTCAAATCAAATTTGGAGTCAATGACATTTATTCATTGACTCTGGGGGTTTTAGACTTTTCTGGTTATTGTGCAGTTTAAGAAAAAAATAATCATTCATATTAATAAAACCTGCCAAATGTGTAAATATACTTTTATTTATTAACAATTCATGTTCGTTCATAAAACATGAACTAATGTTATACAATTTAAAATGTTAAAAACGTATATGCAAAAATTAACATTGACTAATAAATCCTGTCTTAGGAAAAAGAAAAGCACTTCTTTTTAACAAAGACTATAAAGCATTTTCACTGTTATTTTATATAAGTTATTGCAACTACCATAATGTTAATGTATAAAATCTTACAGTAAGGCATTGTTACTCATTGTAACAGCAGCTTGCAGCTTGCCAAGCTTTAATTTGTGGCTCGCATGGCAATAAATAATACGATATGGTGAATACAGATATTTCGTAAAAACATTCAAAACAAGCAGGGCCATGGCGTAATCCATTTCACGAGTTCACACTTACATATAATCAAACTGAGTAAAGATTATGCATATTTGGCGTGCTGTCCAGGGAGAGGGCTCCGAGATCGGAAAGACTCCCGAGCCCAGGGCTCTCCCCCTGTCTGGGGAGAGGGGTCCGAGCTCAGTGTTTGGCCCGGCCTCAAAGTGCTCCCCCGAGTGCTTCTCCCCGTACGGGAGTAGAACGGGCTAAAGGTGTGGAGTCAGGGTGGTGGAGGGATGCTGAAAGTCGAGATAATGGCGGTAGGACATACTTGGTTATTTATAGGAGATTCCTCATGCGCTGATTGGATAAATAGTGTAATCACTAATGATTAGCTGGCCGTGTCAATTATCTGTGCGTGCCCCTCCCAAAATTTGTTTATAAAACATCACAAAAAAAACACTGTCTACACCGGACGCGAGTGTCACGATGCGACGCAACAAAAGGCAATAGAACCCATTATAATGAGTGATGTTGTAACACTGGATACGGCGCGATGCGACACGATCCCCATCAGTAAACTGATGCCAATCGTTTTATTTATGACGAACTGACACAAACGGTCCCGCGTCCAATGTAGACAGACTTGATGTTCCAGCGTGGCGCGACACAACAACTGTCGCGTTCGGTGTAAACACGTCTGCTGCATTACAAATAATTTATATTTAAAAAATACCCAAAACAGTAGAATTACAAGATGAAAGTATATACTATAAAATACTTGCTCTGCCCTTACGTCTATGACACTGACTGACTCACTGCGGAGTTGCCAGTTTTGGCAATCTTTCCAGCTCTTAATGCCGAATGTGCTCTTGGATGGTTAGATACATGATGGGCTAATGTATAAGAAAATAACTTTAAATAAAAATAACCCCCTTTGTATTGCATTGCATATTGTATGTTCAGGAATGGCAGATTGATAAGCAGACATGCTATATACTGTATGACTGGATGTAACTTTTGATACTTTGTCCTATAAGTGCGGCTCTTATGAAAAAAATAGTGAAGAACACTGCAGTAAGGTGTTACTGATGTATGTGACACATCAATGATTTTTGGCGGATTGGTTGTGACTGGATCACACGAGACAGATTTAATCACCAGGTGCGAGTAGGGCCTAAATTAGAAAGCTCTGTTGGCTCCATTTACTTGCAATTAAGATTATACCTGTTCCAAAGCGGGATGTGTAGTTTTCAATGCCGGCCAGGTCAAGGTAATGGTTTCTTCTCTCCAAGTTCTCATCCACACTGTGCCGCTGGCAACCTTGCTGGTTGTGGTGATCAGCATGGTAACGCCTAATACAACAGCATCATACTGTCATGACTGCAAGTACATTGCTCTGAGGATGTGTACACGAAGTGGGCTTGAACCAATCATTGTCCGTTAAATGTTAATTTATTTTAAGATTCTGTGACATGTTCTTCCGAAGTTTATATACAGTGGGGGAAAAAATTATTTGATCCCCTGCTGATTTTGTATGTTTGCCCACTGACAAAGAAATGAATGAATGAATTTTAATGGTAGGTTTATTTTAACAGTGAGAGACAGAATAACAACAAAAAAAATCCAGAAAAATGCATTTAAAAAAAGTTATAAATTGATTTGCATTTTAATGAGTCAAATAAGTATTTGACCCCTTCGCAAAACATGACTTAGTACTTGGTGGCAAAACCCTTGTTGGCAATCACAGAGGTCAGACGTTTCTTGTAGATGGCCACCAGGTTTGCACACATCTCAGGAGGGATTTTGTCCCACTCCTCTTTACAGATCCTCTCCAAGTCATTAAGGTTTCGAGGATGACGTTTGGCAACTCGAACCTTCAGCTCCCTCCACAGATTTTCTATGGGATTAAAGTCTGGAGACTGGCTAGGCCACTTCAGGACCTTAATGTGCTTCTTCTTGAGCCACTCCTTTGTTGCCTTGGCCGTGTGTTTTGGGTCATTGTCATGCTGGAATACCCATCAACGACCCGTTTTCAATGCCCTGGCTGGCTTCAATGCCCTGGCCCTGACGGTACATGGCCCCGTCCATCGTCCCTTTGATGCGGTGCAGTTGTTCTGTCCCCTAAGCAGACAAATACACCCAAAGCATAATGTTTCCACCTCCATGTCTGACGTGGGGGATGGTGTTCTTGGGGTCATAGGCAGCATTCCTTCTCCTCCAAACACACCGAGTTGAGTTGATGCCAAAGAGCTCGATTTTGGTCTCATCTGACAACAACACTTTCACCCAGTTCTCCTCTGAATCATTGGCAAACTTCAGACGGGCCTGTACATTTGCTTTCTTGAGCAGGGGGACCTTGCGGGCACTGCAGGATTTCAGTCCTTCACGGCGTAGAGTGTTACCAATTGTTTTCTTGGTGACTATGGTCCCAGCTGTCTTGAGATCATTGACAAGATCCACCCGTGTAGTTCTGGGCTGATTCCTCACCGTTCTCATGATCATTGAAACTCCACGAGGTGAGATCTTGCATGGAGCCCCAGACCGAAGGAGATTGACAGTTATTTTGTGTTTCTTCCATTTGCGAATAATCGCACCAACTGTTGTCACCTTCTCACCAAGCTGCTTGGTGATGGTCTTGTAGCCCATTCCAGCCTTGTGTAGGTCTACAATCTTGTCCCTGACATCCTTGGACAGCTCTTTGGTCTTGGCCATGGTGGAGAGTTTGGAATCTGATTGATTGATTGCTTCTGTGGACAGGTGTCTTTTATACAGGTAACAAGCTGAGACTCCCTTTAAGAGAGTGCTCCTAATCTCAGCTCCTTACCTGTATAAAAGACACCTGGGAGCCAGAAATCTTGCTGATTGATAGGGGATCAAATACTTATTTGACTCATTAAAATGCAAATCAATTTATAACTTTTTTGAAATGCGTTTTTTTTTGTGGATTTTTGCTGTTGTTATTCTGTCTCTCACTGTTAAAAAAAACCTAACCATTAAAATGATAGACTGATCATTTCTTTGTCAGTGGGCAAACGTACAAAATCAGCAGGGGATCAAATATTTTTTTCCCCACTGTATTGTAGTTTTATGTAACAATTACATACACTAATGTGTGAAACTGATTTACATATGATGTGGTCTGTTTATGTAGATTAATTTCATAAGTACCTAAGAAAGGCTCTTGACTTTTTCTCTGAAGTCTTGGAGTCCTCAATGCACTTTTCTCCCTTATGCTTGGGATGGGGAGTGTCTGTTGGAGACAGAGTGAGAGAGAGAGAGAGAGTGAGAGAGAGAGAGAGAGAGAGAGAGAGAGAGGGGGTCTTTATCAAAGAGAACGGCGTTGGAGTTGCACAGCATCACACACGCGCACATATACTGAAGCAGCTTTAAAGACCAACCAAAATAAGAAAGAAACCTTTGTTCCCTGCTTTCTATTTACTTTGAAGGTTCATAAAAGAAGAAAAAACAACAATGCTTCATTTATTCTATTTTGAACCTCAGGCCTCATATAAATCTAAAAAACACACACTTGTGAATTTGCATGAAGACAGCTACTGTTCAAAGGCTCTTCTCTTTCAAATACATGACGGGTATAAATAGCCCAAATGACAGCACTAAACAAACAGAAACACTTCTGTTTCTTCAGAGTACTTTCTGTTCTCCTTCACATTGTTTTTTACCAAGTAACACAGTCAGAAAGTGGCTAAATGTGGATTTATTTATTTTTTCAAAAAGCAAAAGACTGTCTGAGCAAAGAGGGATAAGATAGCACTTTCCAAAAGGAATCCAAAAGCTCAGAGCTGCAGAGGTTTGGTTTTTTCTTTCTCTCGTCTTCTGCCTTTGACTATGAACACATCTTTCAAGAGATGCAATGACATGGAAGACAGGGAAAAGGAGGAGGGCAATAGTGTAGGAGATAGCATAACAGGAACTTAGAATTGTTCTCCCAAAAATTCTGTCATCTTCTACTTGCCCTCATGTCCTTGTTTTTATGTTTTTTCTCTTTTATAATGGAACACAAAATGTAGTATTTAACACAAAATTAGCTATTTAACAAAATGTCAAGGGTGTACTTGTCTAATGAAATTGAGACTGTCAAGTAAAAAAAAAAACAATTACACATCGCATCTATACATTACAGTTTAACCATAACACAAACCTCTTGTCGTATTGACTGATTTTTATTGTCTTTTTGATCAAATTTGATTGATCCAGTTACAATTCACTAAAACTATGTGGAAAAGAGCAGCATCAACATTCTGCTAAACTCCCTCTTGTGTTCCATGGAAGTGACCGTGAGTAAACGATGACAACTGCATTTTTGAGTGAACTCTCCCCGATATCCCTCAACTAATTTTATGTTGTTCTGAGCAAACTCCCTCCATGTACCTGTGTTGGTCTGGGTGCAGTTCCTCCATCTCTGGCTGGAGTCTGGGGCGACGGAGAGCTTCACCCTGAGGGTCTTACTGCTGCTGGGGGAGTGATTCACTGATGCGTCCACTACCTCATATATGGTGTGCAGTAGACTGGTGATGTCCTGGACGTAGTGCGATAAAGAGGGAAAAATTACATGAAATTAAGAGATCTTCACTGACACGAGATGGTCCATTAGTCTTTTATATGCTGTTCAAGCCTGTACATGATATATGATAAGATACATGCATTATTCATAATTCATACACAGACATGTCCATAATAATGTGTTAATCAGAGTCTCCTTAGCCTCAGGGAGGGAAGACAGATGCTGGCAGCAGTGGAGAGCACATGTGCACACAAACATGAAACATGCTATACATCTGAGGCTATTTAGCATGTGGAAATAAAATGTAAATGCAGAGCAACTATGAAGATGAGGAAAACAGGAACTGTGTGGTACGGTGGAAGAAAAAAGACATAATGAGCAAGGCATCTATTTAGTATGTCCTGTTAGTGTTATCTCTGTTTCTGGGCTTTCCCATGACAAAATACATCAGTCACTGCACAGATTTCTCAGTCTTACCTCTCTTGTGACCTTGCCATTGTTATCGAAGTCGTAGAGGGTGAAAGTCCACTCCTGCCTGTTATCTTCTTCAACTGATACGGCGCACTCCAACTCCTGATTAATAAACAACAATGGATCATCACTGTTTCAGTAACACGTTTAAAAGACTGGTCATACTTTTTTTTTTTAAAGAAGTCTCTAATGCTCACCAATGCTGCATTTATTTGATCAAAAATACAGTAAAACAGTGAAATCTTAAATTTAAAATAACTCTTTTCTCTATTTTCATACATTTTAAAATGTAATTTGTTCTTGTGATAGCAAAGCTGAAATTCCAGCAGCCATTGTGTCAAAATATCATTTAGAAATCATTCTAATATGCTTATTTGGTGCTCAAGTTACATTTCTGATCATTATCAATGTTGAAAATAGTTGTGCTGCTTAATTTATGGAAACTATGATGCATATTTTTCAGAATTATTTGATTAATAGAAATTTCAATAGAATAGAAATGTATTTGAAATAGAAATCTTCTGTAACATTATGTCTTTAGTGTGACTTTTAATCAATTTGCTTTTAATGCTTTAATCCTAGCAGAATAAAATTATTAATTTCTTTAAAAAGCCAAATAAATATGTTTGTTTGTTTTATACTGACCTCAAACTGTAATTTTTTGTGTGGGCCGACAGTGGCAGAGCCTTCAGTGTCCTGCATTCTCTCTTCCACACTACAGCTGTCAGTCTTCTCAGGGGGCAGGGCCACTGCAGGGGACACAAGTTCACATAATGGTAAGGAAACCATCAAATGCTTAAAAAAATGAAAGAAATTTCATACTTAAGATTTGTTATTGTATTTTTTGTCTTCATCTCATGTGACTGTACCTCATTTTGAAAATTGTTCAGACGTGTTATTCATTTCTTAATTTGCCATTTTTTAATGAGGAAAAAAAGAATGAAATGCAGCTATATGAGCATATATGAATTAAAACAGACAGAAGAAAGAAGAAAGAAGGGAAAGAGTTAAAGGAGAATGCCTAGGAAGCACCCAGCTATTTTTGAATGTAGCCATGACATCTCTACTATTGCAGTCATTACACTGAAGACACTCATACAGTCTCAGAGTATGGGATATAAAGCTTCAGCCAAAATTACACCCTGAATATTAATCTCAGAAGTACATGTTCCTCTACACACTTTGTTAGAGTCTTGGAAAGCAATGATGGACATGTGGCACACATATAGCACATGTCCACATCTCAATTCAGGACAATTTTTTGTGCAGTGGCAGCTCTTTCACAGTGGATTGTCAGAAAGCTGCTTTACAAAGAAGAGTGTCTTACATTCCCCACTAAGTGAGCCAAAGCCAACAGTGAGGCAAAACTCTCTAAGATGATTAGGTAGGATGAGGAAGAAACCCAAGGAACCAAGACAGCAGATCAAAATGTAAACAGTTTAAATCAAGACACAATGTGACAGTATTGACGTCAATGATGTTAAACGGCATTGATCGTATTATGCCGAGTTTAATATGTCACAACTGAGATTTGGGTTCTTCAGCTGAAGGCAAGATTTTCAGTCAATAACGACTTGAGAGTTTTGGTCTGTTTTTCATACAAAACTATTGTCAGACTTGGAATATAGAGTTTTTATAATGCTGTTTTACCTTTGAAGCTTCTCAGTGTCTGTACATTGCACTTAACTGCCTTCTTCCACAGAAAAAAAGCCATACAGGTAGACATACACAAGACAACAGAATCGTCATTTTTGGGTGAACTGTCCCTTTAAGAGCAGACTATGGGAAATCAGCACTATGCCTTGCTAAAGCTGCAAGTATAAATGCATAAACAGGCCTAACTGCTGCCATCACATCCTAAGGCCAGGCTTCACAAACATCCTCGATATCCTATTTGTGTCTATGTCTGAAATCACAAGCAAATTTAAAGCGAGTCGCCGAGAAAGACGAAGTCTAACAGCGGCCCGTTCTGATGTAGAGAACGCCTGTCAGGATTAATCCTGAACTCAATACCCAAATTTCAGAGGCAGTTTGTCTCTTTGTGTATTGTGGGTAATAAGATGGAGATGTTTTAAACGAGAGCAGATCTAACGCAGCTCAGTGAGGACACGGCTCAGCACCAGGCTGGGTCCTGCAGGCTAAATCCTCCCCCCTGCCCCAAATCCCTGCGCTTTGAAGTTCCATTCTCAAACCTTTTGGCCCAGGATCAGTCCGTCTGTAAAACAGAATCTCTAATTAATTAAGCAAAGTCAAATCTGAAACAGTGTTTGTTGTACGAGCCAAAAGGATAGGCAGACACAACAGTATCTCTCTCTGTCTTCTCTCTCTCTCATTCACTTCTCCTCCGCTGATCCGCTCAGATCAAAGAGGACCTGTCTTGTCCCTCTGCAGCGAGAGGCAAGGGAGGATGAAAAAAGAAAAGAAAAGCACCAGAGGATGAGAGCAGTCGTCCCAGGGAGCTTTTACAGGTTTTTTGGAGGGAAACAACGTCAGATCAGGGCTTTTGATCAGGGCCAGAAACTCAAAGGCAACGCTGAGCTCCAGGGCCAAAGCCTGCTTGCCAGCCAGCTCACAATATACAGGAGCTGTTTATCTAGAGGACTAACAAATGGTCACAAAAAAAACTATACACACACACGCACACACCATAAACACAAAGGAAGTGCTAACTCTCACAGCAATGGTCAAAGTCCTTCCCCACAGAGTGATGAGACAGCCAAACCCGCTACAGAGCTCCGGTGACGGAGCTTAAAAACCGCGCTATACAACACAGAGGGCAGCTTGGCAGCGTCCCAAAGGTGGCTTTGAATCTAAAGGTTCACCTGGAGTTCAGAGTAAACTGTGTGGTGACTGGTTAATAGCTAAAGCCTAGTGTGTTTCCACAGTGTGGATGCTTGGTACAGGCTAAAGTGCAGTAAAACTGTAACAACAAGTCATCTTTTCAAGTTCTTTGGTCAAAACTTCACATCCTTGCCTTCAAAAGTATGTTTTTGCCTAAACAATCTTTTAACATGCTGCTATGAGCTTAATTAGCAAATTGTGACATCCTGATGATGAATCCAGCAGGTTTGGGGGAAACTACAAAACTACATTGCTCCCATTAAAAAAGGAAAAAGCTGTCTATACTCAAATGATTTGCTATCAAGATATCTTTCTCCTCCATGATTTTAAAAACACTGCTATATGACCTCTGTATGTGTACACATATGATAGCAAAAATCTTTGTTTTACATTTTTACAGATCCACTAAAAAATGTGCAATATGGAACTACTGACTATGAGGCAACAATAACACCACAAACACCTAGCCAATCATACCTCTCCTTGACTGAACTTTGACCCACACAGATATAAGCGGACCACTTTTAAGCACGTATAAGCTGTAAACATTGTTTGTACAGGAATCTGACCTGTTGTAGCCTCTTGATGATGACCTTCAATTCACAGTCAAATGATTAGATTTTATTTTGCCTAAACCCTAGATAAGAGTCTTGATCCCCAAGCAGATGCTTTCTTTACAACAAAAGGAGATGGAATATCAGCTTAAAAACCTTATCTGATTTTTGACAATAAATCTTTTAACATGCTACTATGAGTTTAATTAGCAAATTAAGGGGAAATTTTTTAAGCAATTTTGTGAGAAGTCGTGGCCTAATGGTTAGAAAGTCGGATTTGTAATCCAAAGGTTGTGGGTTCGAATCTCAGGTCCGGCAGGGATTGTAGGTGGGGGGAGTGAATGTACAGCGCTCTCTCCTCCTTCAATACCACGACTGAGGTGTCCTTGAGCAAGGCACCGAACCCCCAACTGCTCCCCGGGCGCCGTAACATGGCTGCCCACTGCTCCGGGTGTGTGTTCATTTAGAATGGGTTAAATGCAGAGAATACATTTCACTACTGGTTATATACTCTCTATATAATCGTGTATGTGACAAATTAATAAAAAAAATTACGACCTTCAATTTACAGTCAAATGACAAGAAACAAATCAATTTTATGCCAACATTGTGTAAACAAATAAATAATAAAACAGAGCAGAGGAGAGATCAGGAGCTACATACAAGAGAAGATCAGTTGCTCAGGGGATATAGTGAGATAATTTACCTTCTAAACGATAATGTTCGTCACTGATACCTTCAGCATAACCTTCATCCAATGGGTCCTGCAGAGACAGTGGAAAACAGTTAGGTCTTTTTAAAAGAAAGACTGTAAGAAGATAACATGACATTTCTCAGACAAGCAATGACCGTATTTGAGACAAAAAATAATAATAAATTGTGTAATTTGTATTATAAAGACAGGGAAAAGGTGAATTTGATGAGGATATGATGCAGGCTGGGCTTAAATTTGCATCCGCTACTTGAGCACCTCACAATGGGTGCGAACATCTCCAAAGACTAGATGAATGACATAATAGAGTGACTGAAAATCCTAAAGAGTAATATATAAAATTGACGCAATCCTGTCTACACATCCATAACAGAGAATATAAGCAGGTGTGGATACGGGAAGTGTCTCATTTAAGATATTAAACCAAGCTACACACGCACAAGCAGCCATCTGTAACACTTCTGTCACGTTCCAAACCAACCATCAGTCTAGAAGAAGACTATTGTCTCAACACACCTGCTACCTTTGTCTAATTTCAACACTCCAGCTGTCTTCATACTAACAATTAATTTATCTGGCCCAAAGACTGACCGTACAGCCTCCGCTGAAGCTCTGCAGCTGCGTGTGTGTACATGCTGCTTCTGCCAATGAGGAGCTGCTTTGTCTTTCTTTCACATTAGACAGGCGCACTAAATGTCTTGCTGTAGTGCCTCAAGCCATACACTGGCCGCTAGAGACACAAAGCCGCGCACACAAACACACACGTTCACCATAATGCTCGAGAGGTTAGCCGACAGCATGTGAGGGGAACGCGCTAATTATGTGTTGTCTGGATGATGGATGGGCTGCATTATAAATATGAGTTCTTCTCAGTTGGTTGAAATGAGAATCGGTCCGCAGAAATTCTTCTTCTCTATTTTTTTTTTGTTGTCTCTATCATTCAAGGTCAAGTTTGGCTAAAGCACTACTTGGCCCTTTCAAATGAGTGTGCTGTGTTTGAGAGCGTGGATACGTGGCTATGTGTTGTTGCGCAGGACATTGGCTGTGAGAAATTCACTAATCCCTGAACTTCACCTCTAAGTGGCGTTTAGCACAATCACTGTGGCGTCTGTCCACCCCTCTCAGTCACTCTGAAAAGGCTCTATAGAGTCCCACCCACCCCCATATATTAAAGCCCCTTTTCTTGCGTCTTTGCTCCACCACAGTGCAATACATGTGAAAATGTCTCACACAGCCCTAACAATAATAATAAACAATTTTAGTGAAATATTGCCTTTCACAAACCCAAGAATGTCTCACAATGTATTAAAAAAACAAATCAGGAACACATAATGAATAAAATAAAATACTAAAATACATTACATAAAAATATAAATTAATTAAAATATATAAGGCTATTTTATGTAAGACTACTTATTGTAAATGTCCATGTTACCTTTTAGTAATGAAATCCAGCCACGTTCCAAACAGGAGTGCTAAGCAACATAAACTACATAACACATGGAGAAACTGCATTGCAGTGACCTTGACCTCTGAGACAGTCCTTCTTTTTTTAAATTGCATGTTTTTGTACACTTTCCAGAAACATCAGAGGCTAATTGACTGTGGAGAGTGTAATCAATAGAGGCTGATCTCTCTTCAGCGGTGTAATGAGAGGCTGAAGAGGGATCTGTACACACTCAGTGTGTGAGGGTGACCATGTGCTTAAGGTCACTCACTAATATATGGAGACTAAGTGCCATTTATAGCGCTAAGAAAAAAAAGGGACAGAGTTTGCGTGCGAAGAGTAAGAGAGTAGGATAGGAGCTTTGATTAAAAGCATTATCTTGTAATTTCACAGATGAATTCTTGTGAGCGACATTTTAAACAAAGAATAAAAAACATCTGAGAGAATTTGCGTCCTGTGACTAACTGGTATGAACACATTCATGCCCATATTTGTTACTGGCTTGTGTTTATAAATGTTTATAACAGATGGAACAATGACAGTTCTGCTGTGGGTCTTTTGCCTCAGCAGCATCATGAAAAGGCCTGTGAAACATAAACAAGGGCTTCACTCAATCTGTGCCAGCAACCAGAAACTCTTTCCCAGACACCATGTTTCACACTCTGTGGAAAACCAACCAGATCTTTTTGTTTTAACGCAAGCCAAAACAGGAAAGAAGAGAAGTTTGAGTACTTTACTACAAATCGATGCCTACAGAAACCAGTGCAACATAACTGATTTGCCAAAATACATAAACGCATACATCAAGCACTCCAGTGCTATGTTTTTGTTGGCCCTGTGATCAGTGGAAGTAGCCTAAATGAATCTTTCAATATGAAAGGACGAGTGAATTAAAAACAAACTAAGAGCAGGAGAGAGACATAGAGTAAGGACTTTTCACAAAGGATGTTTTTTGTTGGTCTAAGTGGTAGACAGACAGAATTCCATATTGTGCCATTGTGATGAAAATACTTTTAAAAACATTTAAACATTTTTTTTATCTAGGATTTATCCAGGAGCCAGATCATTATCTTGTATGCACTGAGTATGAATATGCCTAATGCTATAGAGTTAAAGTTTTTCTAAACAACTCCTTTCATCATAAAGCTCATTTTAAAGATCATTTTGTCTAAGTCTGTGGAGCCTGTCTAGATTAGGGGTCTCCAACTACTGTACCGCAGGCCAAACAGTATCATACAACTTCTCAGATATTAATAGTTTATCCTTAAACCCTGCCTGTAAATCAATTTTCACTGTGGTTTGGCCTGTAATGTCATACCATAGTCTAATATAAGCTACATACTTTTCCAAATGGCTTATTACAGGCCTAAAACATAATAACTTTTCTGATAGGACTATCACCACTCATTGATCTAAAAATGTGTAAATAAATACCAGTTCTGGATGAAATAGTGCTCATTAAATAAATAAACAAGCAGCAGTTCTAGAGGAAATATAACTAAATAAATACATAATTTAACTACTTTCTGTTTAAACTGTTCAACTACTCTGAAACACCACCTGGCTTTAGTATAGTGCAGTGTTAATTTCGTTAACGAAGACGACGATGAAAAATAATCGTCAACAAACCTTTTTTCTGTGACTAAGACAAGACGTTGACGAGCTAAAACTAATATCTGATGATAAAAACTATGACGAAATGTATGCCGCGTCTTCGTTAACAAGACGAGACGGGACTAAAACAAAGAGTATAGAAGCCCAAGAGGCGAAACTCAATAGAACGCTCCATAGCAACAGTTGCGCCCATGACATGACTGTGCCGCCGCCATTTTGGACTGAAAACTACACAAAAACGCCGTAGAATAATAGGAGCCAGTCGCGCTTGACCAACTTACAATAACACATTTAAAGTATATATTTATATAGAGTTTCGCCTCTTGGGCTTCTATACTCTGTCGGCACTCCACTAGATTCTTGCTGTCGCCATGGAAAGATTTGTTTAAAAAACCGTACATTAAACCTGAAATACAGCCTGAACTATGACAACAATAATGTACAATCACTAGACGAGTGATAATCAAATCCTTTTAACAGTTTATTTTACAGACTTTATTTTAAAGTCTTCCCTTTTTTTTTTACAAAACCTTTTGGTCTCTAGAAACCATGTCAGTTTCGGTTACAAATATTTTAAGTTCAAGTGTTAGCATTATAATAACACGGAATTAATACCAACATATGAAATTAAATTAATGACAGAAAAATTAGAAATGTTGGATAATAAATATATAACAAGAATAACATCTTGACAGTAAACTGTTTTTGCAGTATTGTCTTATATTAATGTCCCTTAAAGGAAGACAGTATATAAAAAAAACAAGTACAGCCACTTTCTCCAAAATTGTTTAATTATTTAATTATGACAGACACAGTAATGCATCATGTTCTAGAGATCATCATGTTTGTAGTGTGTTCAGGGGATTAAAACGTACAATATATATTTCAGACCTACTGGAGTAATAGTAAATAATAATATGTAATTGTAAATGTGTAAAGTTGCGTAAGCTCATTATAACTATATCCATATAAATCATTATTATGGTTTCTATGGCTAGGATCTGCAGTTCCTAAAAGGATTTAAGTTTACTACTAGACGCTACATCCCACTTCAAAACACACAATATTTTTACACTTTTGTGAATAATTACCTGTCAGAGTCTTTGGGAAAATGATAAAAGTCAAGATTTTCACTGTCACACTGATAGTTTTTGAAGGGGATTGCCCAACATTGCGTTCTTTTATTCCACTTTGACTTCTCTTTCGTTGTTATTCTGTCTATTTCTGTATATCTGTAACGTTGTCCAGTTGGAATTTTCACCCCAAAATGGCGGCCGCGCTACCGAAGCGCCACCTAGTGGCTGTTACCCGAAAAGCATCAGAGTTCTTGGTATTCTATACTCTTTGACTAAAATGTTATTTGAGGACTACCGGACATTCAAAATACATCCTATAGGCTAAATTAACTGTCTTATCAAATTGTGCGTCCCTGTCATTGGATTGCAATCAGATGAGGGGCGTTCGCATATCTAGTCTCAGTATGGCAGCCACAGCAGACAGATAGGCTACCAAAATGCGAACTAGCGATCTGAAACAATGGCCTCAGCACCCGAAGGGTTATTGACATGGTGACCAGACGTCCCGTTTTTCCCGGGAGTCACAATTCGTTGTCGAATAACTTAAAGTTTATGAAGGCGGGATAGGTGGAATCGCGCTGATAGAAGTGTTCTCTCTCTCGCGCGCGCTCCACTTCTTCAGTCTCATACAGAGCACGATCAGTTCTCAGTGCTCAATTACACACACAGCAGTCCAAATGTCTGTAGAGTATCTCATGTAAATACAGTCGGTTATGGCTTAAATGAGCGTATAACAGGTGGGTGAAAACTCAATGCGTGCCAGTATTACATGCATACCTTCCGTCTTAAAGGGACAGCGTTCCTAAATAAATACCTATCTGTGTCATCAATGACAACCAACAAAAGATGTTAAATAAATTTATACTTGTTAAGTAAACCTACTGTATCTGAAAAATGAGTTTAATTAGTATTTCTACCAAAAAATGAAAATGAATTCCAGTTTTTCCAAATTCAATCCTTGATTCAAATTTCTCATATACTTAATTGATTTGGTCTAAAGAGAGAATAATTAATGACTATTTTTGTTTGAATACAACATATAAAATAGCTACCGAAATAAATGTTGGTAACTGCAGTTTGACTAAAAGTTGACAAAAAATGCTATGACTTTTCGTCGACTAAAATTAGACAAACTATGAAAGACTTAAATGACTAAAATGTGACTAAGACTATTAAGCATTTTCGTCTCAAGATAAAGACTAAGACTAAATCAAAAATGCCTGCCAAAATTAACACTGGTATAGTGCCCACCAGGAGTTGGAGACGCTTGGTCTAGCTGTTTTTAATGAATAACCACGTCTTGAAGATAATGATTTGTGTGCAGAATGCAGGAGCACATATTAGATGTTGGTTCTTGCCAGTTTAAACCTGGAAACACATTCAAACGCATTGCCAAGTGTGTGTAAGTGTGTATAAGGGTCAACCCCAAGTGTCTGGCACATTAATATGTAAGCACTATGAAAAAAAATGCACCGCGAAAAATGCAAAGAGAAAGCCAGGGGGATTTCTCAACCAGGTTCAGTATGAGGATGTGTGTCTAAATTAAATTACACATGAATGTGGCCTTGTTCATTTTGTCATTAAGGTACGTGCGTGTCTGTATCTGTGCGTTTGAATGTATATGGGTAAGGGTGTGTGTGGGTGTGTGTTGTGGAAAGTCCAACAAAACTCTGTGTCTGTATTTTCTGTCTGCTCGCCACGCCGCAAGGGCTGATGGACAATTTACGCAGCTGATGACAGTTCTGCATGATCACGGGCCAGACACACACACACGCACACATAAAACACACAGACACGATCAGTCGCCAAGCCTTCACTAGGCCACAGCCTTGGAACGTCATCAAACCCTGGAAAACCTAATTAAGACTGTCGTCTCTCTCTGTCGCCTTCTCACTCCTTCTCTGTCACCTTCGGTTTTCACACTCGCAGACCACAGTCCTAATCGTATTAAAACAGGGAATGAAAGATGGAGGGTTTCAGCGCTGTGAACCGCAGCCAACCAGAACCACTCCATTTTTAAGACAATTTAAGCCTTCACAAAGACACATACACCTACAGGTGCCATATTTCACCAGCGAGACAATCAACTACGAACATATAGTCACGAGCGTAGACAGAAAAAGACTCGCAACTGAATTCCTGTTTAATCTTGCGTGTCTGTTATCTTGCTTAAGCGTATACGGTTACATGCATGGGATCTCAGGAGAGGGGATGTATATGCTAGCACGTCAAAACCGGTCCTCGCTAGCTACAGGGCCAATCCAAAAATTACTCCCTACACTCCCCCCAGTACCCTACATACTTTCCTACATGTGAGGATGAAAGAGTCCGGAGTGCAGTGACCTACATAAGCACCTCATACTTTATAATGAGCAGAACAGGCAACCCAGACAACCTGAACTACTGACTGGAGTGTCAGTATTTCACTCTAAAAGGGACCGGTCACCCAAGATTGTGTCGTTATTTCCTCACCTTCATGTCTTCCTACACCTGTCACTTTCTTCTGCCTTTTGAATACGTTTTTTTAGTCCATACATTGAAAATATATGTTGTTTTGGACCCCACTGACTTTGATTGTATGGACAAAAACACTCTTCCTTCCACAGAAGAAAAAGTCATGAGAAATAAACAAATAAACCAATGTCTCTCTCACTGCTGTTCCTGAAATTTTGTGGTTCTGTCACACTCACTGAAAAAGACAGCAAGAGAGGTAACAAATTAAACAACTCTCTCTGAGAATCCTCTCTGATTCTCTGTCATGTATTGCAACACCCCATTTTGGCAGCTTATAAATGCGAAGAAAGAAGCACCGTGCAAATGAAGACAATTGTATTAGGATGCAATTCATGAAGCGACTTCACCCTGTGAATGTGTGTGATGTGTATTTGTCCCTTCGGGGCTTGCCGTAGAAAGTATATGCTCATGTGCGCCGGGAGCGCTTGTCAGCTTCACAGAGAAAAAGATTTACATTCTTCTTTCTTATTTTATTATTCATTCACGTTTAAGTGAATGCCAGGAAAGTGCTCAGTTACACAGCGTTTGTGATGGATTTGTGCATGTTAGGTTGCAAACAATATGGCTCATCAGTTCTTCAGCACGATCTGGAGGTGAGAATAAGCTCAATGGTCAATGCCAAAGCCATGAGATCCCACTGAACCCCTAAAAGAGTCAGCTGGGCCATTAACTCAGCAGGAAGTTGAGTCGGAGGGTCTGTAAATGCTCACCTGCTGACAGACACGGTCATGCACATCAACTTCGATTTGCTTTGAACGATTAGGTATATGATGGCTGAATGAGCTCTTTCGCTTATGGCTGAAAGAGCTCAAACTGTAAAAATAAAAAATAATAAAAAAATCTGGCTGGACTGAACACAGATGATCTGGTGTAGAGAACAGTGCGGAGAGATTGGCAGAAGATGGACTGTTTGTGATTGTGTGTAAAATAGCCCTTGATTCAATGTTTCAAGCATTTTAAAGTTACGAGTTCTGATAATCATATACCCACCCTGGCACAAAAAGCTCATTCCACGCATCCAAAATCCAAACACATGCTGCTAATTTACTGAATCACAGGTTTCTAAATCAAGTCAAGCTGAGCAACAGAAAGGCAGTGAATGAGCTTGTGTGTCTGTGTGTCTGTTCAGATGGTTAGTTTGCCTGAAGGCAAAGATAATAGAAGAATTAGAGCATTATTAGACGTTTAGCATTTTATGTATCACTGATGTCTTTATCTAGGATGGAAAGCATCACTTTAGTCTCAATATACTCCACTCATCAAACAGCCACAACAGAAAACAGGGACAGATTGGAGAAAGAGAAAGAAAGGGACTATTTACACCAAAAACAATAGATGCATTTTGATAGGCCAGTGTAGAAGGGACAGCAAGCGAAGTGGGATAGAGAGGGGGATGGGTTCGGGAAAGGTCCTCAAGGTGGGATTCGAACTCAGGATGCTCGCAGCGCAATGGCGCGATATGTCGGCACGCAGCCCACAAGGCTATTGGCGCCAACTCAAACGAGCCATTTTACTGACGACTGCGTCTCTAATCTCGGGGAGTTCAATGCAGGATTCACAAAATGCTTGCTCTTGAAAGAAGGCTCAGTACCCATTTTATTTGGACCAGCTGGCTCCAATGAATCACAACATGTAAGTATGATAAATAATAGATGTTTATATTTTCTATAGAGTGTTCAAATTACGTAACTATGGCAATGAGCATATAATTTCCGACATGCTCTGTACGCAATCACAACAGACTGTTGTCAGAATGGTGTAGACTCACGGAAAGGAGGGGTTTAGAGAGACTGAATCTTAGAACTGCTTCGAACTAATCGTTTAATCATTGAAAGACGAGGTGATATTAAATGCATATTCTGAGAAAACGAAAGCGTTTGTTGACCATGCATGCATGTAAACATATTGTAGGAGACTCCCAAAACAACATTATAATCAAAACTCTAGTTTAGAGGGTATAAATACATTGTCACTTATAACATCTGAAGAAACATAGCACAGACTGAACAAGGATGAAACTTTCTAGCATGTATGCGATAAACACCTGTGTTTCTGTAAGCTGTTAAATGGAGTATACTTTGCAATGCGTCGGCCATACACATGCTATAAGTGTTCACATTTAAACTGAAGTATACTTTCGGCTTAATAGATAAAATCAGATGTAAGAGACAAATCATAGACAACATAATTTATTAAGTCAAATAACGTACATACGTGTATGCACGTACACATGTTAACTGTGTAAAGTATGTGTATGTGCTTATTATAGTGTGTCCATGTGAACAGTTTACTTGTGTGGGGTTTATAAATGTTGAGTATGGCCAAGCAGTCAAGCGATTAGATATCAGCTCCATTTTGGCAGTCACAGTGTTTGTAGAAGGTGTTGTGTCTGGTATCCTCGATACTGGTGATTAGATCGTAACCTTACAATACGTCTGTACAGTTTATGCTCTTTTTTAAGGTGGACATAAAGAAATCATTAAAGTGTGTGTGTGGGCAGCTGCTTGTGTCAGTGTCTGTAGAGGCTCCTCAGTAATTTCTCAGATGAGATTAACATTGCAAACATTTCCTCACACATTACTTCATCCACATCAAAGCGCTCTACGCTGATGTCACCACACACTTACTGTCCATAGAAAAACACACATGCACTCTAGCCTCTCATGCACTCAAATACACACTCTCTGTCTCTATAAAGATACAGATATCATATCCACTAATGTAAATTCAAAAAGCTTAACAAAATGCAGATTTATTAAACTGGATTTGAACATGATTGTGTTTATCAAGTCTGTTTAATCCTGTATTTTTGTGCATCAAAAACCATGAAATGGCTTAACAAGAGCAGTATTTCCTAATAAAACAGGAAGTTGGGGCAGGACTTCAGACTTAAGGAAGAATATTACAGCCAATTTTAATACAGGAGCCTTTACCTCCCAACACAATGCATTGATTCTCACAACTAGACTAACACAACATCCTGTATCAGTATCACTGACACATTCAACTGAAAGAGGTTGTTTGCAGAATAGTTAGTGAGAGATAAAAGCATCAATCTTAACACTTTGCAGGCAACAACAGGACACTTATTGAGATAAAATGAAGCAAACATAGTACTGGTGAGGCTACGCTCTCATTTACTAGAGACACCTTTAAAGCATGAAAGCTGCAGAGTGAGAGAGCGCTTTGAAGCCTTGAAAATGAAGCAGCGCTCCCCGTTTGTTCTACTCTCTCTTCCCCTTAGGTGATCCCTCTTTACCCTCTCCATATTTCCCCTCTTCCTTTTCTCTTTAAAGGCAGAGAAAAGGAATAACTAAACTGCCCCAAAAATACAGAGAAAATACTTTTCAAACATTGTTTGAAACTCCAGCCTCTTCCTCTCTGAAGGACTTTAAAGACCAGAGTAACAGAGAGCTAGAGATTTGTGGAAACATCAAGTAAGAGATTTACCAAATCCTTCAATATTACTATGTAATAAGTACTCAAAACAGATTAGACAGTGATAAAAACATGAATTAAACATGGTGACAAAAAAAGAAGCTTTTGCGATTTTTCTTATTATTGTATCTTAATGTGATGAGCTAACAAATTATAAAATGTATCAAAGAAATAGTGGATCTGTAAGATTGTTTTTTTTTTTTTTACATCTTTTACACTCACCAATGTATTCACTTTATTACTTACTTCAGTAATATTATGAAATGTTATTAAAATATTCTATCTTAAAGTTTAAAATGTAGTTTAGTTTATTCCTGTGATGGCTAAGCTGAATTTTCAGTAGCCATTACTCCAGTCTTCAGTGTCACATGATCCTAATGTTTTTGAAACATTTTTTATTATCAGTGTTGAAAACTGCTGCTCAATAATTTTGTGGAAACTGTGACAATTTGATTTGAGGATTTTATTTATGCATGTTTATCAGTATATATACATATATATATATATATATATATACACACATACATGTATACCAGTGTTGGGGACGTTACTTTAAAAAAGTAATTAGTTATAGTTACTTCTCACAAATAGTAACTGAGTTACATCATTAAAAAAGTAACTAATTACCAGGGAAAGTAACTATTGCGTTGCTTTAAAAAAAAAAATCAAATGTCAAATAACTTGGATGCCCCAATATTAAATATGTTAAATGAATGAAATGGACACTAAATAGAATAAATTATTATTATAAAACATTGTACATTAATCTACACTATTTATCTACTGACACTTAGCAACAGTCAGTCAAAGCATTATAATATGATATTATGATAATTTAGCATTGTATGATGATAGAACTTTAGTAATTAGAATAACCAAGTATGAATTCATATTTGTCATGTTGACTGAACTTAGGACTGGTGGTGGTGCTTAAGATATTGTTTGCCATTTAGTGTTTCTATAAAAAAAGGGGGAAAAAATGATAAGATAACAAAACTACTACGAATTCTACTACTAATAACAATATAAATCGCACTAAGGATTAATGAGCTGCTGCTGGGTTCATGAATATTAATCACGTTGTCTGCGTTCGCTCGAATTGATTTGCTGAAATCAAAACAGGGACAATATAGGTGAGCGCCGGCCAATGAGATTGTCGTTTGCGTATTAGTTCCGCCCACTAACAGGGAACCCGGCAGTTCTTAAAAGCTGAATAATTCCAAAGGAATTTTGACAGGGAAATACAACAAAGAATATCGTTTACATGTAGCGCGTCAATTCTGCATGTTGTGAAAGACTCTCTCGCTCTGTATCTTTCTTTGCGCGCGCGTGTGTGTGTGTGTGTGTGTGAGACAAAGCGACGGCGAGTCGTGCGCTTCACACTAGAGTTTACGGTACGTCAAATACAGCTACACTGCGCATCCATTCAGATGAAATGAAAAATAAAATTCTAATAACACTATAATAAATTATAGTAACGCCGCATTTTGTTGTCAGTAATGGTAACGTGTTGTAACCGGGGAAACAGTAATTAGTTTGATTACTCGTTACTGAAAAAATAACGCCGTTTATTTATAACGCCGTTATTCCCATCACTGATGTATACACAAACACACACATATATATATATATATATATATATATATATATATATACAGAGAGAGAGAGAGAGAGAGATATAAATGTTTATTTACAAATAACAAATCAAGAATCTCAATCATAACCTTTGAAGCACAGAAGAAACATAAATGTGTCAGAGCAGCTGAATAAATAAGGGTTTTGAGGAGGTTGGAACAACACTGTCCTGAGCTCTGCTGCTTGTGGAGCGTGTGTGTGTGTTTAAGGAAATTTAGAAAACACAGCCCAATTCTCAGCTGTTAATCCTGGCAACTCAGTCCACACATTCCCACCATGCACTTTGATCTCTAGAGCACATCCGGACAGACGTGCTTTAATGCACAACACACACACACACACACTTTCTCTCTCTCTGTTGCACCTAGCCAGATGCCATCCTTGCCCTTAGCACACCCCCATGCCGCGCATACCTAAGCACTATTTTTGCACACATACTTACACACTTACATTACACATAGTTAAATGGAAAAACACATAAAAACACAGGCAAACCATTTAAATCACCTACAACTGACATGACTGCAATGCTTTATGTTTGTACTACAAGCCAGCGTTGCATCTGTACTAACCAAGAGTAACTTGAGAGGAAAGTCCAGCACTGTAAAAAGTGATAAGTTTACTTAACTTAAATAAATTGAGGAAACCCGTTGCCTTAAAATTATTAAATAAATAGTAATTAAAAAAAAAAGTTAAGTGAACTTGACAATTTTTTTTAAATTATTATTTACTTAATAATTTTAAGGCAATGGGTTTCCTCAGTTTATTTAAGTTAAGTAAACTTATCACTTTTTACAGTGAGTTACCTCAGACCTGCCTTTCAAGTTTCTCATCTCATTACAGGTTATCTCAACTTAGATTTAGTGCATGTGCTGCTCTTCCTGGATACAGACTCATTCATAAACCTCAATGAATGACAATGACAGTCAGTGTATTTACATAAAGTATTTATAAAATGTGATCTAAATGCTTTAGTCCAAATTAAACTTTGCCAATGCATTTTTTGCAAAGTCGGACAAACAGACTACATCTAATCAGATTACAGATGGCTTTGACATTTTTTTAAGAAAATAATACTTTTGAGTTTATTGTTCAAAACCGACAGTAAAGATATTTACAAAGTTACAGAAACATTCAATTTCAAACAAATGCTGTTCTCTTGAACTTTATATTCATCCAAAAAAGGCAAAAAAGAAACCCATCAAATTCATTAAGCAATGTTTAAGAAATGTTTCTTGAGCACCAAATCAGCATGAATGATTTCTGAAGGAATAAATTACATTTTAAAATATATTAAATAGAAAACCGTATTTACATTTTAATTATATTTCACAATATTACTATTTTTACTGTATTTTTGATCAAATAAGTGCAGCATCTGTGAGCATAAAATATGTCTTTAAAAAAAAACTTTTGAACAGTAGATTTCATTGTATATACAGTGGGTACGGAAAGTATTCAGACCCCCTTAAATTTTTCACTCTTTATTATATTGCAGCCATTTGCTAAAATCATTTAAGTTCATTTTTTTTCCTCATTAATGTACACACAGCACCCCATATTGACAGAAAAACACAGAATTGTTGACATTTTTGCAGATTTATTAAAAAAGAAAAACTGAAATATCACATGGTCCTAAGTATTCAGACCCTTTGCTGTGACACTCATATATTTAACTCAGGTGCTGTCCAATTCTTCTGATCATCCTTGAGATGGTTCTACACCTTCATTTGAGTCCAGCTGTGTTTGATTATACTGATTGGACTTGATTAGGAAAGCCCCACACCTGTCTATATAAGACCTTACAGCTCACAGTGCATGTCAGAGCAAATGAGAATCATGAGGTCAAAGGAACTGCCTGAAGAGCTCAGAGACAGAATTGTGGCAAGGCACAGATCTGGCCAAGGTTACAAAAAAAATTCTGCTGCACTTAAGGTTCCTAAGAGCACAGTGGCCTCCATAATCCTTAAATGGAAGACGTTTGGGACGACCAGAACCCTTCCTAGAACTGGCCGTCCGGCCAAACTGAGCTATCGGGGGAGAAGAGCCTTGGTGAGAGAGGTAAAGAAGAACCCAAAGATCACTGTGGCTGAGCTCCAGAGATGCATTCGGGAGATGGGAGAAAGTTGTAGAAAGTCAACCATCACTGCAGCCCTCCACCAGTCGGGGCTTATGGCAGAGTGGCCCGACGGAAGCCTCTCCTCAGTGCAAGACACATGAAAGCCCGCATGGAGTTTGCTAAAAAACACCTGAAGGATTCTCTGGTCTGATGAGACCAAGATAGAACTTTTTGGCCTTAATTCTAAGCGGTATGTGTGGAGAAAACCAGGCTGCTCATCACCTGTCCAATACAGTCCCAACAGTGAAGCATGGTGGTGGCAGCATCATGCTGTGGGGGTGTTTTTCAGCTGCAGGGACAGGACGACTGGTTGCAATCGAGGGAAAGGTGAATGCGGCCAAGTACAGGGATATCCTGGACGAAAACCTTCTCCAGAGTGCTCAGGACCTCAGACTGGGCCGAAGGTTTACCTTCCAACAAGACAATGACCCTAAGCACACAGCTAAAATAACGAAGGAGTGGCTTCACAACAACTCCGTGACTGTTCTTGAATGGCCCAGCCAGAGCCCTGACTTAAACCCAATTGAGCATCTCTGGAGAGACCTAAAAATGGCTGTCCACCAACGTTTACCATCCAACCTGACAGAACTGGAGAGGATCTGCAAGGAGGAATGGCAGAGGATCCCCAAATCCAGGTGTGAAAAACTTGTTGCATCTTTCCCAAAAAGACTCATGGCTGTATTAAATCAAAAGGGTGCTTCTACTAAATACTGAGCAAAGGGTCTGAATACTTAGGACCATGTGATATTTCAGTTTTTCTTTTTTAATAAATCTGCAAAAATGTCAACAATTCTGTGTTTTTCTGTCAATATGGGGTGCTGTGTGTACATTAATGAGGAAAAAAAATGAACTTAAATGATTTTAGCAAATGGCTGCAATATAACAAAGAGTGAAAAATTTAATGGGGTCTGAATACTTTCCGTACCCACTGTATATATATATATATATATATATATATATATATATATATTTTTTTTTTTTTTTTTTTTTTTTTTATTATTATTATTTTTTTTATTAACATATAACATTAAGCCTATTATTTAAATGAGTTCATTCACCGCTTGATATAGGAGGTGACAGAGCAGCCACCAGCAGGTCCCTTCACTCTTCCTGTCCTGGAAGAACAATCTACTTCTCCTCTGTTCCCCTCCTCCCTTCTCGTCTTTTATCCTCTTTTCCTTTCTCATAGGAGCCCCTCAACAGCCCTACACTGGAGCCAGGTGCTGTCCCACTCCCCAGAGGCACCCTCTTCCCTTTTCTTTCTCTTTTAAAGAGAAACATAGCCTTTCCCTTCCGCCCCCACCCTCTGTCTTTCAATCGCTTTCTGTCATCCTTTCTCAACCAGCCCTGGAGAGACATGGTAAACCTGACGTCTAGAACAGAAAGAGAAAGAAGTCTGAAGGTAAGTGCGTGACAACCACACTTGAAGCTTAAAGTGAAAGAAATACGTTGGATATTGGGAAGGGAATAAAAGAGACAAAGGATATAGTGCATATACTGTCACTCTTTGTGCTACAATAAAGAACATTCTGTAGTAAAGACAGCACGAGAGAGAAAAAGTGTGTTGGTTGTCAGGAAAGGTTTAAATAGCAAGCCTCAGAATCTAAAAAATTTCCCCCAAAAAGTTCTGAAATTCCAAAAATATATTATTTTTAGAATTACAGAGCTCTATTTGATCTGGGCTTCAAAGTGTTTGGTCTCTGAGTGATACTACACACAGAGTGATACAGAATGCTTTCAAAGTCATGATCAAGCCTGGTTTATAGTTGACCTATTGGCCGCTTTTGACTGTGCCGGAGATTGCGTTTAAAGCTGTGATGTTGCCTAGTTTGCCCTAGTTTAGAACTGTTGTGCCAACTGGTTTCAGGGTGGATTTCAAAAGCCACATTTCAAAGTAGTAACATCGTCTGGTCTTGGCGCTTTGATTCGGACTGATTTTAGAGCTATGATGTTCAGTTTCTTCTTTGATAGTGTAACTCGGACTGGTTTTAGCGCTGAGGTGCTAACTAACTGATAGCTGTGATGCAGTGTTAAAGCAGTGTGGACATTGGTTAAGAAGGCTTTAGTGGCTGAGGTTCAAAACATCTAGGTAATGAAACTAAAGCCCCATTCACACTGCACGTTGGTCCCGGAAAATTGCCAGAAAATTGCCGGAGTGCCTTCTGTGTGAACGCAAACACGTCCCGGGATTAATTCCGGGATTGATCCCGGGTTGGGACCTAGTAACATTGCCGGGTTCAGTCCCGGAACGAGCGCTGTGTGAACAAAAGCCGGATCAATGCCGTAAAGGGTGTGTCGTAGTGATGACACACTTTATCGTTCGACAGTTTTACCGGGTGTTTTGAAGGCAGATCAACGTTCACACGACGAAAAATGTGTAAACTAGAATGAAGCAGCGAACAGGGAGCTCCTCACTATCCGCGCTGAAGCTGAAATCATTCTCCAGTTTAGTGAAATTGTGAGCGCGCATTATACACGTCAAATGAAAGGTCACGTGTCTTTACGGGATCTTTACGGGTTGTGTGTGAATGCACGCACATATTCCGGAAAATCACTGGCAGTGTGAATGCAGCAAATCTGACGATCCGGGAACAAATGCCGGAACACATTACCCGTGTATTTTCCGGAATCTCTGTGTGAAACGGGCTTAACGCACACAGAAAGACCAGTAAATGCACTGCAAAAATGACTGCGATTTTAACAGTAAAAGACTGTAAAATTGCTACAGTAAAAATCTATTAATTGGTTAACGGTAAGTTCACCTACTATATACGGTGAACAACTGTATTGGACATTACATGTAATTTTACCGCAGTGTGCAGTTTTTGGAAGTGAAAAAGAATGTAATATTTACAGTGAATAACCTTAAATTGACATTCCCAGAATTCCCTGTTACATTTCACATTTGATGTTTTTCCATTGAAATAACTGTTTCTTAGTTTTTCTTATCAGTTGAGCACATTAGAGTTAAAAAAACTGCTTGTAAAACTGGTTGTGATGAGCTTGGGTTCATCATGTAACTTTCTCACTCCCTGCTTTTGGTAGTTATCAGTGTATTACAAAGGTACAAAACATATTTCATTACTTCCATAAGTTGGTATATTAACATTATATCAGTTGAAGAAATTACGATTTTTAAATGTAAAATTCAGTTAAATCAATAAACCTAAAATGTTGCTACCGTATTTTTTTTACGTTAAAATGGCAGCAACCACAGCTGCCATTTTTTTACCGTAAATTTTACCAGCTGTATGCTACACAATAACAAAGCTGCACCATGTGACAACACCAATCAATCACTGTTAAGGGAATAAGCGAATCACTGCACTGACCTCAGACTAGAACACAAAAAGGGAAACAGCAGGCTTAATATCGAGGACAGGTAATGATGGAGCTAGACTTAAATTTACATTGCCAACATGAGAGTCACAGTGCAGCATGCTAACAGCAAGGCCACAAACCTGACCCCCACCTCTTTTTGAACAAGAACTTATAGTGTAATTTACTAATAGCACAAGACCTATGCAAACCAGACTGGAAAATGTAATAGGCAGTGCTACATAAAGTCTTGTGTGTGAAGGCCAGTTAACACAGCACAACACAAACACACTCATCAAACAGATTTCTGACTCAGACTCCCCGCCGTCCATACCATCTGAACCACATTTACAACATAGACACACACAACTGTCCGAACTTAAGCACAGCTGCTATAAATAACTAACTCTCCAGGTAGCCTCTATTAGTCCCAGTATTATCAGCCTGCGTTTATGAGTGAGGTTTATGCTTTCTTCATGCTCAGGGAGTGAGGTAATTCATTGAATTTCACTCAGTGGCTTTTCCCAATAAGAAAAGTCAGAAAGTAAGTAAATAAGAAAAGTATATTGTTTAACTTAATAACTTGTGACGAGCTGGTTTTAAAAGATGTGTATTATATATCAACATTATTCTAAAGCACCTCTAAAGACCAGGGAAAAAGTGGTGGCTACATTACAACTCCAGAAACATTAAGAAAACAAATGAATAAAATGGGGATAAAAACAACAACAACATGTTTTTAATAAAGACTCCACATACTGATCCAATCAATATCTCTCAATGGAATAATAAAAATAACATCTTCAAATAGTTTATTTTCAATCAAATCAATATCAAAAGGGGAGAACTAACAAAGGGATGCAAATCCTCTTTCCAACTAAACCAGCCTCAAATTTCATCACTACATAAAAATATTAAATTGTCCCGGAGATGCTTTATGTCAAAACAAAATTAGTATTTCCAAATAAATATTTATGGAAATACCTTCTCTCATGCTTTCATTCTCACAACGCTCCATTAAGCACACACCATTCAGTGATTCAAAATTGTTCAAATGTTTGAATTCGTTCAGCAGGGATCCTTTCTCAGCCTGGCCAAATCACTTCACACCAACTGGAAAAACACACACGCACACACACACTCCTCAGTACTGCTATTGTTTCTTAAACTCCTCATTAGTACATCAGAGGGAAAACAATCAGGTTGTGTTAAAACAAACCCTGCTTCAGATTATCATATTTAAGTAATGAAAGCAATATTAAAAGAGAAAAGTGAAAACTTTATGACTTTATAATGTTGAATAAATATAAAACAGGTAACTCAGTGAAGTCATTTCAGACTTTGTAACTGTTGTTCAGTGTATTATGATCTCTCCAGCTACAATAAAACCTCCCTCTCACAGCAGAGTGAAAAAAGTAATAAACTTCAAACTGTGTGAACTTTGAACCAGACAAGAACCGTGTTCCACGCTCCTTAAAACTTATTTTATCCCCTTCCCACCACAATATCTAAGATCCACACCAATGTGGTTACAATTTCTTTGCTTGCAGTGCAGTACTATGTATCTTACATGCTAAATAAACGTTTATTGTTACTACTTTCTTAGAGAGTTAGAAAAGAAATGCAGCATTTCTCCAACAACACTCCGGACTCTGAAAGTTTAAGAGCGTCAGGTTAGTGTTTGGATGTCCACATATGAGGATTGGGTTTAAAAAGTTGTGGCTGCGTTCTCCTGCTGGTTGAGACGGCTCTTTAATAGCAGCCTTCTGCATTTCCTTTCACTTTTTCTGTCACTCTCAGCATCTCTCACTATCTCTCCAACCTTCAAAAAAGTCTTTTGAGACTCTGCAACAGCCCTTGACCAAAAGAGGCTTACTCTGAGGTATTTCCAGAGGATTTCTCCTCTCCTAAACGACAGTGCTCTTATGTGTTTACTAGGATGCCAAATCTGAGACAGACTGGCCCTCCCTCCACCCCTCTCTCGACTTCACAATACAGCGCTGTCACCAGGCTGTCAGCCTGCAATGCTTTCAACCCGCCGTGATCTATTACCTACAGAGAGAACTTGCATCTGTTCCTAGCCCTCACACAGTTCTTCCCACCACGTTCAAATAAACCATTTACCCATGTGAGCCGTCAGTGAAAAAGTTGACGCGCCTTTTGTCTAAACATGACTGCTAAAACATTTTCCTTGTTGGGCAAATTCAAGATAAAAATCCAAATATATGCTTTCAAATACATATGCCGCCTTTAAGATACAAAACCTACTTATTTATTTACCTATTGATATTTCCTCTCAAAATGATGTGCCTGTCAAAAATAAACAGCCTGAACCTGTCTGGAAACCTGACTCTTCCTCTTCCTATCATTCAAAGGAATAACAACACAAAATCTCCTCCTCTGGCTTCAAAGGCAGCAGCTGAAACCGTGGAGAGCGTTTTAACAGACATCATTAAAGGGAAACGTGTATTCAGAGAGTGTTTCTCCTTTAATCACTTCTGGTAATAACGCCTTTGGCGTCTATAGTTGGGCTCAACTACAGAGTGTTTCCAGAGAGTAAACTATTGTTCTTGGTGACGTCACAAAACAATGGCACGATCGTTTTCAAAGCGCGTGAATTGGGTGGTCTGGAAGCGCGTGTGGCCTCTAGAAGCAGGCAACGATCATTCTGCAACGCGAATATCGCTTATACACGCTTTTACCATCTATAACCCAATGAGGGTAGTTGACTTGCAATATGTCCATTAACTTTTTTTTATTCAACATGGACTTTAAAATGTTCACATGCGTAAAGATTTTTATTTTTTTTGGTTTAATTTATCACCATTGTAAACCACATTTTTACTTCACTAGTTCATTTTAAACAGTTCTGTGATGCAACAACTGAATTCCTAAAATAACAAATATTCAATTTATTCTCTCAGTTAATGTCATAAAATCTCACGTATATAATTACAGAATAATTGGAATTCTTTGTTTAAAATAGTTTTAGATCACTTACAGCGCGTCACACCGCTTGATATTTCATGTCAACTACCCATGAACTGAATTCATGCAGAACAACGGAAAGAAAAGAGTTGTATTGCAGTTTGTAAACGATGTTTATCACAACAAAACAAAGTTTTATCAGTTGAAATGCAAACTTTAAAGAGCTCCATGCATTACTTCAAAGTGCGCAACATTTGTCCAGTCAATAACTGAACACCCAAACAGTTGATTCCTACAGTCATGGAATGAAATGAAGGCGAAGCGCAGACAAGTTCACTTTCTCGAAGTCCAGAATCTTCTCACATTTAACATGCACGTGTGATAAAAAGTCATTAAAAGCGTTCACGTACCCGTGGAGACAGTCTGCAGGTATTTTTCTGCTGGCAGTCCTGCTGTTCTACACGAGAGCTCGAGCAGTAATACTTCTGCTTAACCATCCAGTCATCCAGTCCTTTCCTCGCCAAACACGCGTTAACTACAAAACTATCGCCTAAAAGAGCAAGGAAATGCAATTTATACATAATACCATATTGTATTTATCAGTTAAACAGCTTTCGAGTTTGTTTCTAACGCTTTTCTTTTTGTTTACGCCAAATGTTCAAAGATGCAGCTTTGTTTTATTAGTCTTTTAGCCAGTTCACCCGTCTCAAATAAAAGCGTTATTATTTGTATAACAAATAAAGTTACTCACCTTCAGGACTCTCCCTCGCTTTACAAATAGCAGCTTTAAAAAAGAAAAAGATGTCGTACGAATGGATTACTCGAAAGAACTAGGCTATATCACAAGCGGGTTAAAATCAAAGACTTGCTCTACAACACCAAAGAGATGCCGTCTTACCATGTTTGGAATGAAGTTTACCCATTTCTCTGCATCGGAGAGCAAGTGAGAAACATCAGAAATGAAAAACAATCCAGAAAGAGTGCGATATTTGTGAGCGTCCGTGAAGAACAGCGCGCGGGGTCCGTACACATCCAGCAGCGGTGGAGGATCGAGTGATCTGCGGCTCCAGCGGACCAGACGCGAGGCGCTGCAGCCACTCAGCGAGCGTGATTGACGCCTCGCGCAGGCCGCCTCTCCTTCAGCCTGATTGGACCGAGGCGGCGCATGAAAGGGAAGCGGGATTCTTTTGGAGTCTCCAAATATAAAAAGAGCAGCGCAAAGCCCCCTGTGGGTGCCATGAGCAGGACGTCAGCTAAACACGTCCAGCCGAGCGGACACCAATCGCAGATTTGGACAAGAGCTGAATAATATTAAAGAGTGAAAAACGATTGTCTGGATAAACTGTAAATTCCACTCTGGTAACAAATTAGCTTGAAACTTTTTTTTGAAAAACACTTTTTAACTAGCTATGTAATGTAGTAGCGTATATAGCGCACTAATTATACACAAGTAATAGTCTAGGCTAGATGTAAACAAACCTCAGACAGTATTTACCTACAAGCGTTATCTATCTATCTATCTATCTATCACTAACAATGCTTTATTGACAGTATTGTTAACAATTACAATATTGCCAAAGCAAAGGTAGCCTATACAGTACCAAATTTATGAACACCAAAGAAAATAGATGTTCGTTAAAATAAAAAGAATATTAAAATTAAAAGTAAATTAAGAAATGTAGGTGATATACGACATTTAAAGACCATTTAAGAATAAAGAAACCTATATCAACTTTAGCTCCCCCAATCCCTTATACTGAGAATTTCTTTCTCTACAGTGCATTAAGAAGCCACAGCTTGACACAGGAACATGCAGGTTACACCAGTCACACCAACAGAGGGAAGAACAGAACAGAAGTCATCTCTCATACAAATCAGCATAAAGGTGCTTCCATGTGCACAGTGTTCTACAGATGACAAACGCAGTCTGTATTTGTGGTGCAGCTCATGATGCTTTTGTGAAACCCATTACTTGGATTCCAACTTGTCAGATGGCATAATTTAAAATGATGCAGTGAAGTATTCATGAAAAACATATTCTGCAATTCTGTGTCTACAAAGAACTTCACTTCACAGCCAGTGAAGGTGCAGACAATTGCCCATAAGCAAGCTAAGTGTGATGTAAATAAAGCACTGATATTAGGTGCCAAACATAAACAAATAAGTCAACTGAACTCTTTAAAGTCTTTCTAATGAAAGCTGAATGAGGTTTGAGAAAGTTCTGAAGAAAGACATTCCAGTGCATCACTCACTACTCTTCAAGACAAACCTTTTCCAAGACAAGTCGTGCATGTCCACAGTCTTGGAAAAACTCATGCGCATACAAACAAACATGTGCATATGCCATAGTGGGGCATCAATGCCACAGCAGATTTCACATCCTGCCTCTCAAAGCAGAGGATTCTGGCTGGCTTTGAACCTCCCAGACACACACACATATATACACACACAGAGATGAGCATGATATTATACCCTGCATACACATATTTTCTCTCTCTCTCTCTTGCTCACACACTAACACACACGCAAGGGCTGGGAACCAGCCGGCTAGTCGCTTTGACACACTTCCTGTGCTTTGAAGCGGCCAGTGAAGAGATGGCTTTTCCCATCATCGCCTTTGAAGCCTGTGTGAGGAGGAGGCTGTGTGTGTATACATGGTATGGGGGAAGGGAGGTACTGACATTAATTCATTGTAATGGCTCATCAGTTGCTTTTACTTTGTGAAACGATTAAAGCATCACGCAAAAAGTTTGTCTTTCGCAATATCTAATCGAATAAATGATTCAATCTCACCACACATCCTGTGGTTCTTCTCATGATGTCCCTGCAGTAAAACTGTTACATTCCAAAATGTCCTTGGAATGATAACAAACATAATATTTTAGAGCTTTAAATCACCTGTAAACATTTCAGCAGATAGACAGACAGCAAGAAGAGTACAAGGCCAGCAGCTGTGGGGTGTTCAGTGGACATGTGACCATTGCTTTTTTCTTGCAGGACAAAAGAGTGCTGGGTGTGCGAGAGGGCAGAGGGCAACAGTCCTGCAGTACAGTGCAGAGTCCTGGGACGGCTGCAGAATGGGGCTTTGTAAAGACCCAGCATGCTGTGTGTCAGAAGAGGGGGGTCTGGGACAGTTGTGTGTGTTGGGGGAGGGTGATGAGAGACAGCAGGCTGGCATGTGTGTAGTGTGTATGCCCGCTAGATTAGCACCATGACCCCGTTGTGCAGTGAGTGCAGACACAGTCAAAGACGGGCTTCTCACGTGATGGGTAAAACAAGCCACCCTGTGTAATGCAGTAAATTATTTAGTTTAGAAATGAAAAAATCTTAAATGGATAGTTCAATAAAAAAATCATTTTTTATTTACTCTCATGTCATTCCAAACCTACACTCTAACAAAAAAATGGTGCTATATAGCACTAAAAGTGGTTCTTTGGCTCGTAATCATAGGGGAACCACTTTTGGTGCTGTATAACACCAAATCTTGGTGCTTCAGTGGTTCTTCAGCGATTCTTCACCGGTTCTTTGGCACTGCTACCATATACAGAACCGGTTAAGCTCCTGTATGGTTCTTCAGCGGTTCTTCAGTGGTTCTTTGGGGTGATTAAGGTGCTATATAGCACCACTGCCATGCAAAGAACCTGTTAAGCTCCTTTACAAGGTTCTTTACGAGCCAAAGAACCACTGTTGGTGCTGTTTAGCACCATTTTTGTTGAAGAAATACAGTGCAATATGGCACCTCTTATGGTTCTACATAGCACCATTTGACAAAGGTGCTGTATAGCACCATAAAGATATGGTGCTATATAGCACCAAAAGTGGTTCCCCTATGATTATGAGCCAAGAACCACTTTTAGTGCTATATAGCACCATTTTTTTAGAGAGTGTATACAACTTTATATCTTCTGCTCAAGATCATTTTAAGAAGGTTTTTTTTTTCATATATTGTAAGCCAGTGGGATCTAAAACAGCACTGTTAACCCCATTAACCTTTATTATATAGGGGGAAAAACTGAGACCTTTTTCAAAATATCTTCTTTTGTATTCCACTGAAGTAAAATTGGAACGACATGACAATGTCGACAATGCTTGCTTTGAGGTGAATTATCCCTTTAAGAAAGTTTACATAAACCTAATTGTCCTATCAGACTTGATTAAAATTGCTTAAAAGACAAATAATTAAAGATGCATTGAAGCCCAACATAGTGTATGCTGTGCTCTGGGAGTAAAGCATCTTACTGGATAAGCTTTTTTTTTTAAAGGTTCGTCCTGTAATTAAAAGGATGCTGATGTGGTGTTTTATCTTAAGGGCTCCTGATGTAAAAAGGGGAAACTGTGGTGTCCCACTTAAGAATGCTGTTTTATCTGATGAGGCACATACAAACATCCGGACGCATACACATACACATGTAGGGCTCCTCATAATAAGGCATCACAGCTGAGAATGTTTAACACAAGATATTAACTCGCACTTTAAATGTTGTATTTCAGTTGGACTAAAGCAATAACTCGAATTTTTAACATGCAAACTCTTTAGTCTGACTGAAATTGTATTGTGAGTGTTGGTTTTTGTGAAGTGGGACCAACAGATAATGTGATTGTAACTTGGCTTCATCCAGCATGTATACACATTAATCGGACTATACAGTTGGCATTTGAGAATGTCTCCTTCATGGTTATCTGCAGCCTTTTGGTTCTTATAGGTCACAGAGACACTCAACACTTTGTGTGCACAAAGTAAATATTACTCTGTCATACTCCTCTAAGACCAGTTTTGCAGCCTAGAATCCTTTTTTAAGCATTACTATGAAAAATCACGAAATCGATCACTGGGCAGCGTAAAAGTAAAACTTCTTCCAAAGCTGTTATCTGAGTGTGTCCCCTCTCTGTGCTATCTGTGCCCTGCACTGGCTGGTTTTGAAGCAGTTGGGGGTTTTGCCCCATCCAAAATGAGGACACAATTAGAGCGCTGAGCGGAGAACAGTGGGGATCCCTCTTTGAAGTGTGGATCAAATAGAAGAGCCGCATGGTTTTGTTCAGAATGACAGAGCTGGCAAACTCACCACAGCACGGCTAATAGAGAGAGCGCTTTATGATGCTCGTTAATTATCCTTTCTGTCACAGGCCATAGAGAGGAAGAGAGAAAGGAGAAAGGAAGGAAGAGAAGGACAGAGTATGAAAGAAAGCTACTGTAATGGCATAGTGGGTGGATGTAGGTGAGTGGTAGACTGCATGTAGGGAACACTGAGACGGCTGGAGGGAAACGTCATGTGATGAATAGGAGAAAGACAGACATGATGATGAAATAAATGTTGCTTAGTACGAGTTTAAATAGAGTTTGGTGGTTATTTTGAATGGAGCAGATGGCCAGAGAGGGAAAACCAGAAATAATGACAACAACAACAACTAAACAGGAAGCAAAAGTGGAGGGAAGAAACAAAGCAAAGAGAAAGGGAAGCTAGAGATAAACAGTTTCCTGAGATAAGAGGTGCCACCAAGACAAATCGGGCTTTAAAGTGTGAGACGCTCCCTGGGGGCCACTGCACTGTAAACCTTTAACCACGGCTTCAGAGACAAATCCTGCACCTGATCCAAACACTGGCCATCCTAAAGCATCCTCCACTGAGCTTATTGTTCCATGAAGTGACATGAATCATTCCCCGTAGCTTAAAAGTGAATAAAACATTGAGATCGGCACAAAAACTACAAAAAGTATATCCATAATGAGAACATTTGAAAAATCCACAGCACTCAAAGTCAGACAGAAACACAAACTGCTAAAATGCTAAGAAAATGTTCAGTTTATACCGATCTGAAAATAGCAGAAATGAACCAGATTACTCTGATGTCTTCATCCTAGTATTAAACTAATATTACATACAGTACATCATTTTCATCATCAGCACAGTCCGCTGATGTCTGCACACACTGTCTGCAGAGAAAATGAAGTATACCTGGGCCTTGAGAGTTATTATGAAAGCCTAAACATGTCTATTGTGATCAATGACTGAGGTTTGTGTAATACTGTGAGCAGTCTGATGGTTTATTTGAAGTCCAATATTTGACCTTTAACCTTTTACTACACTGAAGGCACTGTGTGGAAGAGACTGTTGTTCTCAGAGGAGTCAAACAGAGGTGCAGATGGCAGTCAACCCTAGATATATGAAGAAATAGAGGGAGGGTACTAATATATCCATGTGTACTGTACTTCATGGAAAACTGCATATTGTGTGTGTGTGGTTCAGGTATACAGTATGGGGACAAAACATCCCCAAAAAAAGATGGGGACATTTTTGTGGAAAACAAGCTTATAAATCATACAGAATTAAGTTTTTTAAAAATCTAAATCTAATCTAATTCCCCCATAAAACATGGAAACCCAATGTGTGTGTGTGTGCGTGTGTGAACGAATGTTCCCACAAGTATAGTTATACCAGTAATTTTTGACTTAATGGGGACATTTGGTGAAGATTTTTGAAAATCTAAAACGGTCAGTATTTCTGTGAGGGGTAGAGGTTAGGGTAAGGGGATAGAAAATACAGTT
This sequence comes from Schizothorax lantsangensis, assembly GCA_027422415.1. Taxonomy (NCBI): domain Eukaryota; kingdom Metazoa; phylum Chordata; class Actinopteri; order Cypriniformes; family Cyprinidae; genus Schizothorax; species Schizothorax lantsangensis. The sequence goes on from CM049839.1 coordinate 23,223,350, forward strand.
TGTATACTAGAAAAACCATTACGTCTGAATGTCCCCACAAAAAAATCTAAACCAGTGTGTGTGTGTGTGTGTGTGTGTGTGAATGTCCTTATAATGAGCTTACTATAGCATGAAAAGCAAACAGAGGAAAAGAGAAACAGATTTAAGTGAAATATTCTGACAAACTCTCACAGACACAAACCACTGAACTCCTAAATTTGATTTAAAATAAAGCATGTAATAAATTCTAAACAAATTGATCTTGAATTTATGTCAATGATCTTATAATAAATGCACAAATTAAATAAAACTAAGTACAAAGAGACTTTTGGAGCTCTTTGTAATCTTAACATGTAATCATGGCAGCATTGTTTCTTTAACTTGTTATATGAACCACATTCAGAATAAAAAACTCATGTACAAGACACAGTTGTTGCCTATAACTGAAAGCATATTTCTGCAGGCGTAAGACCACTACAAGCAACACTGTTAAACATATGCTTAAAAATACAATTTCTAACTTTTTTTCTCATGTTGGTGCAATGCAGGACAGGGCTGTGGCTCAATTGTTTCTGACTCAATAAACATTAAAGCTTTATTACTGTACGTCTTTGAGTTTTTTTAAGCCGTACAATGTTTAAATTACAGCACATAATATTGTAAACAACAACTCTAATAACAATTTTGGTGGCTTGAAACATATTTTTAAAGTTAGGTTTGAAACATACTGTCAATATCTCTGTTCACTATCTTCATGTCATAATTCAAATTCAAAGACAAATTGGTAGCATGAAAACGGCCTAAGATTTATTTATTTTTTATCACAGAATGTTAAATGTTTTATTGAGATACAACAGCTTTATTCTTCATATATTCCCATATTCTGCATTTCAAACTGTCATCCCTTTATAGGGTTTGACTTGTTCTCCACTTGTGTCTATAGTCTGGAGCAAGTTGAAGGTTGGAACTGAAGGGTCGATACAGTTGCATACGCTTAGTTTTATGTGTGTGTTGATCCGGGACCTTGTCCTCTGCAAGAGGAAGTCACAATTTCCTCTAGGATTAAATCAAAACGCCTGGCAGGATCTCTCACCTCTACCCAGAATCCCTGCACCGCCTGACACATTTAGCTGATGTGCGTGTTCCCTTGCTTGCGTGCAGACTCACCTTCCCTTTCATAAACCACTTGACTATTTGTGTGACCACTCTGTGAGTGTGTACGTGCACATGCTGTACTGTCATGGCCTTCCATTGGCCTTCTGTGAGTGTTCAGAAGACCTTGAGGAAGAAAAACATGCTACAGTCTCACGCACTATAGGCAGCCTGGGCTGTACACTCTCTGCCATACTCCACTGAATATATGGGCACATTCAGCTCTTCTACTTTAAATAGCATTGTAGAGAATATAGTTATAGAGGAGTGCAGAGAAGTTTTTTTTAGAACATACTCTTCCCAATTTGTGTTTAATTTTTGCATTACCTTTTCACCAATATACCCAGATGTTTTTTTTTTTACTTAAACAGCTAAACCTTGACCGATCGCATATCAAAACATGAAACATTGTTTAATTTGACTGTTATGCTGGGGTTTATTATTTAAAGTTCCGTATGCATCAGAGAGAAAGTGAACATTAATTGTCAAAAAAACATTAATAAATTACACTACAGTAATTTTTTAAGATGTTTAATATGCTCACCAAGGCTGCATTTATTAAATAATAAGACAGTAAAAACAATAGTATTGTAAAATATCATTACATATAAGTATTTTCTATTTTAATATATAGAAAATATATCATCTGCAAGCAAAATTGAATTTTCAGAAGTGATTACATTCAGTGACATAATGCATAAGTAAAAAAAAATTATTAACACTGTTTAAAAAATGTTGTACTGCTTAACATTTTTGTGGCAACCATGATAATGTTTTATAGAACAGATGTTCAAAAGAAAAATTTATTTAATGTACAAATATTTTGTAACATTAGAAATGTCTGATATAAAAACAAAAATCAGTTTAATTCACCCTTTTTCGATAAAAGCATTAATTTCTTTCATTAACAAAAACAAAAAAACAAAACTGATCCTAAACTTTGAACGGTATTGTACGTTGTCAATGTAGCAATTTAGGTAGGCCTATATTTATTTATCATATTTAGTTTTTTTAAAGTGACCCATAATCAATAGATGTATTAAACAGGTCTCAGCTGGAACATGTTTTTGAATGAAATGGTGATTTTGATAGCTCTTCTTTTGTCTGGCCAGGAAGGGAAAGTCTGGCACAGCTGCACAGGGTTCTCTCTCAAGCTGGCAGACATTTAAACAAGGCAACAACAACAATGATGAGAGGAAGTTCCTAATTGTAACCTAGAACATAATGTTAAAGGAGACATACACTTTTTCCGTCAAATGTTATTCAAAGTTTTGTATAGGCTACACTCTCTCTTATCCCTTAGATCAAGTAACAATATTCTTGCGACTACAGATATATGATGTATAAAGTATAGTCACAAGATTCCTTGATCTCCTGAAGTAGACAACTTTACATTTTAAAATTCCGATTATTACAGTGCCATTAAATACAACCCAGGTATTCATGGTTTCTTAGAACTATATAGTGATACATGGTAAAGCATGCAAACATTAGTCAGTGGAAGAAGAGAACAGGAGAGGAGGTGTCAAAGAATCAGAAGAGACAGCAGTGAAAAGAGGGAATGGTGGGAACGACAGATGTATGAGCATTAGAGGAAGCAAAAAGGTCTAATGATCCAGCTGTTTCATGGCCTAAGAGAATCATTCATTCAGGGCATGTTTTGTTCTTCATTGGACAAGAGGCCTACTTTATAATGAATAACTAACCAAACGATAGGCTACTATGTGTCTCATTGCATGTTTCAGAATGTGATTGAGAGTTTTACTGCTAACTGTAAAATCCAACCTTCTACAAAAAGTTAAATTCAGTATGTTTGATTGTAGATCTCTGAACTGTTGTGATGTAATATATATTTGGTTCACATCGATGTAGGAAAAAAATTAAATAGATCAATTTGGCAAATTTGTAAGAGTAATAGAAACAAAAGAAATACAATCACAAGGAACAAGCCAGTTTAAAATGTGGAAGTCTGACAGTATTATTTTTAATATTTGTCCCTCTTTATATTAGGTGGCCTTAACTACTATGTAATTACATTTAAATGAATAATTTGGTGCAATGCAGTTATTGTGTACATACATGTTTTAACATTGTACTTATATTTTAAAAAAATACCTGCATGTAATTACATCTGTAAGTAATTTCTGTAATTAAATTTATAATTACACTGTTGACCCATCTTTTACACCTTAAACCACCCTTAAACCTACCCATACCACCAAACCTGTCCCTAACCTTACCCGTATCCCACTTCAATAGCAGCAGAAGTGTTTTGCAATACAATATGAACACAATAAGTGCATTGTACTTATTTTTTTATGTAAGTACATAGTAGTTAATAGTCATAGTAGTTCAGTTTTAAAGTGCATTATAAGCTTGCACATCAGTTGCAATATTGCCAAAGCAACAATGACAATCAAAAGAAAAGAAAACAGACACAAAATTGAATGGTGCTTGTTTCTAATGGTGCAATATTTGAAAACAAATTTTGCTGAACTGGTTACGTGATTTTCCTCCACCAATATAATTTGTATTTGTTCAGCTTCAGACAGAACTACTCTAAACCAGATACTCTCTCATTCTCTGTAAAGGCTCTGAGGATAGTCTCCATGAGCTCACTCATACACACAGGGTTCACTGACCCTTGAAGGAAAGGTCACCGTGTGATGCCCTGATGTCCAGCATACACACACATATTCCCTAAAGCAGAGGTCTTCAACCCTGTTCCTGGGGACCCACTATCCTAAAGAGTTTTAGCTACAACCCTAATCAAACACACCTGAAGCGGCCAATCAAGCTCCTCAAGACTGCTTGAAAATTGCAGGCAGGTGTGCTGAAGCCGGTTGGAAATAAACTTTCCAGGAGAGTGGGTCCCCAGGAGCAGGGTTGAAGACCTCTGCCCTAAAGCATTCTCACAATACATTCACGAGAGGAGAGGAGAGGAGAGGAGAGGAGAGGAGAGGAGAGGAGAGGAGAGGAGAGGAGAGGAGAGGAGAGAATTTCTCATCCAGGAGGATGCTGGCTGATTGATTGATTGATTTGATTTTCCTATGTGATGATCCACTAACAGTAAAATGGCTTGGTGTTTATAGAAAGTGAGAGGGCAGGAGGGATGCATGAGAGAGTGCGTGTGAATGGAGGGGAGGAGGTGTGGGAGGACTCAACTTGAAGGGCCTGATGATGTCATCTGAACCCGAGCATCAGGCTGGTGTTGTGTTGCCCCTTCAAGGCCTGGGAAAATGCTCCTCGGAGTGCGACAGCGTCTGTGTGTGAGTGTGTGTGTGTGTGTGTGTGTGTGTGTGTGTGTGTGTGTGTTAGGTCATGTGTTTGTTAGAGTGTGTGTGACTGCACTAAGGGAAAACAAAGCCTGAACAAAGAAACAATGCCATTCAATGTATTCCCTGAAAACGAGAGAGGGAGAGAGAGGGGAAGAGAAAGGAATGTGGGAAGGATGGAAAGGGAAAATGAGGCACGGATGGGTGTTTATTGAGATGTTGAGAGCTGGTTGTTCTTTCATACAGATGTTGGTTTATTATTAAATGCTCAAAAAAATTGATACCAGACCAAAAATGTTTGGGATGACTTCATGAAATGTGAAATAATGAGCGAGTCTGTATTTCACAGGGTTTCACGTGTGAAACAGAGGGGGGGGGTCTGAGCTTTCCGGATGTAGACGTGATGCTAACCAGCCGTGTTCTACCATAAAGAGAGCTTGGATATGTGTGTGTGTCAGGACCTTCTGCGAAGCTTTTCTCCTTCATGTCTCAGCTGTGTGTAGGAGAACATCTGGAGAACGTATGGGCCTCCTCTGTTAGGCCTGATTTTTCCCTCTTTCTTACTGTCACTCTTTTTCTCTTTCCCATGATCACTCCACTTCAATCACTCTCTTACTGCTGTTTATCAGACAACAGAAACACCAATTAAAATAATGAACATATATCTAGTTCAAACACACACACACACACACACACACGCAATACTCTAAGCAGAAATGATAATTGGCATCAAAGCTGACTTTGATATGATGATAACGTGATTGAAATTTTCCTGAATCAACAACATTGTTGGTATTGGCACAACATTTTTAACTAGTTAGATTTTAGGTTTAGGTTAGGATAGTCTTAGAGTTTTGAATACTTTCATCAACCTTTTATGATCTGTTTTTAAAGGTGAAGTTTGTCATTTCTGTGATATTATAGTCACAGAAAGGAATCCCAAAAATAATGGGAAATAACAGTAATTGAGCCTTTTGCGGAATGGCTTACTTATAGTTTCCTCTGTATAATAAGCTGTAATAGGTGTATTTTATATTTCAATATTGAAAAAAATACACATCACCTATAAAATAACACTTAAAACACCGAAATAACTAACAAAATACAAATTATTCACCACAGAGATTTATTCTATGTATGCATCAATGTATAGGCCTAAATTATTCAGCAATTATGTTTAAGCCAACTTCTAATGTGCTTCATGGTCCTAGTTTTATGTATACCAAATAAACAGAAATTACAGTGATTTTAAACTCTATCTTAGGCAGTCTGTTGCCTTTTTGGTCTTTTACTGAAACAGTATATAATATGAACTAATAAAAACAGTAATGACTGACTCTGCAGTTGAAGTTGACCTTTCCAGTTTATAACAATCCATCAAGTTATCCGCAATGTCTTATGTTCTCTCTTTTCAAAGGCTTCTGAACTTTGATCCCTCCCCATTAACTCTGCCATAATCCCAGATGAATATTCTAATATACCGATATGAGTTCAAACCCTCTCACTTTATGTTCAATCAGAGGAATGCTTTTCAAAACATCACTCCCTGCCAAACTGAAAATGGAAGCCAGTCAGCCATGAAAAATAAAGAATGCAGGAAAGAGAGCGAGTATGTGACCAAGAAATGCAGAATGGAAGAAAAGCACAGGAAGAATTATGAAGGTATTTTTTTCCTTTTTGTTTTTACACCCAGAATTCCAAGGATCCTGCAAGTTTGCTAACTACACTACTGGGAAACAACTTACTGGCAAATACTGGCACTTTTCTACAAAAATCATTATTTTTGGCCTACTCCTAACAATTCTTAAAGACGATGAATAAAGAACACATTAAACATACAAAGGCCAATTTATAGTTGTACATTCTTTGAAAGTGAAAGGACATACGACCAAGTATGGTGACCCATACTCGGAATTTGTGCTCTGCATTTAACCATCCAAAGTGCACACACACAGCAGTGAACACACACACACACACACACACACACACCATGAACACACACCCGGAGCAGTGGGCAGCCATTTATGCTGCCGCGCCCGGGTAGCAGTTGGGCTACCCGTAGCAAGGGGTTCGGTGCCTTGCTCAAGGGCACCTCAGTTGTGGTATTGAGGGTGGAGAGAGCGCTTGACATTCACTCCCCCCACCTACAATTCCTGCTGGCCCGAGACTTGAACCCGCAACCTTTCGATTACGAGTCCGACTCTCTAACCATTAGGCCACGACTTCCCCACAAACAACCAGTGTACTTTCTCACTTGCATGTGACTTAATTATGTTTATCAATTTAGCAGACACTATTAGCCAAAGTGACTAATGAGGAACAGCACAAGCAATGTATCATAAGACCCAACAATATTCACTACACTATAACACCAAGTTTCAAGTGTAAGCTATAGCAGCTAAAGCAGAAATGCTATGCAGGAATGCAAAAACTTACAAACCCGATTCCAAAAAAGTTGGGACACTGTACAAATTGTGAATAAAAAAGGAATGCAATAATTTACAAATCTCATAAACTTATATTTTATTCACAATAGAATATAGATAACATATCAAATGTTGAAAGTGAGACATTTTGAAATGTCATGACAAATATTGGCTCATTTTGGATTTCATGAGAGCTACACATTCCAAAAAAGTTGGGACAGGTAGCAATAAGAGGCCGGAAAAGTTAAATGTACATATAAGGAACAGCTGGAGGACCAATTTGCAACTTATTAGGTCAATTGGCAACATGATTGGGTATAAAAAGAGCCTCTCAGAGTGGCAGTGTCTCTCAGAAGTCAAGATGGGAAGAGGATCACCAATTCCCCCAATGCTGCGGCGAAAAATAGTGGAGCAATATCAGAAAGGAGTTTCTCAGAGAAAAATTGCAAAGAGTTTGAAGTTATCATCATCTATAGTGCATAATATCATCCAAAGATTCAGAGAATCTGGAACAATCTCTGTGCGTAAGGGTCAAGGCCGGAAAACCATACTGGATGCCCGTGATCTTCGGGCCCTTAGACGGCACTGCATCACATACAGGAATGCTACTGTAATGGAAATCACAACATGGGCTCAGGAATACTTCCAGAAAACATTGTCGGTGAACACAATCCACCGTGCCATTCGCCGTTGCCGGCTAAAACTCTATAGGTCAAAAAAGAAGCCATATCTAAACATGATCCAGAAGCGCAGGCGTTTTCTCTGGGCCAAGGCTCATTTAAAATGGACTGTGGCAAAGTGGAAAACTGTTCTGTGGTCAGACGAATCAAAATTTGAAGTTCTTTTTGGAAAACTGGGACGCCATGTCATCCGGACTAAAGAGGACAAGGACAACCCAAGTTGTTATCAGCGCTCAGTTAAGAAGCCTGCATCTCTGATGGTATGGGGTTGCATGAGTGCGTGTGGCATGGGCAGCTTACACATCTGGAAAGGCACCATCAATGCTGAAAGGTATATCCAAGTTCTAGAACAACATATGCTCCCATCCAGACGTCGTCTCTTTCAGGGAAGACCTTGCATTTTCCAACATGACAATGCCAGACCACATACTGCATCAATTACAACATCATGGCTGCGTAGAAGAAGGATCCGGGTACTGAAATGGCCAGCCTGCAGTCCAGATCTTTCACCCATAGAAAACATTTGGCGCATCATAAAGAGGAAGATGTGACAAAGAAGACCTAAGACAGTTGAGCAACTAGAAGCCTGTATTAGACAAGAATGGGACAACATTCCTATTCCTAAACTTGAGCAACTTGTCTCCTCAGTCCCCAGACGTTTGCAGACTGTTATAAAAAGAAGAGGGGATGCCACACAGTGGTAAACATGGCCTTGTCCCAACTTTTTTGAGATGTGTTGATGCCATGAAATTTAAAATAAACTTATTTTTCCTTAAAATGAAAATTTTCTCACATTTTCTCAGTTTAAACATTTGATATGTCATCTATGTTGTATTCTGAATAAAATATTGAAATTTGAAACTTCCACATCATTGCATTCTGTTTTTATTCACAATTTGTACAGTGTCCCAACTTTTTTGGAATCGGGTTTGTACATAGTTTACTAAGAAATGTACTGAGTAATTTTGAAATGTTTTTGAAGTCTCTTATGCTCACCAAGGATGCATTTATTAGATCAAAAACACAATAAAACAAGGGTAACACTTTATTTCGACAATCCACTTTAGACATTCTACTAACAGTAAGTAACTTTGCAACTACATGTCAACTAGCAGTCATTAGAGTATTAGTAGACTGTCTGCTTAATATCTTCTAACACTTTATTTTGAAGGGTCCACAACGTACAACATACTGAGTATGAGAAACTTTGCAAGTATATGTCAACTTATTCTACTAACCCTAAACCTACCCTACTGAGAGTTAGTAGCCACGTAGCTGCAAAATAATGAGAATTCGTTGACATTTAGTTGACGTAGTTACAAAGTTATTTATAGTTAGTAGAATGTCTTCAGTGGACTATCGAAATAAAGTGTAACCAAAACAAGTTATTTTGAATAAATATGAAGTCTAATATGCTGATTTGGAGCTCAAGAAACATTTCTTATTATCAGTGTGGAAATGCTGTGTTTTTGTGGAAACTGTGATGCTTTTGTTTCAGGATTCTTTTGATCCCTTACCAAAAAGTAGTATACTTCAAGTTTATTTTATGAAGTATACTTAAGTAAAGTTCAAGTACGTTGTATATTTTTAAGTATACTTTATGTAGTAAGTATACAAATATCAGTGTACTAGTAGTATACTTGTAAGTGTACTATTTCAAGACTCCTTGGGACTAAATGGACCCACTTTCTGGTATAGAAAAGTATACTTTTAAGTATACTTTAAGTATAAAAGTAGTAAACTTTGAGTACACAACTAGTTTACCTCAATGTTTATAGCTTGTACTGCAACTGTACTAAAGGTGAACTTAAAAATATACTGATAGTTTACTAATTAAATGCTTGTAGTAGCATTTTAGTACACTTTGTAGTATAGTCTCAGTAAACTACTAGTTTAGTAGTTTTGTACTGCAAGTATGCTAGTAAGTTTTCTTTAAGTGAACTTTACATCATACTTTATACTACTATGTCCCTATTTATTAATTTGTATATATTTTGTTATATGAATATCTGAACATACAAAACATCCAAAGAAGGAACAGAGTATCTGCTTGTAAACAAAAACATTTTATTCTAGCTTCATGCATTCTTTTTTTAAACACTTGAATGTGGGTAAGTCTCATAAATAAAAAAAATAAGAAATAAACAACATTTTGAACAAAAAGCTGAAAAAAGACTATGAATTGGATTCAGAATGATAATCAGAACGTAGATGGAGTCGATCAACACCCCAAAGCTTGACAGTCATTATTACCTCTTCATTGGTCGACATTTTATTCCATAACGTTACACAGTTTTGATGCTGTTTTATGTCTGATGATCGTGTTAGATTACATGTGGAAGTATCTGTTGTTTGACTGCATGAAGAAGCAGTCGAACAGCAGAAGAGAACAGCAGTTTGTAAGTGTTTTGTCTTGTTTTCTCATTAGATTTCAGCTCAGTTGTCGTTGCTAGGAAACATTGTTTTTGCATACTGTGTTTTACCTGGTAAACGCATTCGCAAGTCGCGTTTGTTCTCGTGCTTATCGCGGGAGTTCACAGTTTCGGTTTGCTAAGTAGGAAGGCGTGGTCAGCTGACTTCAGGGACTAGTAATTAGGCAAGTATAAAACTGGTTTGTACACCGCGGCAGCGGTCGCGGCAGCCCTCGTGTGAAGACCGACGAGTGTAAAGACGATCGACTCTACCTTGCACGACTCCACCGAGCAAGGACACCGACAAGGCACTTGAGTATTGCTTTCTCCCCTTTCTTTACTTTTTGTCTAACTTGTACTCATCTAATTGTTTAGTCAATTGTACTCACTATGTGCTTTCAAATCTGTACTATTACTACTAACACTCGGAGAGCACGTGCTGTACGTTGGAGGCAGGCCAATCCTAATAATCTACGAACGGTCCCTCTGTCCTCTACTACTTTACTCTCTGTTCCAATTGGTCTTTGGAACTGCCAGTCTGCTGTAAACAAAGCAGATTTTATTCCTTCTATTGCTACCCATTCCGATCTCAACCTCATGGCCCTAACTGAGACTTGGATCAAACCTGAGGACACTGCCACTCCTGCAGCTCTCTCCACTAATTTCACTTTTTCCCACACCCCTCGCACGATTGGGAGGGGTGGAGGCACTGGTCTCCTTATTTCAAATGAATGGAAATTTGATCTTCTACCATCTCCTACAGGCAACAGTTCATTTGAATCTCATGCAATTACTATTACCCACCCTGCTAAAATCCACGTTTGTAGTTGTGTATCGTCCCCCAGGTCAACTGGGTGACTTCCTGGAGGAGTTGGATGTGTTACTGTCAAACTTTCCTGAAGATGGTACTCCTCTGGTACTGCTCGCTGACTTCAACATCCACCTAGAAAAAACCCAGGCTAATGACTTCAACACTCTTCTCACTTCATTTGACCTCAAACGAGTGTCTACTACGGCTACTCACAAATCAGGTAACCGACTGGACCTCATCTACACACGCTACTGCTAACTGATAACACATTAGTAACTCCACTGCACACCTCAGACCACTTCCTCATCACTTCTAACCTCACACTAACTCCTGACATAGCACACACTCCTTCGCAGGTCACCTTTCGACGTAACCTACGCTCGCTCTCTCCCTCTCACCTATCCTCAATGGTTTCATCCGCACTACCTTCACCCTCTCAGTTTTCAGCACTCGACACAAACAGTGCTACTGACACTCTTTGCTTCACTCTAACATCTTGCTTAGACAACTTTTGCCCCCTTTCATCCAGACCAGCACGCGCTACCCCCTCTGCCCCCTGGTTGTCCGATGTTCTCCGTGAACATCGTGCTAAACTAAGGGTTGCAGAGAGGAAATGGCACAAATCCAAAAACTCTACCGACCTTAGTGTGTATCAGTCACACCTCTCTTCCTTCTATGCAGATGTCTCCACTGCTAAAATGACATACTACCACAACAAAATTAACAACTGTTCCGACTCTCGCGCACTATTCAAAACGTTCTCTTCTCTTCTCTGTCCTCCTCCCCCTCCTCCATCAACTCTTACAGCTGATGACTTTGCAGCTTTCTTCACAAATAAAACAAAAACCATCAGTGACCAATTCCTCACACCACAAACTAATAATAACTTCATAACGACAAATACACAATCTCTCACCTCCTTTTCTCCTCTCTCGGAGACGGAGGTTTCCAAACTCATCCTTTCCAATCATCCCACTACTTGTCCGCTAGATCCTATCCCCACTCACCTCCTTCAAGCCATTTCTTCTTCGGTCATACCTGCGCTTACTCACATTATCAACACCTCGCTTCACACTGGTACATTTAATGAGCCAAAAAAAGCTCACGTTACCCCTCTCTTCATCAGGTTACACTGGCTACCAATAGCCGCTCGCATCAAATTCAAGCTACTGATGTTTGCCTACAAGACCACAACTGGCACTGCACCAATATACCTAAACTTGCTAGTTCAAACTTATGCGCCCTCCAGAAGCTTGCGTTCTGCAAGTGAACGACGTCTTGTGGTGCCATCCCAAAGAGGTACCAAATCACTCTCACGGACCTTTTCCTGGACTGTGCCCAGGTGGTGGAATGACCTCCCGATCTCAATTCGAACAGCTGAGTCTTTAGCCATTTTCAAAAAACATCTAAAGACACATCTTTTTCGCCAGCACCTGACTAACTAATACTAACACTTACCTATTCTATTTAATAAAAAAAAAAATAAATCCTAGCTACGTGTACTGTGCTAGACTAACTGAGACTTGTCATGGCACTTGTATACTGTTGCTCTCTCGATGGTCTGATTGCTTCTATTGTTCTCCTCATTTGTACGTCGCTTTGGATAAAAGCGTCTGCTAAATGATTAAATGTAAATGTAAATGTTGTTTCTTTTTTTTCTTCTTCACTTGTGTTTTTTGGAAATTCTGTACAGAAGATGTGTACTAGCGCCCCCTACCGTATAACAATGAAAACATGGATTAGGAGCACAAGTATAGCTCAAATATATTTAGACTTTTTCTAAGTATAAGTCAAGTATACTTAAATGTCATTTTAAGTATATTTCTGAGCAGTACATAAAGCCCATTTCTGAGAAGTACATAAAAAAGTAAACTAAAAGTATACTTTCCTATTTTTTATTTTAAAAGAAGTATACTAATAGCACACTTGAATAAACTTCTTAAGGGATGAACAGAAAGTTCAACCAAACATCAAACATCTCAGCATTTAGCCACTCTAATACATGAATATTTTTTTTCAATATCACAATCCGTTCATTATAACAGCCCCATACTGCAATACACGAAAATATGCATTGCACATGCTACGTACTAATTTCTACTCCACGCCTTGATATTCTGCAAAGTGTGTTTGGTCTGTTTCCCAGGTTCTCCTAGTTCTCTGGCTGCTGTTGCTGCCCCACAGCAGGTTTATTTAGAGGAGGTCTTTCTAGCAGGTTTAATAACCTTCTGAAGCCCTTTCCCAACCATGAGTGCTCTGAGGATTTTTCACTGGATGCGTGTGTGTGTAATTGAGAGCAGACGATGAGGGGCCCATGGCCTCTGCGTGTTTCCACAGTGATGTCAGCTCTGGCGGTCTGTGGGCGATGGGGATATGTGCGGCAGAGCGGAATGTCTGAGAGGACGCACTCTCGCTGTAGGGTTGTATTGTTTCCTATATCTTCTATTATATCTCCCATTGTCTCAGTGGAACCCCATCTCTGACGCATTCTTTTGTTTTATCTCTACCTTACTCTGTTTAAAAAGAAAATGCCAAGAAGACTATTACACAACAATTGACAGTTGTTTGGAAAGAGCATCTTGTCAAATTAAGGGCAATTATATTTGACTGCCATGAGGCTGTAAATCAGCTACTGTTAGGATATTTGTGTTCCACATACTTCACTGTAATACAAGATATTATTCCACTACGCACAAGTGGGATTAGTGAAGAAAATTAATACATACAGCCAAGCTTTTGGTATTCCCTTAATGTGACAAACCCCCTCAACTAAGCAGAGTGGAGCAGACCTTAAGGGGAACCAATAAACACTGTCTTAATTACTCTCTCTCTTGTTTTCACTCCGTGATTTTTAAATTTAAATATCTCATTAGGCTCTCTGTAGACTGCAGAGCTCAAACTGTAACAGGCATTTAATGTACACACACACACACACACAGACAACATAACAGATGAACACATGCATCCAGACATGCACACGCTCCCACAGCGTGCAGCACATATCATCTTCCATTCCTACCCTGACCCATTTCACCATGCTCTGGATCATTTGCATGAGAGGATGCAGGAGATAAATGCCAAAATCAACATCAGTTATAGCTGTCATCATCTAGCAGCCAAAACAGCTGCAGCTTTGAACGGCACTGCTGTGGCTTCAAACACGGGACCCTTTAAAGCACTGCTCTATACAGACTAAAGGCCAGGCTGTTTATAGACCACACAAAACCAGTACAATGACCTCTGCGGAGGATTACATGAACTAATGCATGGTTATTAAAATGTGGAGTGATGCTTTGTTAGTGATAAAAACATGGGGTGTGTGTCTATTTGTGTGCATGCAAGATTGTTCTCACTTTTAAATAGTAGAGGTGGATAAAGAAAAAAAAGTATTAATCTGTTAAACTCTAATCTGATTGGCGGAATTTTCCCAACCACTACATGTAAGGGCAGGCAGTTTTTAAAAAAAGTTATTACTCAACCATTCAGAAGCAAAGTTGTAATAGACAGGTAATGTTTGATCAATCACAGGATTTGACCAAGTTTTCCTGGTTAGTGGTATGAAATCTTTGACTTAAAAAAAAGATACTCAGAATTTGGTTTGATGCACTTAGTAGCAAGTTAACTGTTAGACAGCCACAAGCATCACAATATAATCACTGGCCACTTTATTAGGTACACCTTGTTAATACCCGGTTGAACTCCCTTTTGTATTTAGAAGTGCCTTGGTTCTTTGTGGCATAGATTGTTCTTGAAACATTCCTCAGGGATTTTGGTCCATATTTACATGACAAATATCATGCAGTTGCTACAGATTTTTTGGCTGCACATCCATGATGTAAATCATTTATTCCCCCACATCCCAAAAGTGTTCAGTTGGTTTGAGATCTGGTGACTGTGGAGGCCATTTGAGTACTGAACTGATTGTTTGAGATGGCTTTGTGACATGGTACATTATCCTGCTTGAATTAGCATCACACGATATGTTCTTTTTTCACCAAATCGACCCTTCGCAGGGACCTTGACTGACAGGAAATCTGACCAATCATATCGCTGAATCCGACATTTTGTCTGACAAACAAACCAGACAGGAGAGCAGATTAACATGGGTGGACTTAAACTTGAAAAATGGTGTGTACTGACATCTTTCTACAGTTTAAATAAAATAAATTATAATGTTCATTCATGTTTATTTTGTGCTTTAAGTAAATATGAAAAGATGATCTGTTCACATGCCGCTTGAACTGAGGCGCTACAGCGATCTGTCACAACACATTAAAGAGCCACAAAATAGTATTTATTGTTTTAATTTCTTAAAAATTAAGAAAATTTGAAAGCTAAGACTTTGTTTCATACCAGAAGTAACCTGTTCTGTCGTGTCTGTTGGCACGTTGTCAGTGCCAAAGAGGACCTTTGCTCGGCAATGTATTTTTCACTCCGTGAGAAAATGATGTGTGGCGTGAGAGCACCATGGTTTGTCGGACATAGCAACAATAACTAAGGGGGAGGGGGGTCTTTGCAAAAGGTCAATTCTGACCCTACCATCCGAATATCGCAGCAGAAATCGAAGCTCATCAGACCAAGGCAAACATTGTCCAATTTTGGTGAGCCTGTATGAATTGTAGCTTCAGTTTCCTGTTCTTAGCTGACAGGAGTGACACCCGGTATGTTCTTCTGTTGCTGTAGCCCCATCTGCTTCAAGGTTTGATGTGTTGTGGATTCAGAGATGCTCTCCTGCATACTTCATTTGTAAGGAGTGGTTATTTGATCTGCTGTCGCCTCTCTATCAGCTTGAACCAGAACCAGAACTGGCCATTCTCCTCTGATTTCTGACTTGAACAAGGCATTTTCATCCCACAGAACTGCCACTCACTGGAAATTCTCATTTTCAGACCATTCTCTGTATAACCTAGAGATGGTTGTTTGTGAAAATCCCAGGAGATCAGCAGTTTCTGAAATACTCAGACCAGCTTATCTGGCACCAACAACCATGCCACGCTCAAAATCTCTTAAATCACCTTTCTTCCCCATTCTGATCCTCAGTTTGAACTCGTCTTGATCTACATTGCTAAATACATTGAGTGCTGCCATGTGATTGGCTGATTAGATTTTTGCATTAACAAGCAGTTAAACAAGTGGCCAGTGAGCATATGTTTTGCTGTTTTCTTAGTTATGTCTGTGAATTAGCGTGTACACGTTTTCAAGTACTGTACAGAACAGAAAATACAGTATCTGAAGAAATGGTACAAACGCTGTCACTGAGGCAGTATCCTTTCAAAAGTTACACTTTTGTACCTTATTTATTCCTATGGGTGCATATTAGTACCTACATTTTACATATTAGTACCCTTTGAAAAGGTACCAGTGGTCACATTCTTTACGCATTATTGAGCATGTTTTTGTTCTACAAAATGTTTTCTGTGAAATCACTATGGAGAATGCTACAACATTTTATTTTATTTTTTTCCATGCTGGCCAATTATTGTGAGATAAATTTTCTTAAAGCAAAACAAACTGTAATTGATCACTTTACATGTCACTAAGACAGACCTTTCTTGTTATCTAAATGGCCAGTTCTTGGACAGAATAAGCTGCAAAGGTCTATGTGAGACTAGTAGACAGAGCACCAACACGTCCTTTCGGCTGACATCAAAGAACTAGTGACGACGAAAGCCGACTGTGTTGTCGCCTCATGCCGGCTGCATCTGAGCCAAAAAGTAGCACTTGAACACACCGCAAAGACTACAGGCAATGGTCAACTAGCAAATACGTTCTGCACTTTTGTGAGAGGAAATGATTGTATATACCAGCAAGTGGCAACAGTCTATATTCATCATTCAAATGGGGAAAGTGAAATTAGTACTGCAGATATACACTCACTGGCCACCTTATTAGCTACACAACTCACAACTGAGGCAGCAGCTCAATACATTTAGGCATGTAGACATGGTCAAGACAATCTGCTGAAGATCAAACAGGGCATTACAATGGGGAAGAAAGGTGATTTAAGTAACTTTGAATATGGCATGGCTGTTCTACTCTTCATGGGCACTGTTCACTAAGTTGAACAGCAAATCAGAGTTATCTGTCTCACTGACTTCCCAATGCTGATTCAACTTGCTCAATCGGGCAAAAAGCCACCAGTGAGTTCCAACATGTGGTAACATATGTGGAACACATCACAAAAGTTGAAAAGATGCTCAACAACGGCCTGACGTTGGACAACAACGGACCGTCGACTTGGTATGTCAGGGCCTTTATATGTACCAAGACATCAGCAATTATTAGTGCTGTATCTGGTATATCACACTGTACTGAAAGGCTTGAGAAGGAGTTTATAACTGTGGACAGTCCTCCTGGTCTAATATTTCAGATGTCAGATGGTTAGCACACCCACACTGAGAAGGTTTAACAATGGTTTAGTCTGATACTAATTCATAACTAATCTTTCTTCTGCACCACTACAGCTAACGTTGAGAAACACTATGTCTTACAACAGCACAATGACATGTCAACAAGAACGTAAGTGAAAGAATGTATACTAATATATAGCTGGAAATTACTCGTCCAGTTGTACTTGTTGGCTATTTGCATCTTTGCTATCATAGCTGGGACACAAGGAATCTCTGAGACAGAAAAAGCAGATTACAGTAAGAATGAGTGAATTGCAGAAATGAGCACCTCATATCAAAGTACCATGAGTGGTGTGTTATTTTCCATAAGAAGCATCATATTAACCATAAAAGAAGGAATTTTATAGTATAGCAGAAAGCTAAAATAAGAAACAGCATGTTATGCTGCAGGAAGTGACATTATAGGGATAGAAGAGCAGGTTACTTATCTAAATGGCCTCCATCAACACAGCTCTTTACTTAAAAGGACGGGTAATTTAAAACATTAGAATGAGAATTAGAACAGGATGAGAGGAGAAAAGGCAAAACCCAAAGGCTAAATGTTCAATTGAGCCCACAGAGGAGGGAGGGAGAGGGACAAGATTTCCAATCCTCTTTGATGTGAATTCTTTAACTGAGGTCTGCTCAGCGACCGCTAGACAGCAGCTTAGAATTACCTTCTTTAGAGTCGCTCTCCTTTGGATGGTCAAGGTAATTTTGAGCCACTTGGCCTGCTTTGATCCTCCATGCCTCCTTCACAGATCCTAAGAATCTGGGGTCTGACTGATTTCATCAATACCGACTGAAGCACAGAGCTAGAAATCAGAGAGTGTGCTCATCTGCAATGAGCTGCCATGCCAACTGACAGCCAGCGCTGTTGAAAGCACTTCCTTATGCTGACAGTCAGTCGCAGTGACTAGCTGCTAATAGGTTGAACATTTCATTCTCTCCTCTGTGCTTTCAGTTTTCTCTACTTTGGTGCTTTTGAGGTTCTTTTCACATCGCTGAGCTGCAGTAAACGCAAGTAAATAATGACAAGTGCTTACACGACAACAGCTAAGCGAAAAAAGTGGAACATCCTCAGTTGATAAGATTATTTATAAGGCAATTACTTGGTTGGCAGTTTTCTGGAAACCCAGTTTTAAACATATCAAAAACCTATTGTTCTTGTCAGAATTATTCATTTGCGAAGTGCATCGGTTTTTAAACTAGAGACTAAAGTATATATTTTTGTGTTTATGCACAAATGCATCACTTTTATTTACCTTTATTTTGAACTACAAAGTACAAGACAGGTTGTTCACTTGTTGTGGTGGAGTAAATTGAACATATTCTGAATCAGTCCTGGAGATTAAAGAAATATCCCATGTTCAATACAAGTTAAGCTGAATTGTGACAATGTTGATCTCCATAAAAAATAATTTCAAGTCGTCTGGGTTACTTCTTACAAAGACATTTTTTAACATACTTCCGACCCCAGACTTTAGTGTGTACACTTTTTCAACTAGATGCCATGACAACATAACATCTAAAAACCTAAAATGATCATAAAAACGATTAGAACTAAATTTATAGCTCAAATAACAGGTTTTAAAAGAAAAATCTATGCAAGTGCATTTATAAAATTATAAGCTTCACATTTCTGCTTTAAATCCTCCATATATCCCTCATCCACTAACTTAACCTAGACAATTCCTTCGATGAGAAAACAAATTATGAAGAAAACTCCTAACACTTTATGCCCATATACTGTATATGTAAGCATACTAATGACACTTAAGCAGTGGACAGGATTTACTCGGGTTGAGTGTTTTTGGGAGTGGTCCGTGGTTCCCACAGTTTTGCATTTTACAGAAAGAGAGAGACAGTAATGGAGAGCGAGTGAGACAGGGAGAGACAGGAATGTTCCCAGCCTCCCATGCAGAGAATAGGGCAAGGAGAAAAGAAACGATTTAAACTTCCACACAAACATGCAAGAAATCTGAAAAGAATTTGCGCATCTCCTCTGGCTGGCATTTGCACATTATTGGCTAATGAAACTCTGCCGTGTGCTGCTCGGTGCTTTGGAGTGCAGCCCTAATGCTAATTAATTGATTCCTAACAAAACTGCATGGCAATTACAACATTTCTGCAGAGCCGCACTCCGGCGCGCCGGCATGTACAACATTAATAGCATAACCTTCATTTGAAGAGAAAGAAGAATTTGATTTGTCTCAAAACAGCTTCTGCTCATTAAAGGGAAATCTGTTGAGTCTTCATTAAGGGATTTCTTCCCACCTTTTCCCTCGTTCACCGGAAAGCTAACGGAAACAGCGAAGAAAGAACGCTTTATTTCCCTGAAGTAGCCTGTAAGTGAAAAGCTCCAAAGACATTTGTTTTAAGTTGTAAATGGTCAAGCATTCAATATTATTCTTTATTTTATATGAAAAGGGCGAAACTTTAAAGGCTGTTTTTATGCTAATGCAAAGCTTAATTGGCATTAGCAAAATTGCTGTGGCATGCTGAGGGGCTGTGAGATTAGCTAGAGAGAAAGAGCGAGATAAAACCTTCAAAAGGCCTATTTCAGAGGAATTATGGGTTTCCTTTGAACATCTTCCAAGATTTAAATACATTAAAAGCCTGTTGGCATACATGTAAATTAAGCAGTACCAAAGCGTTCCAAAGAATTCATGCCGGATAATGCCAAGGGTGGGAGGACAAATAAGAAAGGGCCCGATCACAGGGGAAGTGAAGCCAGCGATCCCTCCACTGCCTGGAATCCCTCTCAGCTCATTCATTCTTCCTCCCGTTGTCCATCGCTCTTTCTCTCTCCTTGTCTGTCCGCAGGCCAAGTGGCTTAAGAGATGAAAAGGCAGCAGAGTGGTGAGCGATCCCAGAGAGACAGATTCATCTGAACCCACAGCTCAATGACAGAGTATCACATACACACACACTATCAGACACAAAAGCCCATTTAACACCACTCAGTCAAGAGCTGTCACAGCAAGCCTTGCAGTGAGATTTCAAAACACGCACACACACAGTTAAAGGAAGTCTTCAAGCATCTGTTGAGAGTTACCTGTTCTGAAGCTGACTGACGAACGCAACTCAAGTGGATGTAAGGCACATGCACCGATTGAGTATCTAAATTCCAGATCCCAGAAAGCTTAGACTAATTTGAATTAACTAATGTTTGATGATATTAGTAGTAGTAGTAGTAGAAAAAAATGCACATTATTTTATCCTAAATTATTAAACTACACTGCCGTTCAAACGTTTGGGATCAGTAAGGTTTTTAATGTTTTTTTTTTTATATAAGTTTCTTTTACTAATCAAGGCTGTATCTATTTGATCAAAAATACAGAAAAAAACTAATTTTGTGAAATATTATTGCAATTTAAAATAACAGGTTTTCTATTTTAATATACTTTATTACGCCAGTCTTCAGTGTCACACAATCCTTCAGAAATCAATATGCTGATTTATAATCAATGTAATCAATGACCTGTAATGTATTTTTCAGGATTCTTTGATAAATAAAAAGAACAGCATTTATTCAAAATATAAATTTTGTGTTACAATATACACTACCATTCAAATGTTTGGGGTCAGTAATTTTTTTCTTTCTTTTTTTTTAAAATAAATTAATACCTTTATTCAGCAAGAATGTGCTAATTGGATAAAAACGTGAGCATAAGAGACAATATATTTTTAAAATATTAAAAATATATTGATCCCAAACTTTTGAACCGCAGTGTATGTTGATTAACAATTTACAGTCAAAATGTTTTCTATCACAGATACCTGGGTAAACTCTCTGGCCAATTCAGTGTAAATCCAATGCAATGTTCTTGGCCTTTGGTAAAATCAGCAGTCTAATAAGCTCTGGCATTGGGAAAATGTGTTCAGCTTTTCTTTTTTTTTTAAGAATAAATAATTTTGAGGTCCTTGAGTCAAAGACCAATGAAAAGTGACAAGCAGTGTGCAATAAAATAGTCTATTGCTCTCATTTAGTCACTCGGATGCTAGCACCTTCTATTCAGCTATATCAGATCATTTCACTGCAACTGTTGCATCATGTTGCACAGGAAGTTAAAAAGTTAAAGTTTTAAATCTCTCTAATCACACAGAAAGAGACACACACAGAGGCATTGTGCTTCTGTACAAAACAAAGACCCAGTACCTTTAACAGCTAGAAATACTCCTGATATGAGGAATGACATCCTTAGCTTGTGACCTCTATCAGAGCCCTGAAAGGAATAGCATGCATTTTACGTCCCTGTGCTAGCAGTTACCTCACCATACCACTTCAATGCTAATTTCATCAGGACAACAACAAACAGATACCTACATAAGAGGAAGAGAGAAAACATTCTTTTGGTGGGTCATTAGCAATACTGCAAACATACAAACACTAACAAACACCCAGCCTCATTCTCACACATACACACTGATATACAAATGCATGCTACTGATGACATCTGAGTTCTGGAGTTTTGTAAATGTGTGTGTTCTTATACTTACACGAGTCAAAATCTTTGCTTCATTTCCAGACTTGCTGGAATCCATCAGATGAACAGTGATTGGAAAGACTGACACCTCAAGCAGGCTGCTGCACTTAATATAAAGTTAAGAAGATTTAGATCAAAAGGTTAGCGAGGAGAAAAAATGAAAGTGCAACTCAAATGAAAAACATTGCCTTTGCAGTTTTTAAGCTGCATGAGTTTCTCGGCCGATGTAAGACTCTGTTGGTTTCTTCATAGCCTCTGAGACATGAAAGAGAAGATTGTCCGGTAGCCAGCGCCACTTTAGATTCTGCTCCGTCTGACCATGCAGCCAGCCGAGAGAAAGTCTGGCAGATTCATAGATGTGCTATGAGAGTGGCCCTTTACAGTTGTCAAAGTGGGGGATTTGTATAATATTAATTATTTTGGCTTATGATGATAGGCCTGTGTGGACTGAAGCCTTGTTGTTTGACTCGTGTCAAAGCGAGGACAAAGAGGACTGTGAATCTGCTTTCTTTTAAGACTTAATCAAAAAGCATTCTATGAACTTCATCTTTTTCTCTTCTCTTTGTTCAGGACACTCGTTTTCACATTTATTTAGTTTTTTCCCTCTCCAAAGTACTCTTTAAAAACAGCTGGAGTGCTTTAAGATGTTCTCAACCACCTGGTGAGTATGAGACAGCTAATTGGTCAGCTCTTGCTGATATTTTATCATCAGCAAAACAAGCATCAAACAAAATCAAATCAAAAGAGAAAAGCAAACATAAATCAGCAAGCTGAAATCGTAGCGGTATGGGGACTCAGCCGGTGCTTGCAGGTGGCTAATGGCTAAAGCAGTCTGGAGTCATATTGATACCGTTTACCGGTCCAGCTGTGCAAATGACAGCTAAGTTAATTAGCCCATGCCGAGCTTTTACGCTCAGCCAAAACATTTAGCACAGTAAGGTGAATACCCATAGGAAAAAAATATTGCTCAGTGGTTGCTTTTCCTAAGATCAGGAGACTTAGATGAGATTCTCATATATCTCTCATTTTAGTATCGACAGCATTTCAGATGTTTCTCCTAAAATTCCTTAGGAGAAATAGAAGTAGACATAAATGAGACATGAGAAATATTTGAGAAAAAAAGTCAAAACTGAGAATGTGGTGGAAGAAACAGAATATCTCTTTATTGTCTTGCTGCAATCTCTATCAAGACTCCATTATAGGAATATTTTATTGCTCAGTGGTTGCTCTTTCTAACCTCAGGAGACTTAGTTGTGATTCTCATGTATTTCTCATTTTAGTTTCAACAGTGTCTCAGATGTTTCTCCTAAAAATCCTTACGAGAAATAAAAGTAGACAACTGAGACATGAGAAAGTTCTGAAAGAAAGGAATCCAAAATGACAATGGGAGAGAAACGTGTGAGAAACATGGGAGATCTCTTTATTGTCTTGTTGTAATCTCTTGCAAGACCTCATTATAAAAATGTTTTACTGCTCAGAGGTTGCTTTTTTATTGCAATGGGGTTTTTCAACTTTAATGGTCCGGACAGTAGGAATAGAGACAGAAAACAATTGAACAGGTGAGAATTGAACAGGAGCAGGAAAGTACCTTTAGCTGGGATTCGAACCCATGCTGTCTGAGGTGTAGTTGTGACAAGGCTATGACTCTGACAGAGATTACTCTACGCTCAGGATACTGGGGTGATTCTCTTATAGGTCTCATTGAGATATCAGCTTTGTCTTAAGATGTCTTCAGTTTTATTTTAGGAGAAACATTAAACTTTTACTAATTGTCAGGGAGTCTCTGTCACCACAGTCACGCAGTCAATCTTAAGATTGAATGGAAACTTTTGCGTCAGTCTTCTGCTTCTCAAACTTGTCTACTGAGACAAACACTCTCACTAGGGGTGTGCAGCCTGTATTTGTATCTGTTACGATCACAAAATTATTCGTATCTGTATTCGGATAAAACCGGAAGTAGGCGGAGCTTGAACCAGAACTTCGTACAGATACAGGTATACTTGATAAGACGGTTATGTTCATGGTATTACAGGCAGCCTATCTTTTTTTTGTAGTTATCACTGAACAAATATGCTGTGTTTAACTAAGATAATTATTTTTTATGATTATAATTTTTGTTTTTTTTGTTATCAACATTTATTTTATTTTTTTCACACACAACATCACAACACAATATCCATTCAAAACAAACAAACAAAACAACAAACAACAAACATATACTCCCTATTCCAAAAGTCCAATCACAAGAGAGAGAGAGAGCGAGAAAAACACAACAAGTCATTCCTTTATATAATCACGTATATTAGAGGAAAAACACTGCCAATAGTGGAAGGCTTGGCCCCATTAATTCGCGCTGTTGTACATTCACAAGTCACTATTTGCAGGAGGCTACGGATCCAATATGTTTTTCCACACATGTGTGGCATAAACCAGTTCTGTATTATTGTCTTCTTCGCTGCCATAAAACCAGCAAACAACATTCTCTTTTGTATTAAGCTTATACAGAAACCAGAATCATCATTAAGAAGACACAAACTTGCCAATCGATTTGTAGTAAGGAGGATGAAACCAGGTTTACATGAGTCCAAAGATTAATGACGATGGGACACTCCCAAAACATATGAAGAAAAGTACCTGATGATGCAGTGTGATTATAACATTTATTTAAATATCTTCTAACAGTCGGAGCCGATATCCTTGTATTGTATACTATAGGCAGTGCTTCGAGATGCAGTGCGGTTGTGCTTCGGGCAACGTGAGTTCGAATCCCAGCTTGGGGACATTTCGTGATCCGATAAATAAATATTTAAATATTTTCTAATTAAAACAGTAAGGGTTCCTACGCAGTTTAGAAATATGGAAATTGATTTAAGTAATTTCCAGGAAATGCATGGAAGGCAACTTCAACACTGATATTTTATTTGCGCTTATTACATTCATAGTATTTTAAACTCATTTACTTCACACACTTCTTACTGCTTTGTAATTTTAGAGGTTTACGTAAAACAACATGATTTCCTTTGGCTCATCGGTTCCTGCGCAGTTTAAAAAGTATTTTACTTAAGTAATTTGCAAGTCTGGAAAAGTAGGCTGTGGAAAAAAGGGAACAGAGTATGGAAAAATATTTGTTTAGACTATTTGCCATATTCAGTGTTCTAAAATTTCTAAAAATAAATTTATCATACAAGTAGAGAGATTTCATGACAACCATTTAGTGATCATTTGAACATGACTGAATTAATTCAAGACGCACGTATTCATTATACGCAGGACTCTTTATACAAGTATTTTTTTTTTGAACTTCACTAAACAAATGTGCGTATGCCACGCAAACCAGCAAAAGATAAAGCAGCAAACATGTAGGCCTAGTAGAAAATGTATCAGTATCTAAGTTCATTATTAGCCTACTCTTGACAGAGAGCTGGGCTGCATTCAGCCCCGACAAAACGGTGCAAAGCATTTATTAAAAGGAAACGGTGGTGCGTTGAACACCCTATTCTGATGATGCAAGCGTGGCAACTATGGCAGCTGAGAAGGCCATTCTTTGTGTTCTTTTTGAAAAATTTTCGGAGCCTGATGAAATCAGTATAAATACGTGTTTAATACTGAAAAATACGCTCGATGTTACAGTCACTGCCCTTGCCATCCAGAAAAAAAGAGAACATCCCAATCGAGTGAAGGGATTTGTGGAAAGTGTGGTTCCTTATTGTGATCCAACATTTGCTTCGCATTTCAGGATGAAAAGAAACATTTCAGGTGAAGGATAATCCACTTCTTACCTCCGAGACTGTTACATTTAGTCATTTAGCAGACGCTAAAGATGCTTACAAATGAGGACAATAGAAGCAATCAAAACCAACAAAAGAGCAACAACATGCAAGTGCTATGACAAGACTCGGTTAGCCAATGCAATACACGTAGCAAGGTGTTTTTTTTTTTTTTTTTTTAAAGAAACAAATAGAATAGAAAAAAGAAAGCTAGTGTTAGTTTTTCAAGAAAAGTTAGCAGTTAGAGAATAAATATGCAATTGATAGAGGGTCAAGTGTGTGTGTGTGTTTTTTTTAAATAAAAAGAAGATAGATAGATAAAATAGAATTAGAAATGAGAGTGTTAGAGTTAGAGGGTCAAATAAAGATGGAAGAGATGTGTTTTTAGCCGTTTCTTGATGATTAAGGATTCAGCTGCTCGGATAGAGGTGAGAACAGTTAATGAAAAAGTCAGTGAAAGTGATTGTGTGCCTCTTTGGGATGGCACAATAATGCGTCATTCACTTGCAGAACACAAGCTTCTAGAGGGCACATAAGTCTGAAGTACTGAATTTAGGTAAAGGGGTGCAGAGCCAGAGGTGGTTTTGTAGGCAAACATTAATGCCTTGAATTTTATGCGAGCAGCTATTGGTAGCCAGTGCAAATTGATGAACAGAGGTGTGACGTGCATACTTTTCGGCTCATTAAAGATTAATCTTGCAGCGGCATTTTGGACTAATTGTAGAGGTTTGATGGAATTGGCTGGAAGACCTGCAAAGAGAGCATTGCAATAGTCCAGCCTGGACAGAACAAGAGCTTGAACAAGGAGTTGTGTTGCATGTTCCGAAAGAAAGGGCCTGATTTTCCTAATATTGTATAAAGCAAATCTGCAGGACCGGGCAGTTTTAGCAATGTGGTATGAGAAATTCAGCTTATCATCAATCACAACTTCAAGGTTTCTGTCTGTTTTTGAAGGAGTTATGGTTGATGAGCCTAAATGGAAGGTGAAATTGTGATGAAGTGATGGGTTTGCTGAAACTACAAGCAGTTCTGTCTTAGCTAGGTTGAGTTGAAGGTGGTGGTCCTTCATCCAGCAAGAAATGTCTGTTAGACATGCTGAGATGCGAGCAGCTATCGTCGGATCATCAGAATGGAATGAGAGGTAGAGTTGAGTGTCATCAGCATAGCAGTGATATGAAAAGCCATGTTTCTGAATGACAGAACCTAGTGATGCCATGTAGACAGAGAAGAGAAGTGGTCCAAGAACTGAGCCCTGAGGCACCCCAGTAGCTAGATGTTGCGACTTGGATACCTCACCTCTCCAAGATACCTTGAAGGACCTATCTGAGAGGTAAGACTCAAACCACTGGAGTGTGGTTCCTGAGATGCCCTTTGTCAATAGGGTTGACAGGAGGATCTGGTGGTTGACCGTATCAAAAGCAGCGGACAGATCCAGCAAGACAAGTAATGAAGACTTGGAAGCCGCTCTTGCAAGTCTTAGAGCTTCAACAACTGAGAGCAAGGCAGTTTCGGTCGAATGCCCACTTCTGAAGCCAGATTGGTTGCTGTCCAGGAGGTTGTTCTGTGTGAGAAAGGCAGAGACTTGGTTGAACACAACTCGTTCAAGTGTTTTTGCAATGAAATGTAGAAGAGAAACCGGTCTATTGTTCCCTAAAAGAGCTGGGTTAAGAGTGGGTTTCTTTAGAAGTGGGGTTATATGAGCCTGTTTAAATGCTAAGGGAATAACTCCATTGTGAAGGGATGTGTTAATGATGTGAGTGAGTGCAGGTACAACTGCAGGAGAAATGGCTTGAAGGAGATGAGATGGAATAGGATCAAGCGGACAAGTAGTAGGATGACTGGAAAGGATGAGTTTAGAGACTTCTGCCTCAGCGAGTGAAGAGAAGGATGTGAACGAGTGTATGTTTGCCAGTTTGTGGTGTGGAGAATTGTGCAGTGAGGTTTGTAATTTTATTAATGAAGAATGTGACAAAGTCGTCAGCTGTTAGAGTTGATGAAGGAGGGGGAGGACAAAGGAGGGAGGAAAATGTTTTAAAGAGCATGCGAGAGTGTTATGATCTATATGACCTTATTATTTTTATTGTGAGTATTAGGCTTATCATTATTGCTGATCACTGTTGTTGTGCTATTATATTGTAATATTTACCATTATATAATCAGAGGAGCATAGAAAAGTTTATGAAAGTGTCACTCCACAATACAATAGCAAAATATATAAATATGTATATTATTTTTATGTTACATTAATCAGTGTCTAGCACACCTTCCTAAGGAAAGGATATGGACCAGAAGACATTGCAATTACTACATGATATTTAGACCTAGATCTATATTTGTTCTATTATTATTTCAGTTATTTTGCCTTTAAAATGTAAATAAACTTGTGCAAACAATATACTTGCTCTTGTGAATTTATTTTGTTATCAACAATTTTTTATTTTCATTTTTTTACAAACAACACAACATAATATCCAAAATAAGACAAAACAAAACAAAACAAAACAAAACAGCAGACACATACTCAACATCTAAAAGTTCAATCAAAAGGGAGGGAGAGAGGGAAGGACAACAAGAACACAAAAGTCACTCCTTTAAATAATCACGTACATTCAGTAAAAAACACTGCCAAGCCTCAATGGTTGAAGGCCTGGCCCCACCGACTCGCGCCGTTGTACACTCACATGAGACAATTTGCAGGAGGCTACGGATCCAATATGCCTCTCTACACATGTGTGGTGTAAACCAGTTCTGAATTATTGTCTTCTTCACAGCTGTAAAACCAGCAAACAACATTCTCTTTTGCATTGAACTAATACAGAGATCAGAATCATCATTAAGAAGACATAAACTTGGGTTAACAGACCAATCAATTCTCAGTAATGATGACAAAACCAGGTTTACATGTGTCCATAGACTGATGACGACAGGACATTCCCAAAACATATGCAGAAAAGTGCCTGATGATGTAGTGTTACATATATGGCAGTTCAAATTTGACTGCAGTGTCATTTTAAATCTTCTGTAAGGAGTTAAGTATGCTCTATGAATGACTTTGAAGTGAATAAGACGATGAGCCAGATTTTTAGATGTTAAGCTGAGATTAGACCACACTCTCTCCCAGTCGACAGATAAATTAAGATCAGATAATTCTCTATTCCAAATAGTTTTAATAGAAAGAGGTTTTGTAATACAATCAATAATTTTATTATATATTAAGGAAACAGATGGCCGACCAGCAGATGGTGCAATCCAGTCCCGCACAGGATGAGAGGAAATGGAAGAAGACCAAGGAACGCCATACGCTTTGAGAGCAGAACGTAATTGAAGAAAAACAAAATATGCAGATGCTGGTAGACAAAATTTGGCTCTCAATGCCTGAAATGAACAGAGGCCCTGGTTATCATACATATCACCGCACGTGTTCACACCTAAAGAGGACCAAGAGGGTTGGACAAATGGACGATTTCCACATACAAAGTTCAAATTGTGCCATAAAGGTGTACTGTTACAGAATTTGAAGGGTCCACCTATCCGACGTTCAACCGTTTTCCAGATTTTAATAGAGTTAGCCACAACCGGACCAAATTTATAATTATCCCCTTTTTTCCCTGCGCCAGTAAATAAAATATCTTGAAGTCTATTTGGTTTGCTTCAATCACCCTCCATGAAACTGTAGATTGAGGATCAACCCAATTATGAAGGGCCTTAAGCTGGAACGACCAATAATATAATTCAAAATTTGGTACAGCCAGTCCTCCTGCGCTATTAGGATGTTGTAATGTGGTAAGTTTAATTCTGGGACATTTATCATTCCAGATAAACTTAGAAATTATGGAGTTGATCTCCTTAAAGTAACCTGGAGGGGGAGAAAGTGGTAGCATAGAGAAAAAAAAATTAAATCGAGGTAACAAATTCATCTTAACAGTGGAGATTCTTCCTTGGAGAGAGACTTTAAGATTCTTACATCTTTGAATGTCATTTTTGACCTTAACGAAAATGTTATTAAAATTATCTCTGGCAATCTTATGAATGTTTTTATATATGGTAATGCCCAAATAGATGAAAGATTCCTTAATAGGGATAAATGAGGGAATAGAAAAATTAACCTTAACATTGTTAATTGGCATTAAAGCAGATTTGCTCCAATTTATTTTATATCCTGATAGGCTACTAAAATGATAAAATTCCTTAATTACACTAGAGACTGAAACATCAAAGTGGTCTAAATATAGAATAATATCATCAGCGTATAATGAAATACAATGATTATGGTCATGAATCTTAATCGATACTTCAGATTTCCTGATGGCTTGTGCTAAGGGTTCGAGAGATAGACAAAACAATAAGGGGGAAAGTGGACACCCCTGTCTCGTTCCCCGCTGTAAAGGGAATGAGGGGGAAATAATATTACCAGTTATGACTGATGCTGCAGGTGAGTGGTATAATGTCTTAATCATAGAAACGAAGTGTTCACCGAAGCCGAAACATTGCAGAACTGCCCACATATAATTCCACTCTAGCCTGTCAAAGGCTTTTTCTGCATCAAGTGAAAAGACCGCACAAGGTGTTGGGTGGGAGTCCGCGAAGTCAAGAATATGAAGGAGTCGACGCATATTGTCAGACGCATTGCGCCCCTTGATGAAACCAGTTTGGTCCTCCTTGATCAGACTGTGAATTACCTTCTCCAAACGAGAAGCAAAAACTTTAGCATAGATTTTTAGATCACATGGGATAAGCGAAATCGGTCTGTAGCTGGAACAATCTAATGGATCTTTCCCTTTTTTAAGAAGTAATGCAATCAGTGATGTTTTTTGATCTCAATGAAATGCCCCATGTTCAATTGCAAAATTAAATGAGTTAAGCATAAGTATCCCTACCAAATCCCAAATTTCTAAATATAATTCAGGGGGGAGACCATCTAGACCTGGCGATTTGCCCTTTTGAAGGCTTTTTAGAGAGACGTGAATTTCCTCCAAACTTAATGGGGCCTCCAAAGATTCTTTATCCATCTGTGAGATCCGAGGCAGTTCCAATTTATCTAAATACTGCTTACAGATTGGTTCATCAAAATCTGTTTCGGCTTTATACAGATTTGTGTAAAAACCTTTAAATATGTCATTAATTGCCACAGGGTTCGTAGTGACCTGATCATCCGATGATTTTATTGCGCTAATATATGCCTTAGACTCGCATTCTTTCAACCTAAGGGCCAATAATTGACTAGGTCTCTCTGATTCAAAAACAGAAGCACTTCCATTCCGTAAATAACCCGTAAACACTGATGTGCATTTTAGATACCAAACCTCCTATATGAAAAATCCCTTTAGAAATAATGTAAAATAGATAAAAGTATAAATGTCTGCTGTAAAAAACAAAAACAACATAAAAATGTGAACAACCGACAACCATAAACAAAGAACAACTCAGACCGCACATTACCGAGAACATAGGTCTGACTGAGCAACAAAAAACGGTGATAGGTTGTGACCGAACCACCCTAACGCAAGACATGTCTCCCGAAAGGCTCACACAGCCAACCTACTCTCCATTAGTCCCCTCCAAAACAGAAAAATGGAGTGTCAGTCTTACCAGCAAAGAGATCGTTGTACCGGATAAATAAGGACAATATCCCAGTATAAGAGAAGAAAACGCAAACAATAGGTTTAGCAAGCATCCATGGCCATCCTGCTATCATCCCCTTCTGGGCAGCTAGGGCCAAGTCCATCCCGGCCGTCACGTCCCTCCCGTGGAAATGGAGAAACAGCGGCCGCTGCTCCCCCGTCCCCCCCCCGAAGAGCGGCGGCATAGGACTTCTGCTGGGACATGGAACTGATAAAATCCTCCGCTTTCTGAGGGGAATCGAAGCTTCTCTGTTCTCCTTTGTGCCGTAGCTTAATCACCGCCGGATAGATGAGGAAGGGCTGGAGACCAAGTGCTGTCATCTTCTTCAAAACTGGACCAAATGCCTTTCTCCTGATCGCTATAGCCGGACTAAAGTCAGGAAAAAACAGCAGTGTGACACTGTTCTGTGCGCACTTCACCGGATACGCCTGCCGAGCACCTTTCAGGATATCTGATCTGTCATGCCATCTCAGTACACGGAAGATGAGAGTGCGCGGCCGATCGGAGCCCCTCCCTCCGTCATACACGCGATGCGCCCGATCAATCTCAATGTCACGGCCCCTCAAGGAAGGAATACACTTGGAAAAATTAGCTCGGAGGAAACTAGCTGCATCTGGACCTTCCATCCCTTCTGGGAGTCCCACCAGTCTAACATTGTTCCGCCTGCACCTGTCCTCCATATCTGTCATCTTCTCGGTGAGTCGCTCCAGCTGATCCTTTAAGTCCGTGACTGTTCTCTTATCTTCCCGCGCCGCTGCCCGAACAGAATCAACGCGGTCACGTGTCTGCTTCGTCTTGGTAACTATGGCCTCAAACTCCTCTCTTAGCTCTTTAACAGACTTATTGGTCGCTAGTATGTCCTCACGCAGTTCGCGCAATGCTGGAATCAGCACAGAGTCCATCGCATCTCTTACCGCCGAGTTCACAACCGAATTCAAAGTGCTTTGGTGTTCTTTAAATGCTAGTTCAATGCGGCTAGCAATAGCACTGTCCAGCTCTTCACTGGAGATGGCTGAATCTCTGAATTTTTTCTTCATTGGCGATTGCTCAATCTCCCTTTTCCGATCTCCTTTGTCTGCCTTAGCACTCATGATGGGTCTAATGCAGAGTGGTTCAAATTTCACCGACAGGATCGCAAAATATTTGGCAAAGTGAGCGGAGCGAAAAACTAAGCCTGCATCACCGTCGAGGGGTCACGTGATCCTCCCTCTTGTGAATTTATTTTGATGTTAATTACATTTACTTACAAATTCATCATCATCATGTTTATATGCTATGTTACTATAAAACTCTTACGACAAACATGTCTTCTAATATCTTCAATTGTTGCGTATACCGAGCTGCAGCAGACACATTTGTAAACGACTTCACTTGGACCCATTGTGCGAGCTGTCTCTTTAATACCGCATGGTTTATATACATGTTGCTGCTGACTGGGATGACATTTTTGACACACCCACCAAACAAGAGAAAACGTATCTTAAACCCCTTTGCACACCGTATCCAGAAAACATGTCGTTCAACCCAGAAACCGTAGCAAAACGTTGGGCACTGGTCTGAGCTTGAACGTGCCCCTGGTTTGGTTTTTGAGAGACGGCAATACGGCTGTTTGATTGGTGATCGCACTGTGCTTATTCCTTTCATTCGTGTAGCCTATCATATTGTAGCCTATAAGGTTTAAATCATTGCCTTTTAAATATACACAAATACTAGAACGTGTATGATGTATTATTTTAGGTAATATTACTCTTAATATTAGTAAGAGTACTAATATTACTCTTAATTTTAATTTGCGCTCTTTTCTTCCATAAAGTTTACATTCATTCACTCCACACACTCATCATTCCGTGAATTTAGAGGTTTGTGTAAAATATCACATTGAACCCCTGGCTCACCTGTGAATCTAGCAAACGTGCTGCAGCCTCAGCCAAATATTCGGGCAGAATTATTCGTTATCCGTTATTTGTTTTAAAAGCCATTATCCGTGCCTTTCTGAATAAGGTATATGTATATATGTATAGGTGTGTATGTGTGTGTGTATGTATGGATGCATGTGTGTGTGTGTGTGTGTGTTCTTACAACTTGTATGTTGTAGTCAAGTGCAATCACATCTAAATGTTCCTTGTATTACTAATCTCATGGTAAATATTAAGTTTGTTCTTAGAAAATGCATTCCAAATAAGTGAAGATATTTTAAAATTAAGTGAAAATAAATCTTGTTTAATGTTTTTGATTCTTGTGCACCCCACTGTTATTAATATATAAAAATATATTTGTAGTATATTCAAATTTAAAACAACTTAAAACATTTTTACACATTTAATCATATATTTTATGTGTTGACTTATGCTCTTATTTACAGCAATCTATTTATACATTTATAATAAACTATACATATAACTAAATAAATAAATAATTCACATTTATTTGTATGGCACTTTTTATTATACACAGTTTCAAAGCAGCTTTACAGAAAATGAATGTTTCTATATTACAAATAAGAGGTCTGTTAACAGGTGTAACGGTGTCAAAGTAATGTTCCTATGGCAGAAATGTTCTAAAATTAGGCTATACAAATCATGCAGTTAAGTAACGTCAACAATGAAACATACAGAAACAATGAACAAATTAAAGCAATGGTTACATGATGTGATCATTACAATGCGAGGAAAATTTGCCAGTTTTGTATGTTTATTCAGAGTCAGCTTCATCTAAAGTCCTCTCAAGGGCTAGTGTCATCTCTTCACAAGTGTTGGGTCATCTGAAGTCTTCATAAGAGGCTGGATATAGTTTGCAGGAGCAATCTATAGATTACACCAACAAGATGTGACGTAATCATACTTGGGAACTGGCACTTTTTCACAAAGAACAGGGAGAGACTTCCCAAACCCAGTGAAGAGACTCGTTGTGAGGGTGATGTCTCATTACTACAGGGAGTCTTCAGGTGGGTCTTCAGAAGGAGAAAAACACAGGAGAATTGGTTAAGTGATGCTCCATCACATTTCAGTCCTGTGGCATCTGCTCCTTCAACACAGTTCTATAGAGGACAACACATACTTCTATAGTTGCTAAGACGTTTAAGTATAAAATACAGTAATACAGTACAGGTTTACTGTGATTACGTATATAATATAGTAGTGGTATATAATACATTTTTGGAAATTTAGTCTAGCATAATTCTGAAATAAAAACTGCTCACATATTTTAAACTTTTCATTCTCACTTAGGTCCATCAGCATCATTTGCAATAAATCCAAGTCTATTAAATAACTCCCCACCAGCAAAAATCACGTTTAAAAGCCTTAATTACACAAGGATGTATGAAACTGCATGTAGAGAATGAATAACATCCCGTAAATCTACTAATTAAGTGAGGAATAATCTAATAGTGATCCGTTTTAATGCACAAGGCAATTTGATTAGCTGTGCTGATAATAAACAATTTGTTTCTATAAATGTCTTACCTTTTAAAAGTTCATCACAGCGCTCTCTTCTGCTGCATCTCTATGGCGCTGATAGTATTAGCGCGAACTTCCGGGAACTATTGAGCGGCTCCACGATCCGCCATTGCTGTAAAAAAACGGTCCATTGGAGTCAACAGAGTTGTCGCAACTCTCTCTATGGCTCTGGTCTGTCCCATGTCATTTTCAACCGATTTATGCATAAGAACGGAAAATGACCGCTCCACATTATTGTCCAATTAAATTTGAACTTGTGCCAGATCATGATTGGTTGGTGTATTGAATAGGACATGACAAACGGGCATTGATGAATTATGTAATATTCTAAAATATATAATATATGGATTTTTTATTAAATCGACACACTAGCTTTGATTATTGATGAAAAAAAAAGTTTAAAATATTGTTTGGTTTATTTTTCCTTCCGTTGCTGAAAGAACCATATATCAAAGACTATAGAATACCCTTAAAGCGACTTTGCATATATGGCTTGAGAGCCAGGTTTCTGAACAGACTGTGGAATATCAGTCAGTCAAGCAAAATGCAGGCAACCCATAGCAACGCCTCAGATTGACAGATATGTAAAAATAAACAGGAATTTTCTGAGTTTTGAGCGATTAGTTACTGTTTTGTACACATTGTCATGTTAATTATAATTGAAATGCAATTTGTTTTATTGACCACAATATCATTGCTATTTGTCTGCGAGGGGCACTTTTGAATAAATTTTAAAAAGGGCAGGGGCTTGTTTTCCCAGCTACTAGGCTATCGCATGTGAGGATCCTGCAGGTGGCGGCTCATTTATAGCCTTTTCTCACAGCAGCTAGAATAATTAAACTTATCATTTTGATGGCGGATTGTAATCCAGAAAGGAGTATCTGTTTATGAAACACATGTGAATGAAATTAAATTATATTCCAGTTTTAAATGTGCTAAATGTTTAAATTAGACTGTACAGAAATTGAAATCTACAGGCTAATACTATACTCATAGTCACGCAATGCTGATGTTGTTAACATTAATAATTTGAGAACAAAGTATAACAATGATAATACTTTGCACAGTTAGATGTCATATGAGCTAACTGATCTTTAGATTTAATCACCATTGGTAGGCGATTTATTGTAATGCTTTTTTCCTTAGTTGGGCAGAACAAACGTGGCAGACTTGTTACTTACTTGTTCAGATGGCAATATACGGTGAAAAGTCTTATTTGGGTCATATATTCCAAGACATATGTCATATATAAGGCAGTAAATATCCACACCGGTGCAGTGACTGACAACTACACATTCACCTCAAAACATTAGATTAATCTGCGCTGGAGCCGTGCCGGAGCACAACCTCACGCACGGAAGATAATTCCGCAAGAAACTTCAATTCCAGGTTTTCAAACATAGATGGCGACAAAGAGGTAAAAGTTACGACTGCAGCTTTAAGATTGTGTGACACCGTATGGTGCTTTACTTTGAAAATTTGAGTAACATACTTAATATTAATTTGTTGCAAACACGTGTTTTTTACAATTAAATGTTGTATGTATAATATTGAGTAATCTTTACGAGGCTTTTTAGATGTGTGCCTTTCAGAGATATATTTAAGTAAAATGTACTTAAAAGACTAACAGGGGGATTAGGCTGCTGAAGAAGCGAGGCCATTTTGAATTTTCCATTCAAATGGTGACATGACTGCATTTTTCTCCATCGCTATCAACCCAAAGGGCACTGAAAAGGTACGAATTAAATAATATATGAACATATTAATTGTCGAATGCTTTAAATGTCACCAAATATGCAATGACAGAGCAAAATGTTTGCTTTATTAGCTGGTTCATAAGTAACGTTACTCCTGCATTTAGCCTTGAAGCTAAAATCGGCTAACGATTCTGCGTCGTTTCTCGTTTTCTTTATCGACACTAAGTAATATATTTTTGCTTTAACGTTTTTATACACTCAGTATTAAGCATGCGAGTTATGTAGTTATGGATTAATTGGGTTTTACGGCTGTAATTTAGTTGTAATTTGGATTATGTGCTCAATATGCCTTAAGCTACTGCTTGTATACAACTATTAAGTTGTTTGACTGTTTTCCTTAATTATCTGTTGAAATGATATGAAATATGTCTTTAAACCTCAGGAAAAAAAGGTAGTTTCATAAGCATTTAACGTTACGTTACAAATGACTGAACAGTCGGAGTACATTAGGCGGAGACGTTTCTGTGTCGGAGTTTGGCTAACGTTATGTTAATCGCTTTATTTTTCTTTAATTTTAAGGAGTTTGACATCAGCATTGAGCTCATTTGTTACTCACGCACTTCTCTGTCATAAATCTTCTCCGTAAAAGGTAAGAAATACATTAAATATGAGCGGATTAAGTTAGTGCTTTAATATCACAAAAGATGCCATGACGAATATAACGTTAACCATACATGTTTGTTTTATTAGCTGGTTTACATAAATTACGCTTGAATTGTATAGCCTACCTTATCACCGTTTTTCATTATGCAGCTCCTCAATGATTTAAAGTTACTCCTTGTATACAATGTAAATACACAG
This sequence comes from Schizothorax lantsangensis, assembly GCA_027422415.1. NCBI lineage: Eukaryota > Metazoa > Chordata > Actinopteri > Cypriniformes > Cyprinidae > Schizothorax > Schizothorax lantsangensis. The sequence continues at coordinate 23,260,368 of CM049839.1, forward strand.
TACTTGTGTCTTTTTTATTTAATTATGCGTTGAAATTATATGAAATATGTATGTCTTTAAACGTTTGGAAAAAAGTTTATCCCAAAGCATTTACATGAATGACTGAGCTGAATTTAGCTAAGACAGGTGTTTGGGGAACATGCCATGCGGTAATCGCTACTTTTTTGCTTTAATTTTAAGGAGTTTGACATCAAAATCTCTCTCTCATTATGACTGGGGCACTACTGAACTGTTACCATGTGAGGAGCAAGGGACAAGACTAAAATATTCTCCGTCAGAGACCAACTGCACTGAAAAAGGTAAGAATCACATTAAATACAACCACATTGATGCTGGAATGTTGTAAAGACACTATTGTAATGGGGTATAAATTAAATATATTTACCATGTTCCTACTTCTTACCCGTAAACAATTAGTTTGTGCTTGTTTTTCTTTATTTCGGTGGACAAGCAGTTGTTTTAGAATATAATAATAATAATAATAATAAAGCAATAAATATCACTCCAAATCAATTAAATTAAATTAAATGAAAGTAAAGTAAAATCTTTGTCCACTTAAACTGTTTTTACTTCACAGGATCTGGATGATGAAGATGCCTTGGAAATTCATAAGGTCCAGTCACTTCCCATCAACAATCCCACACCTCTGAAATGAAAATTCTGTCATTTACTTGTTTGTCACTCCAAACCCGTAAGACTTTTATTCATCTTCAAAACACAAATGAACACATTTTAAATGAAATCTGACAGATTTCTGTCCCTCCTTTGACAGTCCACGCAACTACCACTTTGATGCTTTTTTTAGTGCGGTTTTTAATTCAAATTTTCTGAAGAGCCATGATTGCTTTATATGATGAACAGTAGGAATTTAGCATTTTATTCACATATATAAAGATTGATCAGTGAACATAAACAGAAGTACTTGCTTGACACATAAGAACAAACCTCATTGGTTCCTGCAGAAGTTCAAACATGCTGCATAACACAAGAATGAACCTCATTGGTTCTCACACAGAGCAAGAATGCTTGAGCTTCTGCTTGCCATAACTGATCTGCTCTGACGAATGTGCATATGTGAATAAAAGCTAAGTTAGATCTGATCATCATATAAAGTGATCGAGTCTCTTCAGCAATTTTTGACTAAACTTCTCAATTCTTATTAGTTTTACGATCTCTTTATGAAATTTTTGAAGCGTCAAAGTGGTCCTTGCATAAACTGTCAAGGGAGGGACAGGCACCTCTCAGATTTCATTAAAAATATCTTCATCTGTGTTCTGAAGATGAACAAAAGTCTTACCGATTTGGAACAACGTGAGGGTGAGTAAATGATGACAGAATTTTATTTTTTTGGGTGAACTAACCCAAGTGAAGTGTGCTCAGTTTGTAGTATAAGTGTTAATATATTGTGGACTGCAGAACATACATTTTAAGTTTCAAAGTTTACTCTGTAAAACGTTATTGAATGCTATTCATTTTTATTTGCTAATGTAAGGTTTTTAATTGAATTTGATATTTTAACAGTTCAAAACACTATATACACAGTTTTAAATAGTTCAAGTATTATTCTGAGTGAGTCCATGATCTTATAAACTAGGTGTTTTTATTGTAATTTTGTGTTTTTTTTTTTTTTTTTTTTTTCTCTCCATGAAGCCTGTAAACAGCTTTATGTAAAGGTGAATACATTCATCTGAAAAGGATGTGTGGTAACACTTTAGAATTAGGGAACACATTCCCTATTAACTAAGTTTTCCCTCAATAAAATTAATAGTAAGGTTTTTGTTAAGTTTAGGTATGAGGTTGTTAATATGTTAATACATTAATATGTGCTTTATAAGTAACAGTCAATATGCATGCTAATAAGAAACTAGTTAATAGTGAGAACTGGTCTCTAAAGTGTTACAAGTAGTGTTAATGATACTCTGTAATTTGTATTGTTGTAATTGTAAAGTGAATAAATGTTTTGTTTTGAGACGCCTGTTTACCGTTTCATTACACTATTGTAGAAAAATTTTGAAATATTTAAATACAGATTGAATACATATTTAAAATAAAAAAATGTGGCTTGTAAGGATAAACTGGTAAATATTACTTTAAAAACAACAAGGTTTATGTTTGATGAACTTAAAACTATAGTTTGCAAATTGAAAAAAATGAGTTGCCATTACTTAAGAGTTCAAGTTGGTAACATGCAAAGTCTAATAGACCAAACAAGAATAAAATGAGTTCAAAATACTTAAAAAGCTGACGCAAATAGTTGCTTAAATTTTATTGAGTAAAATGGGCACAATATTTTTTACAGTGTACAAATAACATTATTCTCAAAATCTATAACAATATCTCATTGCATGTTCACAATTTTTACACTGCATTTATCAAACTCAAACATTTAATCCCATTACCTGAACTACTGAAAACCCTATAGAAATTGAATAGTAAAACAAAGTCAAATAAAACAAAATCAAATACGAAATTAATATTTATTTTATTGTGTTTAATTTAAAGAATATTTATAAACTAAATTCTTGGAGCAGAGTTATAACGATAATATTTTTTTCCCCAGATTTCTTTATAGACTGCAGAATAATTAGTCCAATAATTAATTAAAAATAAAGAATTAAACCACAGCTATCATGGCTTATAAGAGGTTAGAAGATTTCTCACAGGAATATTTGAAGATTCCAAATGTGAAAAGTCAGGTAACAACTGATGAAATGTTTTAACTAAATCAAGTTTTCAAAGCAGGATTCTTATCAAAATAGTTTTGGAACAAAGAACAATGAGACAACAGATAATCAATAAATTAATAAAGTCTAAAGAATGACTTTCTCCCTCTTTCCATCTGACTGTGAATGTTTTATATGGCAGATGGTATGCTGTGCTCAATGCATTCCTATAAAAGACTTTTGAACAGGTCTCGCAGTGCCAACGTGTGTGTGGTCAGACATCTGATACCTATACAAACACATGCACACATGGGTCATATTAGGATCAGTTAAAGGATTAGTTTACCCAAAAATTAAGTTTGTCATCGTTTACTTACCCTCATGTTTTTACAAACCCATATTATATACAGCAAGTTATCAGGGAGAATTTTTGGCATTATAGCTAGGGACACAATGCCCATTCGGTTTTTTAAATACCTGTCTGTAACCTGTTCCCTGTAGGTTATGGCAATAATAAACACAAAAATATGTTCAAAAACAATAAAATCTATGCAGTAATAATTGTGAGATTGATTTACCAGCAGAGATGGGCACAAATACATCAAAATGTATTTAAAAAAAAAAAAAAAAAAAATACTGTGTGGAAAAATGTATTTAAATACAAATACAAAATACTGTGTGGAAAAATGTATTTAAATACAAATACAGTATTTTGTATTTTGAAAATACACACAATACATTTGTAATTGTCCATCCAGTGAAGTAACACTATTAAAGCCAGTTTACACCAAGAACTATAATTATAACTGTATTCTAAGTATGCAATGCAGTTTTGTCATCTGTCACTAAATGCTCAAGCTCTTTAAAGCAGAAATGATTCCGATTGGCTGTCAATGTTTTTATCATTCATAATTTTTGTGCTGTTATGGTTATAGTTGTGGTGTGCTATCTTCTATTCACTTAGATTTAGGATGTACTCACACTACGGGATCTGATCCATGCTTGAGCGCGATTGACCCCCAAAGTCCAGTTCATTTCACAAGTGTGACTGCTCTGTACCGTGTCCAGTGTGGTTCGTTTAACCATGCCCTGGCCCGCTTGAAGAGGTGGCTCGGGTGCGGTACGCATGTAGTGTGATTGCTAACCGCGCTGGAGCATGGAACAGTTAATGTACTATTTTTGTATGCGCTATTGTTATTATTTTGACAACAAAAATCTTTATAACTACTTGGACATTACACTTTTCAATTAATTTAATTCGAGTACATTTAGATTTACAATGGGTCTGGTTCTCATCTTATTGATGAACAGGTATTGTAGTTTGCGAGTAAAGCTGCAAATTCCACCATTATCCTCAGCTACCTCTGTAATAATCCTGTGATATCTGTCTGTTAACGAAAGAACAATCGCGCTTGAGCTTTAGTACAAGGCAGCTGTGCCAAGTGTGAGTATGCCCTTAGAACAATTGAAAAAAATCTTTGTCTTGGGGTACACACACACAGAAAGCTGCTTTTCACTCATTTATCCATGTTTCTTTATCACTCTGACGTGTCAATAACTCCTGGCCACTAGAAGCTCCACAGATATTTTTGCATATCACGACGATATATAAATGATATAGAAAAAGTTCAATCGATTTACACTTTATATAATCGCCGACATTTATATTGTCATATCGCCATAGCAAGCAGTAATGATTAAAGTTTAATGAACACATTTGACTAGTTGATAAAACCAAAATCTGACCAAAAAAAACCTAACAAGACTGACTAGTGCTAATGCTATGTTCCCCTTGCTAGGATTTTTTTTACCTGCTGGGACAGGTATGCTTTTTCCCACAATCGCAAGATCACCATGTGTTAAAGTCATGCACATAGTAGTGCAATAACCATTTCAAGAATTTTGTATGGTTTATACACAGCAAAACAGCATGTATTTAACTGAAAATCCAGAATCATCAACAAGCTAACTGTAAAGATAGCACTGTGAATGATGATATAGTTGTCAACAAATGGGATGCTACATTTTATTCAAAATTAAATATCTTAAATATCTACGATTTTGGCTTTAATAAGATTTTCCCAGGAAACCCTACGTCCTCCACGATTCCTATTCTTTCCAACAGCAAAGCACTTGAATGCAACATGCTTGTAATCAGGACTTCTGAAATTGGAAATAGGACATTTTGATAGCACACGTAGGCAGTATTATTCCTTGTTTCCTTACAGGAATCCAGAAAACTTCATTACCCAATTCTAGATGGTGTCACACAGCTGCAGCTCACATGCATGAAAGTGGCATGTCTGAACTAGTTGATACAGGAAATCAGCAGTCTAATAAAGAGGTTGTTTGGCAAAAAGTATTTTATGTATTTTGAAAATACAAAAATACAAAGATTAAATGTATTTAAATACAAAATACATTTGATTTTTGTATTTTGTATATAGTATTTTGTCTTTCAAATACGTATTTTAAATACATGTATTTTAAATACTGCCATCCCTGTTTACAGTGAGTAAAAAAAACTCATGTTTAATTGCTGAAGTCATGCTGAACCCCTACATTACCCATGATACACAATACCCAAAGAGAGATCCAAATCAGATTAGTCTGTTTGCATGAAAATATACTTTGTATAATGCCTCGTATGAGTTCACTCACTCTATAATACATATATAATAGATATAAAACATATATTTTGGTGTTATCTGTGTATCCCCTTAACATCCCTTATTATTATTATTATAAGGAAATCCAAGCAACACACACACACGTGTGTGTATGTATATGTATATGTATATTTATAATATAAATTAAAATATGTAAATAAATACATGTAAATATTTTCCAAATATATACTGTGTGTGTGTATTTATATATACATAATAAATATACACAGAACACACACATATATATATATACACTATATATAACATATAATAATGTGTGTGTCTGTATATATTATTGTATGCTTTACATTTATCAGCATGCACAGACACTTTGCCAAAGGCTTACAGTTTTTCAGGCTTATTTTTTTTTTTTTTTTTTTTCAGTATGTGTGTTCCCTGGGAATCGAACCCACATGCATGTGTGTGTTCTGTGTATATTTATTATGTATATACATTTACATTTATGCATTTAGCAGACGCGACTTACAGTGCATTCAGGCTATACCACCCTGGGAATCGAACCACAGCGCTGCTAACGCAATGCTCTACCACTGAGCCACAGGAACACCATATATATATATATAAATACACACACACAGTATATATTTGGAAAATATTTACATGTATTTACATATTTTAATTTATATTATAAATATATTTAGTATATAAAATAACAGATTTTTCTGAAATACTGTATATACATGCATGTGTGTGTATTTATATATACACAGTACACATACATCTATTATGTAAACAAAAACTTTTATTTTGGATGTGATTAATCGCGATTAGTGTTTGACAGCACTATAATATAGTTAGGTCCATATACAGTATATTTGGACACAGGCACACTTTTTACTATTTTAGCTGTTGACCAAAACATATTTAAGTACAGTTCTGTAATGAATATGGGCTTAAAGTGCACACTCTGAGCTTTAATTTGAGGGAATTCATTTGAGGGTAGACGTGTTTCTGTCAAAGTCTACAATCAAGAGAAGACTTCACGAGAGCAAATAGAGTGGGTTCACCACAAGGTGCAAACAAGGCCTGATTAGACTTTGCCAAAAAACATCTAAATAAAGCCAGGCCACTTCTGGAAAAGCATTCTTTGGACGGCTGAAATTAAGAGTAACCTGTACCAGAATGACGGGAAGAAAAAAGTACGGAGAAGGCTTGGAACAGCTCATGATCCAAAGCATACAACATCATCTGTGAAACATGTAGCAGTGTGATGGCACGAGCATGCATGGCTTCCAGTGGCACTGGGTTACTGGTGTTTATTGATGACGTGACAGAGGACAGAAGCAGCCGGATGGATTCTGAAGTGTATAGGGATATACTGTTTGCCCAGATTCAGCCAAATGCAGCAAAGTTGATTGGACGGCACTTCATAGTACAAATGGATGATGACCCAAAACATACAGCAAAAGCAACTCAGGAGTTTTTGAAGGTAAAAAAGTGGAACATTCTGAAATGGCCAAGTCAGTCTCATGATATCAACCTGATTGAGCATGCATTTCACTTGCTGAAGAGAAAGCTAAAGGCAGAAAGACCCACAAACAAACAACAACTGAAGTCAGCTGCAGTAAAGGCCTGGCAAAGCATCACAAAGGAGGAAACTTTTTTCTTTTAAGTAAAATAAAACAAAGATCACAGATTTTACAAGAAAATACTATTTCAGTATTTCTACCTCAAAATGTATCATTTAATTAATTGAGTTACTTGCTGTTTTTGTAATTTATTGTGAAATTTATTAGCAATTTACTAATTGAAAACTTTTCTATTTTTTTTCAGTGTATATCATACAAAAGTATTTGCTTAAATGCATAATGTAAAAATATAATATTATTTTATTTTACTTTTTATTGTTGTTCATGATCTCTCTCTTTTGGTGTTCACAATGAGAAGCACTCTTCTTTCCCACATAAAAACCTCCTTCCCTACAGTTGTCTTTTGTCTTGCTGTAAAGCTGCTAAAAACAGTTATGAATAATCCAGTGTCATTACAGGACACTTTTACTGCAGCTTACCAGGCTCTGTTACACTGCTCTGGTAAAGGGCTTTAATCTGTCTGCCATGGTAGAGCAGTCTAAATCTGAACAGGTGCATGCCTGACATATACACACAAATCATCCACGCCCGCACGCGCGCACACACACAGCTCTAAACACTATATCTGTATGCACTTCAGAGAGGACAAAAGGGACAAAGTGAGACACGAGTGGCCATTGAATTTTGTGTTGCGTCAACATGGGGATGACATTTACAGTGCCTTCCAAAAGTCTCCCTCTCTCTTTCTTGAACTCTCTCTTTCAAGCTTTCTGTCTTTCTCCCTCTCCTGCAACATGCCTACAGGGTTTTGAGGACAATGGCGCTCTTCTACTTCAAGTAGCTTCAAAGGCTTAGCTACAGCAAGCAGGCGTCTGTGACTTCCTCTGAAGTGCCTCGCTATAATATATTATATCTAGATGTCCCCCAGAGTGCCGCCCAGGCCTGCAGTCTGGACCAGAACCATACCGGGGTCTTTGCCCTTCCTCAAAGTCTATAATCATTCCGCTGGCATCATGATGCATTTGAGACGACATGAGATATGAGGGACGAAAGAGAAAATCAAAATGGTGATAAACAGAAATGGCGTCTTTGTTAAGCCAGCGAAGACTTCTAAGATGTGACTTTAGAGAGTTTGTGGGTACACAACAATGACACAAAGGGAATACCAGATGAAAGCATTAGAGATGTAAATAACTCTTCTGCCAGAGAGAGAGAGAGAGAGACTGACACACAGACAAAGAGAGAGAGAAAATATGGGTATGTGAAGAGATAGAACGAGAGCTATAGAAACAGAAAGATTGTAAAAAGAACCATATCTATATAGAAACCTGGTCTGAACTGATGATTTCCACAGAATCGAATCACCTGTCATTCACAAAGTTCTCCACCTCTTGCATATTTGTTACTAAATATTGTTTAACTGGTTAACTTGACTGTGCTGGTCAGCATGTTCAAATGTATTCTACAGATGTCCCACTAAAATAAACACAGAAACAACTTAGCATATGCCTGGGCCTAGAAAATTATGAAGGAAGGGAAAAAATGAAGTTTCCTTTGATTAATTTTTAAATGTTGCTATGTCTATAGTCTATAACAGCATATTATCTACATATGCTAATAATTTAAAAAAAAAAACACTAATTGTTTACACTTAGTTTTAACATCCTTCTCAGGTGATATGATAACAGGTGTTCAGTTCAAATGTCAAAGACTTTGACAAATAAATAAAGCATGGTGGCTGCTAAGTGCTGTATTTTATAAGGAATTGGATCATTAGATTTAAATAGTCATCTCTTGAACAATGATTCACATCAAGGGATCAGCAAACTTCCAAGGGGGCTGCATAAAATGAATCATGGTTTATAAATTTCATATGTATCAATACTTTGAAGGTTTTGAAGAGAGGGGTGTTTGGAACACTGTGTGGGACAACGGAGGGTCTTTGAGTCAAAAAGGTTGAGAACCACTGATCTAGAAGGTTATTTAGGATGGATAAACTTTTTTCTCCAGAATGTGATAACATATACAGTATCTCACAGAAGTGAGTACACCCCTCACATTTTTGTAAATATTTTATTATATCTTTTCATGTGACAACACTGAAGAAATGACACTTTGCTACAATGTAAAGTAGTGAGTTTACAGCTTGTATAACAGTGTAAATTTGCTGTCCCCTCAAAATAACTCAACACACAGCCATTAATGTCTAAACCACTGGCCACAAAAGTGAGTACACCCCTAAGTGAAAATGTCCAAATTGGGCCCAATTAGCCATTTCCTCTCCCCGGTGTCACGTGACTCGTTAGTGTTACAAGGTCTCAGGTGTGAATGGGGAGCAGGTGTGTTAAATTTGGTGTTATCGCTCTCACTCTCTCATACTGGTCACTGGAAGTTCAACATGGCACCTCATGGCAAAGAACTCTCTGAGGATCTGAAAAAAAGAATTGTTGCTCAACATAAAGATGGCATAGGCTATAAGAAGATTTCCAAGACCCTGAAACTGAGCTGCAGCACGGTGGCCAAGACCATACAGCGGTTTAACAGGACAGGTTCCACTCAGAACAGGCCTCGCCATGGTCGACCAAAGAAGTTGAGAGCACATGCTCAGTGTCATATCCAGAGGTTGTGTTTGGGAAATAGACGTATGAGTGCTGCCAGCATTGCTGCAGAGGTTGAAGGGGTGGGGGGTCAGCCTGTCAGTGCTCAGACCATACGCCGCACACTGCATCAAATTGGTCTGCATGGCTGTCGTCCCAGAAGGAAGCCTCTTCTAAAGATGATGCACAAGAAAGCCTGCAAACAGTTTGCTGAAGACAAGCAGACTAAGGACATGGATTACTGGAACCATTGTCTGATGAGACCAAGATAAACTTATTTGGTTCAGATGGTGTCAAGCATGTGTGGCGGCAACCAGGTGAGGAGTACAAAGACAAGTGTGCCTTGCCTACAGTCAAGCATGGTGGTGGGAGTGTCATGGTCTGGGGCTGCATGAGTGCTGCCAGCACTGGGGAGCTACAGTTCATTGAGGGAACCATGAATGCCAACATGTACTGTGACTGGGCCGCAGGGCAGTATTCCAACATGATAACGACCCCAAACACACCTCCAAGACGACCACTGCCTTGCTAAAGAAGCTGAGGGTAAAGGTGATGGACTGGCCAAGCATGTCTCCAGACCTAAACCCTATTGAGCATTTGTGGGGCATCCTCAAACGGAAGGTGGAGGAGCGCAAGGTCTCTAACATCCACCAGCTCTGTGATGTCATCATGGAGGAGTGGAAGAGGACTCCAGTGGCAACCTGTGCAGCTCTGGTGACCTCCATGCCCAAGAGGGTTAAGGCAGTGCTGGAAAATAATGGTGGCCACACAAGATATTGACACTTTGTGCCCAATTTAGACATTTTCACTTAGGGGTGTACTCACTTCTGTTGGCCAGCGGTTTAGACATTAATGGCTGTGTGTTGAGTTATTTTGAGGGGAGAGCAAAGTGTAATTTCTTCAGCGTTGTCACATGAAAAGATATAATAAAATATTTACAAAAATGTGAGGGGTGTACTCACTTCTGTGAGATACTGTACACTACCAATAAAAGGTTTGGAATAACTAAAATTTCTTGATTTTTTTTTAAAGTGGCCTCTTGCTCACCATGAAGGATAATGTGACACTGAAGACTGAAGTAATGTCTGCTGAAAATTCAGCTTTGCCATCACACCAATAAGTTACATTTTGAAATATAATAAAACAGAAAACAGTTATTTTATAGTGTAATAATATTTTACAACATTACTCTTTTTGCTCTATTTTTGATCAAATAAATGCAGCCTTGATGAGCATAAGAGACTTCTTTTATTGACCAGTTGTGGAACTACAATCACATTAAGCTTCTAAAACTAAAATACGAGAAAAAAAAATCCTGACGATCAAGGATAAAACCCTAAATTGTCAGGGACAAAAAATATGTATACTATACATTTAATTAAGAAAATAAAATTTCATGTCTAGAGAGAGCTATTGATGGTTGGTACTAAATTCACCCACCAGTGGCAGGTTAATTTTAGGGCCTGGCTACATATAATAGATCAAATTTATTTTGCATTGTGTGGAATGCTCATCCTGTATCGCATAGTAATCTTATCGTTCAGGATGCATGAAGTTTAACCTTCACTGGTTCTGAAGGCTTTCACAAATCAGGACACAAACAAACAGAAGATGTGAGCCTGAAACGGAGCAGGAAGCGGAGCTCATTCTTTCCTTCTACCCCTCTGTATATGTATCCCACGTCCTTCTCCTTCCTTCATCTTTTTCTTACTCTGTCTAGCGCTTCCGTCTTTAAACATTGCTCATTTGAAAGGGAGATTCATCAAAGATGGAATTTCAGTCCAATTTGTCTTCAAAAGAAGGTAAAGTCTCTCATTATGTGGGCTGTTCCCCTTCTTTCCCATTAGAAGGGCTGAGAGAGAGAGAGACAGACAGAGAGAGACGTGTTAGTCATGGCCACTTATCTAGCAACCTTATGAGCGCAGGATTAAAAGATGAAAGAAGAGAGAAGGGTTAGTGTTATAGAGAATGTAAGCCGATCGTGAGCCCTACAGACTCAGCCTTTAACTCTTTCACAACATATTCAAACCTCTCACTGTCCCTATCAGTGTCACCCAAATGAAGAATAAGTGAAAGTATCAACTAGATTCTTGCAAGTGAAGGCTGTTTCAGACAGCAGAGTGACACCGACATTTCGCTTTTAACACACATTGGCATATAGGTAGTTGACATAAAATATGTAGTGTGACATACAATAATAAAATCAGCTTTTTTGGTTAAAGCATCAGCTACATGGGTGCTCATGTTAATAAAATCATTAAAAATTATTCAAATTGTTACAATAGCATATACCTTTTAAGTAAACCATGCAGCAAGATCAATTTCAGGTTTCAAAAATAAGGGGAGAAAAATAATTTTGACATTTTTTGGTTGTCAAAATTAGTGAAACATGTTCATAATTTAAGGAATAGTTCACCCAAAAATGAAAATTTGCTGAATTTTTTTTGAAAATGTAGAACAGATTTGGAGACATTTAGCATTAAATGACTGGGTCAACAATGGATCCTCTGCAGTGAATGGGTGCCGTCAGAATGAGAGTGCAAACAGCTGATAAAAAAAACATCACAACAATCCACAAATTATTCACATTACTCCAGTCTGTCAATTAGCTTTATGGAAACATTATTATGGATTATGGACAGGAGTGAAAACATTTTAATGATGGATTTCTTTCTTACAAACAAACAAACAAACAAACAAATGTGTTTCACTTCACAAGAGGTTAACTGATGGACTGTGATGGATTATTTAGATTTTATATTGTGATGTTTTTAGCAGCTGTTTGGACTTTAATTCTGACGGCACCCATTCACTGCAGAGGATCCATTCAAGTGATGTAATGCTAAATTTCACAAAATCTGTTCAGTTGAAGAAACAAACACATCGACATCTTTGAAATTGTTTGACACCTAATGCATTGAAATTCATACGTTTTAAGTGTGACTTATGTGTTGTCCGCCCATATTCAGGGTTTTCTTTTCAAACCTAATGGTTTGATATGGTCTTTGCCTTTGATGACTTTGAAAGTGACAATTGTTCAACGCTAATTATGCATAGTGTTGAATTCAATTACACATTGAAGAAGGGAGAAGCAGTGATATCAGTCATCTGTGAGGTGTGAAGCTCACAGTCATTATAGTAAGGTGCTCTACAGTATATGCATTATAGCTGTGAAAATGATCAGAAAACAAAGAGTAAAGACAGATAACAGGAAGAAAGAAAAAAGCCCACAAAAAACAATAGAACAAGAAAAGCAATGTGGGAGGAAGGAATGTGCTTGTTATTTTTACAGTAAATAAATAAATAAATAAATAAATAAAGGTCCAGCTGACCTTAGCAGCAGAAGGATTATTTCTGTGGCAAGGTCAGCTCCAGAAGGATTGCTGTACCGCTCTGTGTTCTTGAATGTAGTGTGGGGGCATGTTTGAGCGGGAGGCATTCTCTAAACAATGCTGAAGCTTTGAAGTGCTTCATCTTTTCATCTGTTTCAGCAGCCTATTTAAACAGCTCTGAAAAGTGAGGGGAAAGAGAGAGAGGCTGTGTGCATACATGAACTATATATTGAAATAATCCATCACTTATGTTCAAAAACTGTCATCATAAACTATTTGCATGTTCATAATGGTAAATATATTTGGCTTGCTGTCTATGTTGGAGCGCATGAGCTCAACTCTTTGTCTAAATTTAACATAATGAGATAAATCATTTACTAGATCATAAAGTTTTAGAAATAAGGTGAAATGGGGATAGAAGCACCATAAAAGAATATCCTTGTGATGTGATTGACAAGAGTACTACTTTCAATTTCTTTAACAACCCCCCCATAATAAAAAGTATGTTCTAATATGAATGTACAGTATATGTATAGTGTGCGTATAAATTCAGCTGTACATCCACCATGTTGTCACTGTCATGTGACTTATGTTGGCAGTTACACACCACTTAACTGTCATTCATAACTTCCATCATGTGGCCTCACAAAATAGTGAAGCACACTTCAGAATCTATGTGGAAGTTATCCGGATTCTATGAATTCAGACATTTGTCTGTGTAATGGTTAAAATAAGCATTTAAATCATGTTCGCAATAACTATTCTCACCAAATGTTAATCAAATTATTCAGTTTTTAGACCTACCTATTAAGTTTTCAAGTTACATATAGGTCTAATGTTTTTATTGGCAACACTTTAAGGTGTCCTTGTGACACGTTACATGTACTTACTATTATAATAACAATAAATTATGCTTAATCACATGCAAGTAACCCTAAGCCAAACCCGAATCCTAACCCTAACCATATAGTAAATGCATGTAGTTAATCAATATTGCACAGTACTTAAATGTATAATTACACTGTAAACAAGGACACCTTAAAATAAAGTGTAACCTTTTTGTTTTTAAAAGGCAGGAGGTAGTTCTAGGTCCTAGGGCTGTCTTAATTAACCTTTTTTTCAGAAGCATGTTGAAATTTTGCTATCCTGTCATGTTCACAATGTATCTAATTCATATTTACCTCTATTTCATTGTCATAATCTAATAATGTTGTAGGTGAGTGTAGAGATGAGCATTTCTTTTAATGGCTCATATCTATCTCATCTATCTTGCTAAAAAAATTAAAACTAAAATGTGATTGATTTGGCTTTTAGGTATTATTGTTCAAATGTTTAACCTTTTTAACATTATGAGAGTCAAGTCAACTAACAAAGATATTGCTTGAGCGGTCATCACTGACTGTTAATGTGAGTTAATATGTTTACCCATCCAAGTCCATAGCATGTTACTATCACAGTGCAATCTAAACCTAATTTAGTCCTACCGAAGCCACAGGTTAATGTTCACTTGGACCAGGGCCGGACTGGGACTTCATTTCAGGCCGGGAAATCTCACACTCATCCAGGCCACACAGAATAAAGAGGCCAAAATGGTACCTTTTGGGGTAAAACAGCTTAAATATACACAGAGAACTCTTTAATCTGATTATCAAAAGCAGTGACAGGTTTCGAGCCCAATTGGTATGAGTTGCATGAGTGACCTCCTCAGTAACACCTTCGTCTGTCTCTCTCGTGTTCCATCACAATCATCTCAATATCATTATACTTCCTTCACTCACTTTCCATCCATACCTCACCTCTGCCGTCCTCTCTCTCCCTCCCTCAGCGGGGGTCCCGTGGGGGTTGTGAGGAGATTAAAACAAACAGGGTTTAATCAGCGGGTCCTGCCACAGCACAGGAGCAGCAGACAGAAGGAGCCCTCTCCAGGAGAGCAGCCTGCAATCAAAGACTGCTGCACCCCTCTTCCAGATCCCTATCACAACAACACAACCAGCAGAAACAATTATTTATTCCTTTTGATGTGGGGTTTTGAAGTTATCCCTCCATCCTTTTTCAGCACCCCCTATCAAACCTCTCGCTCGCTCTTTCTCTTTCTATTTCTCTCATCTTCCCCTCCCTTTCCCTCTGTGTCTGTGTTTTTTTTAAACACTAAGGAAACAGGGTCATGCTAGCTTATTTTGGAGAGGGGATTTGTGTTAGAGTGAGCCGAAATCGAGGCGTTGTGTCCCGCCCTGTTGGATCCGTTAGGAAAGATAGACTCTCCTATTCATTCAGCACCAATTAGAGCGAACATATCTCACTATCTGCTCCTCCGTGCCGTGATCTGTAGTGTGCAGCGTGTCGGATCAGTTTCCTCAAAGAAAGTGGAATGAAGACCTGTGGAAGTGTATGGCTTTGATATACGACTGTTTAGACAAAGACTAAATGGTCCAGTAGAATCAGACACATTCATTCTCTGTAGAATTAAATTCTATAGAATACAGTGTGATCTGTAGCTCCAGCAGATCAGTTCGGTTGCCTGTAGGTCACTTGGCCTTGACCGTGACCTTTTGTCTTGAAGCAAAAGATAAAGGAATATTCCGGGTTTAATGCAAGTTATTGACAAAATATGAGTAATAGAAAGCACTCATATTGGAAGTAAATGGGACCCATGCTAAAATACAAAAACTAAAATGTTATACAAGAGAGAGTTTTGCTTACTGGCCTTGGCTATAAAGTTATATCTAATCTGTCAACTTCACCGTCATAATGACGCATTTGTCTCTTTCCCTTTGTCTTCATAATGTCTGATAATGAAAACAAGTCTAAATAAAAGCAGTCAGCTTCATCTTTATTGGACCCCGGGTGCATAATTCTCCTCTGCTGATACTGTCAACACCCACAGATACTGCATCAGTGACGACAGCTTCACAGATCAAGTAATACACATTGATGAAAACATGTAAATGCTTTAACAAAAATATGAACTTCATATTTTGGCACTGAGTGTTTTTTTCTTCCATTGAATGTTTGTTACTCTCTTTTGAAACAAAAACAAATTAAGGTACAAATCAAAATAATTATTCTGTGGTAAAATGCATTATACCACCATGTTGTCGGATGGGCTTAAATTATGTGGACCATTTTCACTTTTCAGAGTTTGGAATGTGGAAATAAACTACAGCAGGGTAAACTTCTAAACTGAGGTGGGTAGTAACTGATGTAATCTGGATTACGTAATCAGATTCCAAAATGTATGCCCTTGTAATTAGATTAAATTACATTTTAAAATACTCAAACTACAGTTACTTTTTATTGATTATATGATTACATATTATTCATTCAATAGCAATAAATAATTTACTGATTCTCCCCAATTCCTTTTTCATCTTTTAAATTTTCCTTTCTAAAATATACCACTCATATACAGTCAGAAAGTCTTCCAGTTTTGCGGACATTCACACAAAGACCAGTTACTAGTCAGGTAAATATAGAAATTTGAGAGGCCACATAGCATTTGATCAAAGGATTTGCAAAAATCATTTCAGTTTTAAGAAGTGTTTTATTAGCATTTCAACATTACATTTTTTATTTTTATTTGAATTATCAATCAGAGGATTATTTAATCAAGTATTACTTTGTCTTTGGAAGGCTTTTGTCTTTCAAACACATTAAACTGCACAAATTCACATTATTTCTTATTTACATGCAATGCAAGGATTCCCAATGTTTTTTTTTGTTTGTTTGTTTTTTTGTCAACTGAACCTCTTTTAGCTGGTTTTCCGTTGGTTAATGGGCATATGACGAGCAAATAAACAAATTAATTTTTTTACGTTTTTAGTAAGTGTTTTATTTTGATTGATGATATTTTAAAATGGTTTATTCTAATTTTTAAATTTTTATGATTAATTAATTCTGCTTTTCATTAAACTCACAAACCCCCTGTAGTTCCTTAAAAAGAAACCCAGTTTGGAAAACCTTGATAATATAACAATGTTTAATGCAGTTCATGTTGTCACTAACAACGAATGGAATATATTTACTTTTTCTTTGCATTTTTATATTGATATGGTACAAGATTATCCTATTTAAATCAATGTGATAAATGTGTTAGGTCAAAAGTAATGTAAAAAGTAATATAAAAGTAGTCTGATTATATTAGCTAAAATGTGTAATGTAATGGATTACTAACGCACTACAATTTGTAAGTAATCTATCTGATTCTAAATAAGAAACAACACCAAATATCATTGTACTCCCACTTGCTTCAACAGAAAAAGAAAAATTACAATTGCATTTCCATAATTTTCCAAAAGAGGATACAAATATATTGTAAATGTGCATAACATTTCAAATAAATGTTTAAGATGTGAATTATTGCAGAAATGCATTAATCGCAGCCTGTGGAAATGGTCAATTTAATTTAGAATGTTCCTTTAAAATGGTTTGCTAAACTGACCTTCAGCAATGTTTATTAGCAAGCATTGTTTTCAGGCACATTCATGAGAACGTCACTGGTCATTATCTCTCAAACTGTAGCCATATTGTTCACCTGTTAACACTTGACAACACTTAATTCCGGGAACAATTGGGAAATGGGAATGAAAGGCAGAGTTGGTTCTGTTACAGAGATTTTTAAGATGTGATGTGATGAATATCCTCTTTACAAAGAAAATTAAAATCAGTGTAACAGTCTGATTTCAACATACGAGTAGCCATGTCTCTCACAGGAAGGTGAAGCAATTTACTGACTGTATCACTTTTTAAATCAGCAAGTCTACATCTGTAATGACAATAAAAGCAGTGAAATATTTCATAGCGACAAAAAATAACCTTTTGAGCTATTTTACAAGTCTCAGCCCCAAACATCTGCTGAAGCCATCGAAGCTCTCAGCCCTTCTCCAACAAAAGGCTTACAGGCAAATCCCTCGAGACAGATGACATTAATCATGTTTTAATCGCTTTTTGTTGGGCTTTGATAATTTCTAGTCATTTAATTAGTCTTGACGCAATTCTACATTACCACTCATGCCCAACAGACTCGGCGTCTAGTGAATATGACTTGTCCTGGTAAACATAAGGCGGAACGTGGTCTTGGCTCATTCATAGATAAAAAGTGATAATCTTTCATTGGGGATCTGTTTCGCAAATTCAGCCCTTATTTAACTAAACGACTTAACAGATCTAATAAACTAACGACAACCTCTACCCTGTTTAAGCGGTAACTGAATATAATCTTGGTGTACCCCGGATCACCTGTCTCTATCGGTAGCTTTTCATAGTGCCATAAAACACATTAACATATCTGTTTCGTATCAAGCCTTCCATTCTCAACTTTTGGCAAGTCACTGAGCAGAGAACACATTTGATCATGCAGTATAATGGGGTTACGGAGCAGAAACTGATCTTTTGGCAGTAGCTTTTGTAGGTTTAACCACTACCCACGTCTGAGAGTCTGAAATAAATCATAAAATATGAGGCTATCCATCATGAAATTATATTTCAGCTGGCACCAGTGTTAACCGCACTTCACAGGCAGCGATCCATTCCAAAATAAGTAAACTTGTTGGCACTGGAGTGAGACGGCCCTTAAAATACAGCCTAACCCCGGTGTTTCTGTGAGTCGTGTGATGTGCTGTGGACACAGCGATGACATGAGCACTTCATCTGACAGGAAACAGACAGACTGCAGCCAACTGCTTGCAATGGTTGACTCAATATGTGAAAACTCCCACTTGCACTGGTTTTCAGGCCCTTTTTCAATTTAAGCGTCATGGGAAATGCAGGTTTGTGTAAAATTGTTCTAATAATTCTCAGTAATATAGATTGTATATGATGGATTAATGCAATTTTCTCACACGCATGACAATGTGCACGTGGGAGTATGTTTACACAGTAAATAGTCCCTCTGTTCCTGAATCTGTTATGATTCCTGAAGCCATGGAGCGACGCTGCACGGAAAGCCAGTTAGAAAGAAACCACAGATCCTATTATTCAATAAATAAATATTGCAAAGCTCGTGCAAGTGAATTCAAAAGCTACTGTGCTTAATAAAATATTAATTGCCTTGCTCAAATTGTCTTAATATAATGACAAACATTTTAAACGATTAAATCACTTGTTTAATTAGCAGTAGTGAGTCTTGCTTAATTGTTTATTTAACTTCGATATCAAATTTAGTGGCTTCATACGGTAATATATTACATCTGTTGTGTGTTTTTTTTTTCTTTTTTAATAGCAAACACTGGAGAGACGTGAAGGCCGCAGAACATTAAACATGAAACCTTTGTGTAAAGTTTCTGCAATTTCAAAACAGCCTTGAAGGACAACACAGAGCTTGTAAAGCATTTAATTTCTGTTTTATAAGCAGCTTTATTGTGCCTCTCAGCCTCATGCTTCAAATCGCTCTTTAATTAAACTCCAGCTAATTACACAACTCTGGAATGGCTGTTGCTGCTCCCCAGGAATGAGGGAAGTTCCAAGAGCGGCTGTTTCTATAACTGAATGTCAGCTGACACCCAGAGATTCACTGCTTTCTCTTCATTACAGCCAGTGACTGGCTAGTGGCCAGTAACACACAGATTTAGATCAACAGGAGTCGAGTGAATTCACCCAACTGTAATTATGTTAGATGAATTTGCTGTAGGGAGTCGATTACTGTGTAATTAACATAAAACACACACAGTCTGCAAACTAGTAAAGGCCTGAACACTTTTGGACGCCTTCATCTTCAATTCTAATTTAAAACTGAGGTAAAGTCAGATGAGGATAAAGGCTGTCTCATAGTTTCAAGATTCAATAAGACGACTACAGAAGATCAGCAGAACATCAGAGCTGAGCGTGACTGCATCAAATAGCAAGAAAGAAATTGTAGTTGTAAGAGAACATTAAATGAATGTTCATAAATGAATATAAACAATATAAATAAATAAAAATATATAAATAGCCTAGGTCTTTTAGCAAAAAGAGAAACTAAACTACACTAATCTAACATTTAACTGATACAGTCACTTGTAAACCTGCACATAAAAAAATATTATTTAAATATCTTAAATTTGTCATTAATTTTTTTCTTGGCTTAAACACAAATAACTTTTGTGGTGTTGTAAATTTATAATCTGTTAAACTGTACTGTACATTTCAAATGTTCATAAGCTTCAAAACTTTAAAAAGATATATTACAGAGACTTTGTTTGATCAAGTATACAGGTTTTTCCCCTATTTCCAAGTTCAAATTTGACTGCTGTCATAAATTAAAGGCAGCTGAATGAGATGTGCATGTTGCGGGAGCAGGTCATTGTGGTCTACTGGTTTGCTTGAACATATTAGTTGTGGTCATTGATAAAGGAGTCTGGAATGCTTTTCCTGTTTTCCAGTCTGTGACAGAGTCTTCTCATGCTATTCTCAGGACAAGAACTATGCAGTTTAGTGATACCTAATGTGATATCTAGTTTAGTGATACCTTTTTTTATTTTGATATGCAACCATTTTAGAGGTTCTCCAGGCACCTGGTGATGTGTGGTGTTCACTTATTTAAACAAGTAGGCCTACATGTTCTCTTTTAAGGGAACTGGCTTTTAAAATGTAGCTATGCTCAAAATCCCAAACCATGAAAGCAGAAGAAATGAAGGTGTTTGACAGGCTGCTGTGGGTCCATTCATCTGTCAGATGCTCAGGGGAAATCAGCCCCCTTGTACGCTTCCTGTAGAACGTGGTCTACTTGCCGTTAACAAGTCCCCTGACTCCAGTTGACAGGCAGCCACAAGGAAAGGTTTAGTAAAGGCAGACAAGTCTATGCTCTACTGAGTATTGCTCACTATGCTCCATCTGAACAGGAATCAGAGACAATGGATAGCTGGGCGTATACTTATTAAATGTGATGAAATAATGAACTAAAAAGAGTGGTTTAATCTTTTATTTAAAAAAATGAAGATTAGATGTCTTTATAAACTTCCATTTGTATCTTAATGGATAAATAGAGCAGTTTAATCTTGATCAATCAACATCGACAATCACCAGATTACAGATGTCACATTTCATACATTCCATGACTCGACAGACACTACAGTTCAAGTGAGATTTTGAATAATAGTGTGTTCTAAATAAATTATCTTCTTTTTAGATTTGTATTCAGCAAAGAACCCTGAAAAAAGTATCACAGGATCCAAAAGAAAAAAAATTATTAAGCAGCACAACTGTTTCCAATAAATCAGCATATTAGAATGAATTCTGAAGGATCATGCGAAAAGCCTGGAGTAATGGCTGCTGGAAATTGAGCTTTACCCTCACTGGAATAAATTATATTTTAAAGTATATTAAAATAGAAAACCATTATTTTAAATCGTAATAATATTTCACAATATTACTGTTTTTTCTGTGTTTTTGATCAAATAAATGCAGCCTTGATCAGTATAAGAGACTTCTTTAAAATAAATTAAAAATCTTACTGATCCCAAACACACACACACACACACACATACATGTCTGGTCAACTATCCTTGTAGGGAATCTCCATAGGCTTAATGGTTTTTATACTGTATACAAACCGTATTTTCTATCACCCTACACCTAAACCTACCCCTTACAGGAAACTGTGTGCATTTTTTCTTTCTCAAAACAAAACAAAAATTCATTCTGTATGATTTATAAGCTTTTGTACCCATGGGGACCACAATTTAGGTCCCCACTGTGACACGAGTCCCGATGAGTCTGTGTGTATCCAGGCTTAAGTCCCCACCAGGATATATAGACCTGTACACACACACACACACACACACACACACACACATATATATATATATACATACTCTATGTATATATACATATACATATACATACATACACATATACATATATATATGTGCCTGATTTCATTTTAAATTGAGGATACATTTTAGCTAATGCATATTGTTTCATTTTTGGAATGAAAACATTTGTACACAGATTTTACATGCAAATATGTACGCACACGTTTAGAGAATGAGACTCAAATCAACTCTAAACTAAATCACTTTCATGTCTAAGCATGAAACAACATCTTTCACCGCACACACAAATGAAATCCTGGATACTTCGTTTATCTGCTAGCGAATTCTTGAAGAAAGATCCTATAAGAATAATGATAGAAAAGCACAACCCCACTGATTTTCCATTTTCTCTCTGTTTTTTATCAGAACAGCCAGTGCTTGCTGTGTGAATGATCCCTTTATCTCAGTTTCATTAGTGTGTATGTGTGCGTGCGCCGCTCTTGGCCAGGACGGCGCGTTGGTTAGACAGTCACTTCCTGGTGTCTGTGATGTTCAGGCAGATTACAGAGATGCTTTGAAGCTTTGGCTCCTCATGTCTCTGGTGACAGAACGAACAGACCCCTGCCTTCTGCTGCCGTACACAGAACCGAGCGGCACGCTGACGAAAGGCCTCACGCTGAACCTAAGCTTCTCATCTGCTTTATATGTTCCTTTAGCTCCTGTGAACAATAAAGCCACACCTATTCAATCTCAACCCAGAGGCTTTAGAGAGAGGGAAATTACATGCATAATGTGGGATGTCCAACTGAGCTAAAGAGGAAATAATGGCTGGTCAGTAATCGGCCTTAACTGTAGCCATCCGGACTTTGGTGTAGACATTTATCAGAATCTTCCACCTTGTAGCATGGTGTAGGGCTCAACCAAGAAACTTGAAAGAAAGACAGAATGACAAAGAGACTCAGTAGGCTGACTCAGACCTGGACTATAAAATGGTATTTGATAATCCTGTGTTTGATCATCTGCCCTCTGGGAATAAAGCGGTGTTTTGAGCTATAAGAACTGGAAAATGTCAGTCTGAAAGGTGATGATAACAGCTCAGGGACAAACAGATCTGTCCCCAATAGTAAAAATTCATATTTCACGCAAAGGTATTTACTCCACTATGGGGTAAGATGACCTGGAGCGAGAAGTCCCCCCAGGGTAAACCTATCCCAACTGCCATCTGTTTTTGTTGCATATATAAAATGCATCTGATATCACGAAGTGTCACTAATGTAAAAATACTAAATCCAACATGCAATTTAAATCTATTTCGACATTAGTTGAACAACTAAATAATGGTAGAACAATCAAATAACACAATTCCAATCATAGAGATTCATATGAATATATTATCACTATACAATTCTACAGAATCATTAATTTAAGTAAGCAAAAATATCTTTATTATAACAATGTGGAGCATAAAATTTGTATGCAGGCCTATACTGAACTGAAATGATGTCAATAATAACTGCATAAATTGTAATGAATAAATATAAATAATAAAACACTAGCAACAACATGCCACTAGAAACCTTCTGCCCCAGTTGTGAGGGGCATTTTACACCAGTCATCACAAATTAACTCTCCACTTCAAAATAAAAGCAATAATTAACTTGACATATCTAAATATTTAATAAACCCCTATTAACAAACAGACATACAAACTTAATTCACAGATCACTATTATCCAATCCAATGACCCCCCCCCCCCCCCAAAAAAAAAAAAACAAAAAAAAACAAACATAACATAAATACAAGCAGAAAAGTAATTAAACCTTAAAACTATTGAATGGACTACATTTCACAAATAAATGATTTAGTTACATCTGTGGTAAAGAGAAAACAAAGATGGGGGATCTAACCTGTTTTTTCCTGAAATCTACAAATTCATAAAAGTTGATATTTTGTTGGAAAAAAAATGTAAATCCCACACACTACTCAAACTTGCATTATTATGAAATTTTATTAGCAACGATTCGATCGATCAACCTTCCTCAGGCTTATCTGAGTTTATTTTGGACTTTTATCCGATGCATCTACAAATGATTCATGTGTGCGCAAGGCACTATTTTTTTTTTTGTGGCATATTTTGTACCAATAAGGACATATGTCTAGGCAGAGAGACTTGTATGTTGAAGGGAATCACGTGGTATGCAACTTTTCCCTTTGAGGTTACTGATTATTTGAGTTAAAAGAGATTTCAAACAGAATGACAGCGAGCGGTCTTTATAGTAAGAGCTGCTGGGGTCACAGCTTGCCTTTTCTTCTAATCTGTCTTTTTCCTTTCTCTTTCTTACTTTCTGTCCATCTCTCCCTGACGCCCTCTACCTCTCTGCCCTTTTTTCTGCCTCTCCTGCCCTCCTCTTTACGATAAACACAGCGAGTCGCAGACTGAAGCACACCAGAGCGTTGTGTGTGTTAAAAACGTTTCCCAATGGCAGCATCACAGTTTGTGTGAACTTTTCAAACGTCTCTGAATCTGGTGGAAGACCATCATGGCGCTCCTTGGCTTTGAACGGTTATTCTCCTGTGAATTCTCCTCTCCAAAGGGCCTCTGCCTTCAGAGGCTCACAGAGAAGAAAGGCCTCGAGCGACAGCTATCAGTACCCCCCACCCTCCTTTTCTTCATCTCACTCACTCACACACACACACACACACACACACACACACACACACACACACACACACACAACCAGTGTGCCTCCCCCACAGTGTCTCTCATCAGAACAGGCTGTTAAAAAGCCTACTACCATTATAAAGAGACCTTAAAAAACAGAATAATACATTAAAGAAGCTTAAACATCAGATATAGCCTGCTACAAAAACAATAAGTAAGCCAAATTAAATATTCATTAGAATAATTGGATCAGAGAGCAGCGGCATGTGAGAGTTACTGGAAATGGATGATGCTGACGATGACAGTGTATCAGATCCATGTGGCAAGTCAAACCTAGAAGTCTATTTGATTTCAGCTTTCATCCTCCATTTCTCCTCCATGTCAAATGCCTAGACTGCTGAAGCCTGTTTACTACCCATGGAGGAGGAAAAACGTCAATGGAATTTCAGAGGACAAGAGATGCTTCTAGTTAAAGGCATTTATGGTGATAATTATTATGGTGATCACTGATCTAACAATATACACCAATCTGCAAAATGTAACGAGTATAAAATTTGAGATTAAAGACTAAAGCTTTGAGGACGTGATCTTCCTTTCGTCGTGGATATTTTCTATCCAAAAAGCAATTAAAGTAGGTAACACTTTATTTTAAGTGTCCTTGTTATGTTACATGTACTTACTATTAGAATAACAATAAATTATGCATAATTATATGCAAGTAACCCCAAGCCAAACTCTAAGCCTAATCCTAACCATATAGTAAGTACATGTAGTTAAGTAAATAAATTGGTAATACTTTATTTTGATGGTCCCCTTTGAGCATTCGGTTAACAATAAGTAATTTTGCAAGTACATGTCAACTTATTCTAACCCTAACCCTACCAGTCTACTAATACTCTACTAACACCAATGAGAGTTAGTAGATATGTAGGTGCAAAATTACTTGTAGTCAACAGAATGTGTTAAAGGGACCATCAAAATAAAGTGAAACCAATCATTTTGAATAAAATGTAAAACTACAAAGAACACACATGCACTACACAGTTTCGATTACCATTTACTTTCACTGTTTTGGGGGTGGGGGGGGGGGGGTCATATCATATATGAGATGAACTCATATATGATTAGAAGTCATAAAAAAAACTTTGTATTTGATCTGTGTGTTTAACAAAGAGCCATTCGGCAATCACATATATCAGAACTACAAACACAGAACTTATACAGATCCAGAAATGTTTTAATACCCTACCATGTCACTGTGTCTCATGTGAAAATAAATTAGTCAGGGAGAAGGAGTCCCCAAACATTTACACTGAAAAATGGCAGGTGGCCTCCTTCATCCCTAATGATTTTGCTGTCATTAAAACATTATGCATATTGTACAGATTTATTTTCAAATTTCCTTGCAGTTTTCATGCTAGAATGCTGGCATACGAATAGGAGAAAAGTCTAGTATAGTATTTCATGGCTGCAATGTCCAACTGTCCTTCACAGCTACAGCAACGAGTCTTTGAACCCACCCTTGGCGCTATGGTTTGGTTCACTGTGTGCTGGCCAGATAAAAAGATAATCGTTTCCTTTGAGCAGGGAAGGGGATGAGACCAAATATTTCAATTCAGCCCTTGAATTGAAGCAGTTACCAATGTTTTTCCATTGGAATGAGACTTTTATGTGGTGCGTGTTTTTTTTTTTTATTGTATGAATGGCTGAATTAGGTCAAATCTGCCATGAGTTTACAGTAGTGCCAAAGGGGTATACCAAAAAATGAAAATGTACTACTCAGCCAAATGTTATTTCAAATCTGTATGATTTTCTTTCTTATGGAAGTGTGAATTGGATGAAAGTAAATGTGGGCTAAGGCTGTCAAGCTCAGAAAAAAGCACCATAAAAGTGGTCCATATAACTTGTGTGCTATCTCTTCTGAAGTCAAATGATTGTGAAGAACAGAGTGATGTTCACTAAATCACAGAACATTTTGACTTTATCCCACACTAGCTCTCAAATAAACTACTGTAGCTGCATGGCATCAAACATCGGACCAGTGGCTCTCAACCTATTTGACTGCATGAATTGCAGAATTCCATTGTCTACAATATTGAAAAGGGTGTTTGTTATTTCCTGGATCACAGTTTCTGCCCGATTACATTATTTCAAGTCTGGAATAACTAGAAAAATATGTATTCATTATAAAAATGTTTTAAGATATTTTTCCAGTTCTAGAAATCACACTTTTAAAATGAGGCGGCACCATGGGAAACCTGTTTCTCAATAAATAAATAAAATCACTTATTTTAATGCTTGTTTTGTCTTATTTTAAATATGTTAAAGTCATCTTGAGGCCCCCTTGGAAGTTTGCTGAGGCCCCCTAGTGGGTCCTCCTGGTAAAGAAGCATTTTAATAGGACTGAAGCCAAAGACAACCAATGGCATTTGGTGTTAAATAATGTAACACATTTTTGTAGTACATTCAACTTCTGTTGTACATTTTTATAATTATGGTGAAGGAGAAGAGTAGTCAATAAAGTAAATAATGATTTAAATTGTAGTCTTATTGTTTGGCTTAAGAAGACTATAGCACATGTGTCTTGAAAAGGCTTTCCTATAGCTCCAAAAATATAACATGGCGCTAACAACGCCAAAGTCATGGGTTCGATTTCCAGTAAATGCATTAACTCATGATGCCAAATGTGTCAAACTAACTGAATTTACATTTACTTTCATTTAATGGAAAATATGCCTTTTTTTCTTCAAAGATTCCCATTTTGTGTTCCACAGAATAAAAAAAAAGTCATACAGATTTAAGTAAATGATAATCTTATGGATAACAATCCAATTC
Source organism: Schizothorax lantsangensis (assembly GCA_027422415.1). Taxonomy (NCBI): domain Eukaryota; kingdom Metazoa; phylum Chordata; class Actinopteri; order Cypriniformes; family Cyprinidae; genus Schizothorax; species Schizothorax lantsangensis. The sequence continues at coordinate 23,287,402 of CM049839.1, forward strand.
TACTAGCTCCAAATTCTATGAGCCAAGGTGAAAGAACCTAGCAAGTCTTGGTTAAATGGTTGCACTCTATGCGTGACCGCTTATTTAGCCTTAGTCACCACTGCAACTTATGGTGCAGCACAATGTATTAAAAAATTAAAGCACAAAATCGGTCTTGATTAATACAAAATATTGATAAGATCCACCTTTACATTAAAGGTATTCAAAAATGTTATGTTTTTATGGCTACTAATAATAATATAAGTTAATAATAGGCCTATGTACAGAAATATATTAGTATATATATAATAACAAAATTTGTTGTGATCAACAGTTAATAGAAATAAGAAAAATGAAAAAGTTTGCTATGGGAGAATACTATATGGAAGCCTGCAAAGCAGATTTTAGTAGAAATATGTAGGCAATTGGCATGGATACAGTGCATTACAATATATTAATACTGTATTAACATTAGACACTAAGCCTGATGTAGGGGAGGAAATCTAATTTTTTTGTTCACAGCTTGGGTACGGAACATAGTGTTGCTGTAATGAATCTCTCTGAAAGTTTAATCCACTATCATTTGATTGGGAACGAGTTAAAGATAGCTTCTCCTGCTGGAGTCCCGTGTTTGGGAGCCAAGGTAAACTAAGTCTTCACAGAGCACAGCTCTAAGATTTCATGTCAGCAGAGAGAGATAATGCACCTCGGGTGCACCTGATGAAGGAGTCTGTCTCTATGCGGGCTTAAGAGTACCAGACACCGACAGTTACCGTGCTACGCAGAACCAGGACCCTAGCTTTAACCTGCCATGCTAAAACAAATCGCTATAAATCTAAAGCCAAGCCGAGCAGACCCATAGTTACCTCAGGCTGGACTTCAAGACTTCAAAGAACACCTGGCCAAGAATCCTAGAAATCCGTCTGAGGCAAATCCAGATTTTATTCCGTTCACTTATAGAACATGTCCAACATACAAAATTAGGAGTCATTCCCCCCCTAAAAAAACTTTTAGCAGATATTTGGAAAAAAACACAAATACATGGAAAATAGAAAGCAAATGCTGAACCATACAAATATATTTGAACAAGTCAAATAAGTCACAGAACCAGTTCTTAAGAAACCAGCTGAGTAAACAGAGCAAATGGGTTTTACAGTTTAGGGATTTTTGAGAGATGATTGCGTATATTCTGGTGTGTCAGTGTAAATGATACATAATTGTGCCGTGTCATCCTTCTGGGTCCCTTTCATGTCCAGAGTTGAGTGAAAATCAAGACCAGCTCTGTGTTAGATATTAATGGTAAAATGAATCACCAGAACAAATGTGATGATTGTCCCCATGGGTTTGTGGCTGCTTTGATGAGAAATGCATCCAAGGGATGGTTTTCAAAAGACTTTTGGCTTATTGAAGTAAACGAAACTGACCCACCTCATTGTGCTCCTTTGCTTTTGGATCCAACTCTTCAGAGTATGGCCAATATGGAGACAGATTCCATTAGTTTTTGAGCCATAAAGTAGCATAAGAGAGCAGGGCTCTGTGGTATCACTGCATGTTCATAAAACCTGGAATGAAATTCAAAGAATTAAGACCATTTATGTTTTTGTAGAACAACCTGTATATTTGAGAGGATGATTCAATTATTTTAGTATTTTGTTATATATGTGCTTTTGTCATTTTATTATTTTGTCATTCTATCTGTATTAAGATTTCAGTTTTATTGTTACTAATTATAGTACTTCAATTATTTTATTTAATTTAGCTGGCAAGATACATTTTTTTGTAAGTTACATATTTGTTCCAGGATTTTTTTTTATTTTATTTTAACTAACTAACTATGAAGACAATTTTTAATAGTTTTAGTTTACAATAACAACACTGGTAGGAGAGAATGATAATTTCTTCACACACATACTTAACAGTCTTTTGTTTTACAAAAAAGTTACACAATGCACACTTTATAGTGTGCATTTCTTTCACTTATAGGACAAGCGAATGGAACATAAATGCAATGGCTTAAAAAGTAGGTCTGATTACATGAAAGGATTTATTTCTAACAGTGATTGCTGTAATATTACTTAATCGTTATTCAAATGGTTCAAAGCAAGCATAGAGCCAGTGTGAAATGGCATTACAAAAAGTATGTGATGGAAAAGATTAAGTCCAACATGTCTATACTCAAACAGGGATGGCTTCCCTCAGGTTTAAGGCCTGTTGAAAATAGATACAGCACAGCTTATATGGCCATTAAGTCAGTGTGTGTGTGTGTGTGTGTAAGTGAGAGTGTGTGGCTTTATATGAGAGATAAGAGCAAAGGCAACAGTATATGAGACAGGCTGAGATGAGTTAAATCACATCACAGACTGCCTGAAGAACAGCCTGAGGGTGTTCCAGTTTAGAGATAATGGCAGCTTTTGGAAAGCCTATGCCATACCAGAGAAGGACATATTGAGGGGTCATGGGTCATTTTATATATGCAGATCTGAATAAAGTTAGTGTTTAAATATGTCTGCTAAAAGTGAATATAAATGGCTACATAAGTAAATAAAAAATGGAGTGCTTTTTTATCATATATGACTTCATTCTAATCCAGATAAGTACTCTGCAGTCTGCACTGTTCAGTTTAATACATAGGCCTAAACTATATCATAAACTGGCACTTAACAAAGATCATAATAGGTATATTTTGCTGTCCTGGATGCATTTATGTTTACTTACTTATAACTGAGCTTAATTCAAACTTCAACGCCCAGTACTGGCTTTAGAAACGGAAGGAATGTACACAATGAATGAAAGCATGTACTATAATACAAACTGAAACACTGTGTTATAATTGGTAGAGTAGAGCAGTGCAGTTTATATGCATTTGTTCTCCGGATTTCCTGCATGTAATTCAGATGAACAAATTGAGTAAGATTTAGTTATTTGAGTCTTAATGTTTTGGTATTGGGACTTTCCAGAAATCCATGCATAATCTGCCACAAAAAGACATGACTAACAAACACACACACCAAATCTCTGACTATGATGCCTCAGTATGCTGTGGCACATGATGTAAAACTGTTAAGCTCGTTTTGTTTGTTGCTCTTTGCAACAATTAAATTATAATGGAGCAACATTTTGATATCAACATGTCCTTTCCTTGCTCTATTGTTGTCACACAGTATTAAAAACGCTCTTACCAGTCTTGGAGTTTTGCTTTGTGGGACGCTGATGTTCTGAATGTTTAACAATGGTGCCTCTTAGTGGTATTAAGTAGTATTTCAATGGCTTTTTTCCCCTTTGTTATTTATAAACAAATATATAAGCATTATATAAACATTTATATTTTAACTCTGTCAAATTATATTTAACTATTTATTGAGCTGCAGTCGGAGACAAATGAAGACAAACAAAGTTCACGGCGTGTTGACTGTAGTTCACACCGCCGAGCACTAGGCGCCGCTGTTTGAATCCTGTAGCTCCGTAAGAGGCGCTCTGAAGTTCTTACCGACACAAAACAAAGAGCAGACTGGTCAAGCACTGACCTGACTGAACCACCAGCTTCACTTTAAATTATGGGCAAAAAGCACAAGAAACACAAATCAGAGAAGCACACACACGACGGTAGGTCACTCATGTTGGAGAATATTTGACTATAGACTGAAAGCCTGCTTTAAGGTAACGTTAAATTATAAACTCAGATGAGCTGTGAAGCAGCACTCAGACTGATGCTGTCAGTGAATGAGTAGCAGTCTGGTATTACATGTCCACAACGTGATGTTAATACAGTAATTGTTGCGATTTGAGCCGGTTTATATAGACTAATATGTGTTTTCTCAGTAGATTTATTTGAAGGCTAACAAGCTGGCTAACATTTGTTTTGCTCCGGAAAACAAGCAGCTGTTGCTTAAAACATCAGATTAGTAAAGTCAGCATCAGAATTAGTTTTAGGTTATTTTCCATAAATGTCTTAAATGTAATTCCTACTAGAACCAGATGAAAATACATTGAGCATCACGAATTGTAATAAACAATAATAATCAAACAATTATTTTGATTTATGTGGGTTTAAAAGAGAGGATATTTCAAACTCTGATACATACAATAGTTTGTGAGAAGAGTAGTTCCTCTCAAAAGAGGCAATTAGTTGTTAGTGCTTATATCATATTAAAATATATTATTTTATACAACAAAATAATATATTTTAATATGACATAAGATTTTCCTAGTTGTTTTTTGTAACTAAATCCAGAAAAAGAGACCGGATATACCAGGTGTTCAATTCAGATTCAGTCAATTTTGGTAATGAATGGGACAGTATTACAATATTATATTATTGTATTAAATTACAATATTGACATTAGGCAACTCACTTGTGTGTCTGGCCTTTCAGAGCGTCCACTGAAGCTGGTGTTGAAAGTGGCTGGGAATGAGGTCACCACAGGCAGCCCTAGCCTCGAGAGAGTTTATGACGACTCTGTAGATTACGACAAACACAAAGACAAGAAAAAGAAGAAGAAGAAAAAGGACGAGAAGGACAGAGCCAGTCCTCCAGTGTCACCAGTTGACAAAAAGAAAAAGGTGAGATATGAATACTGTGTTTTTGTGCTTAACTTTTTTTGTTTACTTGCTAACTACATCCTAATCAATACTATGTGTTATGTCTTATAGATGACCAAAAAAAGGAAGGGCCCAGACTCTGTGGATCCAGACTGGGATGAGCAGAGCAGAACTCCTGCTCGCTCCGATGTTTCCCAGGACAAGCCCCTCACCCACTCACTTGCCAAAATGGAAGGTAGATCTGCTCACCCTTTCATGGTTTAGAACTGATCTATTTTATTGATGTTGTTTTGAGGGACTGCGTGCTTGTGCTAATTATCTTTTGATTATTTTGGCTTTTATAATTCCTCAGAAAAAGAGCAGACGCCTCTACAGGAAGCTCTGAGTCAGCTCATCCGACAACTCCAGAGGTAGGACTAAACATTGCTAACCTGTGGACAATCTGTTAAAACAGGTTGTAGATTCATATGTAACTAATGTGCACTGACATTCAAAGATTTTGAAGTTGGTAAGTTTTTTTTTTTTGTGTTTTTGAATTAAGTCTCTTAGATCAAAAACAGCAATATTGTAAAAATATTGTAACTCTATTCTATTTGAATATATTTTAAAATAAAATTTATTTTTGTGATGGCAAAGCAAAGTTTTCAGCAGCCATTACTCCAGTGTCACATGATCCTTCAGAAATTAATCTAATTTGCTGTTTAAGAAACGTTTATTAGTATTGTCAATGTGGGAAGTCATTTTTGTGGAAAACATGATACATTTTTTAGAATTCTTTGGTGAATAAAAAGTTTAAAAGAACAGCATTTTTATTTGAAATATAAATAATTTGTAACATACACATCTTTATAGGATGTGAATAGCAGTGTATAGGCTACAGTGGAAAAAATTTTTTTTTTTTTATCCCCTGCTGATTTTGTACGTTTGCCCACTGACAAAGAAATGATCAGTCTATAATTTTAATTGTAGGTTTATTTGAACAGTGAGAGACAGAATAACAACAAAAAAATCCAGAAAACGCTTTTCAAAAAAAGTTATAAATTGATTTGCATTTTAATGAGTCAAATAAGTATTTGACCCCTTCGCAAAACATGATGTGGGGATGGTGTTCTTGGAGTCATAGGCAGCATTCCTCCTCCTCCAAACACGGCGAGTTGAGTTGATGCCAAAGAGCTCGATTTTGGTCTCATCTGACCACAACACTTTCACCCAGTTCTCCTCTGAATCATTGGCAAACTTCAGATGGGCCTGTACATGTGCTCTCTTGAGTAGGGGGACCTTGCGGTCTCTTCCATTTGCAAATAATCGCACCAACTGTTGTCACCTTCTCACCAAGCTGCTTGGCGATGGTCTTGTAGCCCATTCCAGCCTTGTGTAGGTCTACAATCTTGTCCCTGACATCCTTGGACAGCTCTTTCGTCTTGGTCATGGTGGAGAGTTTGGAATCTGATTGATTGATTGATTGCTTCTGTGGACAGGTGTCTTTTATACAGGTAACAAGCTGAGATTAGGAGCACTCTCTTAAAGGGAATGTTCCTAATCTCAGCTCCTTACCTGTATAAAAGACTCCTGGGAGCCAGAAATCTTGCTGATTTATAGGGGATCAAATACTTATTTCACTCATAAAAATGCAAATCAATTTATAAAGTTTTTTTGAAATGCGTTTTTCTGGATTTTTTTGTTGTTATTATGTCTCTCACTGTTCAAATAAACCTACCATTAAAATTATAGACTGATAATTTCTTTGTCAGTGAGCAAACGTACAAAATCAGCAGGAGATCAAATAATTTTTTTCCCACTGTATAACTTTGAAACTGTTCTCTAACACAAATGACCTGCAAAAGTCTTTATCTGAGTACCTTATCGGACCTGTGTTGTGGGTCTTATATCCTTGTGGCTTATGATCATAATCCTGTCTATAATTACTGCAAATGAAAGCCGAACGCTGTTGGCTGCTGTTTATTGCAGGAAGGACCCAAGTGCGTTCTTCTCATTTCCTGTGACTGACCTGATCGCTCCAGGGTACTCTCGCATTATAAAGAGACCCATGGATTTCAGCACTATGAAGGATAAAGTGAAGAAGGAGCAATACCAGTCACTTGAGGAGCTCAAGGTAATATGATCATCACAGCTGTTACCAGGACACAGACTGGCACTAAGTAGTTGAATGATTGAATATGCCAGCTGCTTTAATTTGCAGAGGGTAGAAGCTTTGAATTAGTCATAGAACATTTGAATATTGATGAAGGTCATTTAGATGAAAATATATCTTGTTCATTTTGACAAAATAGTTGACTATTCTGTACTGTTCACCCCACAGCTGGATTTCAAAGTGATGTGTGAGAATGCTATGATCTACAACAAACCAGAGACGATTTACTACAAAGCTGCAAAGAAACTCCTTCACTCTGGAATGAAGATCTTGAGCACGGTGAGTTGGGAAAAACCTGAACAATTGTATCGGAACTTGTATTACATTTAGAAAGTATTTAGTAGGTATGGTTTGTGAAACCAAACGTGTTTTCACAGCAGAGGGCACTGGTGTGCTGTGTACAATATGATCCTATTGCTAGTGTGGTTGGAATAAAGTTTTACCTCTTCAGTTATACCCATTCAAATCTATCAGACTGGCAAAGTTGGAAATCTTGCACATATGGAAGTTAACTATGTGTGTGCTTTTAGGAGAGGCTGGACAGTTTAAAACAGAGCATAGAGTTCATGGCTGGCCTGCAGACATCCAGCAGTCATTCAGCAGAGGATGGAGAGGATGAGGGCGGGACATCAGACGCTGCCAAAGAGAACTCATCTGTTATGGACACAAGTGACAACTCCCAATCACCCCGTGTCGGGAACAAAGATACGCCAAGGTATGAATAATATGTTTCCGTTTTTTTGTTTATTATCTAGGACTAGTTTGTCTAGAACAGGGGTGCCCAAACTTGTTCATGGAGGGCCTCTGACCTGCAAAGTTTAGGTCCAACCCTAATTGAACACACCTGAACCAGCTAATCAAGACCTTCAGATTCTCTAGTAACTTCCAGTGTGTTGGAGCTAAACTCTGTCAAATAAATAGCACATTTCTGGTTATATTTAATGTTCTTGGTGTGAACAGGCCTTAATCCTTCCTTATCATCAATGGGCATCTGAGAAATTTCCTTCCAGTTAGATTGATCCTGAGGTTGCATAAGAATAATTCTTAAAATAATGGTTTATATTAACCACAGGGAGGATGTATAAAACACTTGCCAACTGCCTAATGTGAATAAACATTTTTAAAGTTTTGACCAGTTTTTTGCCATTTGGCAGGTTACTTCCCTTTTAACTTGAACATTACACAGATTAAGAATGAAAGTCTGCTGTTGATCTAAGTGCTGCGAGCAAATCAAAGACACACAACATGTGAAAACATCTGTCTTGACGTGTGTGTCTTACGACACCTTTTATCTTAAACAAAATATAGGCATTCTAGATAAACCTCTGAGGGTGCGTTTTCTTTTTCTCCACGTGAAAACACATATCTGAATTATTCCCAGCATTAGGACACCAAAACAAATATATATACAAGAAACAAAATCAGATTGGGTTGTCAGATGTCAAAATCAGACTTTGATGGGTGCAGCAGAGACTGGATCAGTATCTGATGCTGCAAGAGACTATGATCTGTCCTGTTTAAAAAAAAAAAAAATTATAATAAATAAAAATCATCATATTCGAATAATTTCTAAAGGATAATGTGACACTGAAGACTAGAGTAATAGCTGCTGAAATAGCTTTTTTCACAGGAATAAACAATTTTAAAATACATTAAAATAGAAGTTATAACACTAATATTTCACAATATTACTATTTAATCAATTAAATGCTGCAGTGGTGAAAAATGGGAGATTGTTTTAAAAATTACAACAAACAAAAAATAAAGAAGAAAGGTTAATTTCAGACCCGTTTCATGGATATTAATTGGCTGCCATTACAGAGAATTGATTCCAGTCATTATTTATCATGGTAGCCTATCATGTCTGCCTGGAAAAAGAAGTGTGACTTTACATAAATGAGTGATACAGTCAGTAAAAGTATGCTTTTATTATGCAAATGCTTCCTTTCACCATTTGTTGTGTGTTTTCTAACTGTGCAGTAATTCACAATGGCTTTGTAACTGCATTCAGGGCTTCTGCTGATGTATTCAAGCCAGTGAGACATTCCAGGATGTTGCTGGGGTGTTTACTGGCTTTCTCTATTTTACTCTCTCTTTTTGTTGCTTGCCTACGTAAATCGGCTTGGCTGCTGCAGTGACCAAGAGTCTTGGAATGCTTAAACATGTTGTGACTTGTAGGCCATCTGTAACGCACGAGCTACATGCTCTTTAAACACACACACTTTGTAGCTTTTCAGGGAGGATGAATCATCTTCCTGCACACTACTCAACTGGGTCGGGTAGCGGCTTGAGAACGGACCACACATTGATATATTATTAATGACATTACTCCTATTCAATCGCTGCTCTGTCTTCAGAGTTAATTTGACTTGGAATTCATTGGAGGAATGATGTGGCTCTTATGTGGGGGATTTGAAGGGGTATATATTCAGAAGTGCATCAATGCTTGCAATGTTTGTGTAGCAGGGACAGTAAAGATGATGCTAAGGGCCAAGCAGAGAAAGACCTTGAGGAGATCAAGAAGATCGTTGAGGATTCTGGAGGGAAACTCTCAAACAGAAGCCTGCAGTGTGAGGTAAGAGTACAAGACCAAATAGGATGAATCATGTATTATTGTACATCCCTCAAATGTGAGATCATTCACTGAGGATGTCAGATAACAGTGGATGAAGGGTCACTTTTCTTTGGGGCTGTTTTTTATGAGCAGCTGGAGTTTGAGAGGAGGAAGTCTGATGGTTCAACTACTCTAGGCATTCTGAACCCCGCTGACCTGAGTGCTGGAGGTTTGTGACAATGAGAGTTCAAGAAAACAAGCAAATGTTAGGCATATGTACAATAAAAGTCTACAGTTCATTATGTTTCCATGTTAGATCCAGGATACTGCCCAGTCAAATTGGGCATGATGGGAGGTAGACTGCAGACTGGAATCAACACCCTTCAGGGTTTCAAAGAGGACAAGAGAAACATGGTCACTCCAGGTAATCTATATTAACTCTCCATTCTTTGTCCCACCAGTTGAATCTCACTTCTGTGTATCAGTCTCAACCGCTCTGTTAAACCAGTACTCATAATCATTTTCCTGGAAAAACAACTTCATGGAAAAACTGTCCTTACTTACCTTCAGTCATGTGGAGAAGATCATGGGAGGGGGTGCCTTATAATCTCTGTTTGAAAACCCATAGTTCAACTGCCAGAGGAATGTAATATTACATGCCAGAAAAATCCAATTGTTCCTGCTGTCAATAGGAAAAAATCACTGCTGAATCAGTGGACTTAAGTTCCTACTCATCTGTATTTTTTATCTGTTAGTTATCTGTGGTGCTTTTTATTTTTCATATTTTTACCCTGAGTATTAGACTTCTGAGTGCCATTTGTTCCACACCATGCTACTGATATGAATGATACCTCAAAACATTCAGGATTAGGCAAACAAATATCATAGCCTTCCATTTAAGGAGTCAGAACATTAAGATTTGGGGTGGGCTGGCTTTATTCTTTGGGGGCTAGTTAACAACCTCAAAGCTCTGGTCTGGTAACCTTTAACAGCATCCTGAGTTTTCCATGAGAATTTCTCATATTCTTTCACATTTTCAAAATGTAAAAAGTTGTTAGATCAAACAATTGAAGGTTTAGAGTGAAGTTAAAGAATTGTACCATGCAGCTTCAGAAGTGACTGTTTTGGAGTGGGCAGTACATTAGACCGTCGTCTTTTCTAGTTCTTAACCAGGGGGCCTCAAGACTTACAAATATTTAAAATAAGACTAAACAAGCATTAAAATCAGCTAAAACACCTAAAACATCAAATTATTTATTTCACCCCTTGTTTCCTTTAAAGAACCCGGCTTTCCACAGTCTTGAAAAACCTGTATATATGAGGCAGCCTATTTTTAAAACTGATTTTGAGACCTGGAAATGTTGTGTAATTTAAGAAAATCTTAAAAAGCCATGGGCATTTTTGAATAAATATAATTTATGCCAAGCTCCTAATTATTTCATCAGTTAGAATTAAAAAAATAAAAAATCTTTAGTCTTTATCCAGTATTTCACAAACAATTATTAAAAAGAGTGGGAACCCTGAAGAACATTCTGCTCCTAAATTTTTCTTAAATATTGAAATTTCATCATTTTAATTTTAATTATTTTAGTAAGTTTTTTAATTTACAGAAACTAAAAGTACCCATAGATTAAAATAAGTTTCGGGAACCAAACTAGGGCTAAGGAGCCTTTGAATATTGTTGTGGACAATAAGGAGGCATTGAAGTCAAAAAGGTTGAGAACTAGAATTTAAGTCTGTGTTCAGTCCTTCCTTTCAGTCTAACTGCTTGCTTTGGCAGAAATGTTCATAAACATATAACTACTATTACAGGAATCAATCTGAAGTTTATTGAATAAGTCAAAGTCACACATGCCCCTCTCTCTCTTTCTTTGCAGTTGCCTATATGAATTTTGGCCCATTCAGCTCATACGCACCTACATATGACTCCAGTTTTGCCAATATCAGCAAAGAGGAATCTGATCTCATTTACTCCTTCTATGGAGAGGACAACAGTCAGCCAGAATCTGAAAGGTGTGTGAATCAGCCATATAATGAAATATACCCATTGATCGTTTTAGATGACTAAGCCACATGCATTTGTGTGGTTTTGTGAACCTCTCAAACAATAAAGCCCTGATTCACACCATTCCCCTTGTGTTCCACAAATGTAGTTTGGATGTGTTTATGTGTAGCATTGCAGATTACTTGGCTAAATCCGAGGAACACATGAGCAGGTTGGCAGATAATGTCTTGGACGCTTTAACCAGTGGGGAGCACTCAAGACAGCTGAAAGAGACAGAAACTGTAAGAAACCTCACTACACACTTATTCATCAGCATGCCAAAATGAATGCATGATATACCACTTAAATTATATACTGCGTAATATCTATTTTGAATTATTTTCAACTAGGCAGCTTGCACTTGATTATTTCTGGTCTTGATAGGATGATTTTTGTTCTCCTCAGGATAATCTGCCAATGGAGGAGCCTGCCGAGAAAGTAGACACAACAGATGATGCTGAGGTAAAATGCTCTCATGTCCTCAGAAAATAACATTTCAAATGTCTATAAGTGCATACTAGTGTATAGCTCACTTGAGTGGAAGTAAAGACACAAACCTGCTATTTAAATGCAGCGTCAGAACCACTGGCTTTCTGCTCTGCAGCAGCTGTGTCAACAACACCAACCAACTTTCACACTAATGGAAAGAATATTTGCCCAGACACACACAAACACACTCCCCCCTGTCGTTTTTGACTTCCTCCTTCACTCACACTAATCTCTGTGTGCGTGAGGGTGCTGTAGACGTTGAGAGAAAGGTAAGCATGAGCCGTCTATGAGCATACTGTAGCATTAGTCCGTGTGTGGAAGGCCATCTTTGACTGTGGTTCTGCTAACATACCTTAGCAGGGTGGTGCTACTGTTCAACACTGTTTTTAGCCGTCCAAATTTCACATATAGCATAGGTTAAAACTATGTATTATCCACTAACCAAGATAGCTAGGTTGAAGAAAGAACGAGGGATTTTATCTAGTGATTCCCAACCAGATGTTCTAAATGTGACCTTGGACCACAAAACCAGTCATAAGCAGCACAGGTACATTTGTAGCAATAGTCAACAATACATTATAAAATTATTCAATCTTTCCTTTATGCCAATAATTAGGATATTAAGTAAAGATATTTTGTAAATTTCCTACCATAAATATATCAAAACTTAATTTTTGATTAGTAATATGCATTGCTAAGAACTTCATTTGGACAACTTTAAAGGTGATTTTCTCAATATTTAGATTTTTTTGCACCCTCAGATTCCAGATTTTCAAATAGTTGTATCTCAGCCAAATATTGTCCAATCCCAACAACCATACATGAATGGAAAGCTTATTTATTATACATCAGCTTTCAGGTGATATATACAGCAAAAACTCTTAACATTGAAGATAAACCTCTCTCATGCTATTTGTAACTCTAAGAATGAAGATACATTTTACTCATGTTATTTGTATGTTATGTTTTTTTATTCTACATTTTTGCTATGTCACACCATATGACACAGTCCAATTTTTATTTGTCAACTACCCATATATATATATATATTAGGGGTGGCACGGTACACAGATGTCACGGTTCGGTACGTACCTCGGTTCGGGGGTCACGGTTCGATACAATTTCGGTACAACATGAAAAAAAAAAGAAATCTACTATGCTCGGTTTCTTTTAATTTATTTTGAACAGACAGTAGTGCAAATAAAAAAAAATTCCATCTACTGTAGATGTGAAAATACTACATATTATTACATGTTATATATATAAAATCTGTTTTGTTTTCATTGTGAGTGTACACAAAACCTTTATACGGTGATTATTAATAAGACAATAAGTGTTTAAAGTTGATTCTGCTGGTATAAGGAAACAGTTGAAGTGATCGCGCTGGAGCCCGCGCGCACGCACACACACATATCAGTTCCAGCATTGTTAACATGACAGCCAGTTGGTACTTTATCAAAATAAAATACAGTGAGCCAAACATCAGCGCGCCTGCCTCTGTGTCACCGTTGGCATTCGCTATTCTTCTGCTGGCGGTTATCAAACAGCATTGCATTGCTGTGGGCGCCCCCTTCTGGATTGTGGGTGAACTGCCTGTATTCGTCGTAAGGCCTCGTGCACCGAACCGAGATGCCTGTACCGTGACGGTTCGATACGAATACATGTACCGTGCCACCCCTATATATATATGTATATATACAAACACACACACGTGGTCAGAATTGTTGGTACCCTTGGTGAATATGACCCAAAAAAAACACTGTGAAAATAAACCTGCATTATTAATCCTTTTGATCTTTATAAAAAAATAAAAAAATCTAGCCTTTCATTGAACTAAAACAATTGAAAATGGGGGAAATTTCATTATGAAATAAATGTTCTCAAATACACGTTGGACACAATTATTGGTACTCCTAAAAATTCTTATGAGTAAAATATCTCTGAAGTATATTCCCATTCATATTTACAATTTTGAGCACTCCAGGGTGATTATGAACATGAAATTATCCAGCCATGGCTTCCTGTTTCACAGAAATATTAATAGGAGGGAAAACAAAGTCCAAATTCCCTTAATCATCCATCACAATGAGAAAAACCAAAGAATATATTTCTGATGTGCAGCAAAAGATAATTGAGCTTCACAAATTAGTGAAGTGGCTTTAAAGGTGCCATAGAATGGAAAACTGTGTTTACCTTGGCATAGTTGAATAATAAGAGTTCTGTACATGGAAATGACATACCGTGAGCCTCAAACACCATTGTTTCCTCCTTATGTAAATCTCGTGAATAAAAAAGACCACTGAAAAATAGGCGAATCAGAACATAACATCGACTGTGATGTTACAGTCGGGATCACTAACAGTTACGCCCCCAACATTTGCATAAACCCACCCATGTTCTATGCCAGCCGCCAGCTGAACCATCAGAAGTTCTGCAGGTATTGTGAAGAAACAAGTGAGGACAACAGTGAAAATGGCAGATCATGAAAATAAATGTTATGTTCCAGGCTGTGCAGGGGATGTGAAGTGCAGGGATGGGTTGGTGTCTGTATTCAGAAAGGCATGGAAAGCAAATAACGCATTCTAATAAAATAACGCGAGCCACTAAAGGGACATGGTTAGCTGCTTGCTAGCGGTAGCCTGTTACATTACAGAACACAAGATTTCACTTACCACATAAACAGAGTAAGGAGAGATGAGGATGATGGCGAATGAGTTACAGATCCTGAGCACCACTGACCAGCATCTGATCTTGTAAAATGTGTGGTAAGTACTGCCACTCCATAGTATAAACAGAGTACGTGCAATCGTGAAAGTAAAAAGCGATCGTGCATTTGAAAGCAGTTTCAGTGCCCCGCATATTAATAGCGGCTCCCTGATGCCCGCATTTTATATGCAGTATAATTACCCGACGATATAACTGCGAGAGAAAGTATTGAAATATATATTTTCCCTGTGTCTCCTTCCTGTGAGCTACTGAAATGAGCCAGACTGTGAAACAGCCAATCAGAGCAGAGCTCAATATTATTATTCACGACCCTTCCAAATAAGCAAATAACAGACCGTTTCATTCTGGGGAGAAATCCTAGGGTTTTAAATGCACATGTAAAACCGTTTTTGGAGAATTTTTGCCCTTACCTAAGCCACATACCTTCTATGTAGATATTAGAGAACAAATTAAAATATTGTATCAATGCATTCTATGGCACCTTTAAGAAAAGAGCTAGAGCAGTGAAAATTCCCATTTCCGCCATCAGGGCAATTAAGTTATTCTTAAATAATTAAGAATTTCCAATCAACAGAAAATGTTACGAAACTGCCTGGAAGAGGACATGTGTCTATATCATCCTAATGCACTGTGAGAAGGAGAGTTTGAGTGGCCAAAGGCTCTCCAAGGACCACAGCTGGAGAATTGTAGAAAATAGTTGAGTCTCAGGGTCAGAAAACCTTAAAAATATCAAACCTACACCACGTGTTGTTCAAATCAAGAAAAGAAAATGCTCTCATGCATAAACAGTCCCCACCATATTCAGTTGTCGGACACGACTGGAACTTCAAATGGGACTGGCTTCTATGGTCAGATGAAACTAAAAAATTAGCTTTTTAGCAGCAAACACACAAGATGGGTTTGGTGAACACAGGGATAAAAAGTACCCCATGTGTACAATGAAATGTGCTGCTGTATTTTTGATGTTGTGGGCCTATATTTCTGCAGGAGGTCCTGGACATCTTGTTTAGACACATGGCATCATGGATTCTATCAAATACCAACAGATAAAAAATCAAAAAGTGACTGACTCTGTTAGAAATCTTATAATGGGCCATGTTTGGATCTTCCAACCGTACAATAATCCAAAAACAAACCTCAAAAACAACACAAAAATGGGTCACTGGGCACAAAACCAAGCTTCTGCTATGGCCATTCCAGTCCTCTGACCTGAACCCTGTAGAAAATGAGTGAGGTGAACTGAAGAGAAGAAGCACCGTCATGGAGCTGTGAATCTGAAGGATCTGGAGTGATTCTGGATGAAGGAATGGTCTCTGATCTCTTGTCAGGTGTTCTCTAACCTCATCAGGCATTATAGGAGAAAACTCAGAGCTGTTAAACTGGCAAATGGAGGTTTCAAAAAGTACCGAATAAAAGGGTATCGTTAATTGTGTCCAATGTGTTTTAGAGAAAAACATTTATTTCATAATGATATTTCTCCCCATTTTAAATTCTTATTCTCCAATGAAAGGTTAGATTTTTGTGAATTATTTAAATAAAAGATCAAAATAATTAACAATGCAGATTTATTTACACAGCCGCCTTTGATCATATTTACCAAGGGTACCAACAATTCTGACCATGTGTATGTATATATATATATATATATATATATATATATACAGGTGCATCATCAATAAATTACTAAATTCAAAAAGTGAAACTTGTATATGTCGTGATAAAAGTTCATAATTTTATCTCTTAGTAACAATTTGATGGTTCTAAAAAGTGAAACTTTCAATTTTTGAGCATTTGCATTACATTGTATTACATGTTCAAAAGTTCATTTGTTTTTTTTTGATGATTAGAGCTGATCATAAAGTCAAAAATCATGAAAGTATCAAAAATCTAGGAATCTTAAAAAGTGAGTTGAATAAATTCCATTTCAATTATTTAAGATTGGGTGTGCTACTTGCTGGGTTGTCACAATAGGGAGAAGACTGCTGACTTGAGCAATGATATGAGAACAGACTGAACATTTGACACCCTCCATGGAGGGTAAGTCACAGAGGACCACATGAAAGGTCTGTGTGCATGTTTCACAGAATCTGTGATCTGCATATGCAAAGTTGAACTGTGAAGGTAAGCAACTTACAATGAAAGGTGCACAAGGTAGGGAAAGGACTGCTGAAATGCTTGAGAATCACAGAGGGTCAACTGCACAGAGTGCTGTATTCAAACTGGACACAAGCAACAGGGATGACTGCAAGCTTGAGAATACAGTCAAGCAAAGCTGATTCAAACACTTGTGAGAGCTTCACAAGGAGTGGACTGAAGCTGGAGTCAGTGCATCAAGAGTCACCACGCTCGGACGTCTTCAGGAAAAGGGCTACCAAGCCACTTCTGAACCAGAGACAACGTCAGAAGCATCTTACCTGGGCTGTGGAGAAAAAGAACTGGACTGTTGCTCAGTGGTCCAAAGTCCTCTTTTCAGATGAAAGTAAATTTTGCATTTCATTTGGAAATCAAGGTCCCAGAGTCTGGAGGAAGTGTGGAGAGGCACAGAATCCATGTTGCTTGAAGTCCAGTGTGACGTTTCCACAGTCAGTGATGATTTGGGCTGCCATGTCATCTGCTGGTGTTGGTCCACTGTGTTTTCTGAAGTCCACAGTCAACGCAGCCATCTACCAGGAAATTTTAGAGCACTTCATGCTTCCTTCTGCTGACAAGCTTTATGGAGATGCTGATTTCATTTTCCAGCAGGACTTGGCACCTGCCCACAGTGCCAAAGCTACCAGTACCATGGTATCCCTGTTCTTAATTGGCCAGCAAACTCGCCTGACCTTAACCCCATAGAAAATCTATGGGGTATTGTGAAGAGGAAGATGCCATATGCCAGACCCAACAATGTCGTCGTCGGATCTGCGAGTCATTTGTGTCACGTCACCTGCAGCGTTTTTTTCCCCTGTTGGCAATGGCAGGATGGACCCGCACTACTCTGTCTCTGATTGGCTTACCTTGGGGTCGAAGTCCGCACCGGTGCGGGCTGTCTCGTATTTTCTTTATGACCGCGAAAAGAACTATAAATACTCTTGTCAGTTTTGATCGTACAGATAAGAATAAGGTATAATTTGAATCTGCAAAGGGTCTACTTTTATTTCTGTATAGTCATAATAACAACAAAATAATGTGCTTTTCTAAAATTGATAAAATAAACAGGGTGCGTTCTCTGCCGGGGCTCTGTCTCTGTCACCTTTCTTAACAGACACGTAAATAAAACAACCTGAATCTCCGTGAATACTCACCTCAAATACATGAGACATATATGTATAGAAAGCTTAGAATGTCTACTTTTAAATGAAGTAAGTCATGTCCAAAACAAATATTCTATGTTAAAGTAATCCGTATGAAACCGACGCGATGTCCAGTTTTCCCGTCTCAACTCATTATATCTAATACGGTAACGCCCACGCGCCGTTCGCGCCTTTCAGATTCAAACATCCACGTGAGGCGCGCGAATGTAAACGCCCACATCGCCTCCGCGTAAACAAACAAGTTCATCCCGGCTACTTTCTGTTTCTGGAAGATCTGCTGAGAGAAATAACCCAGAATTTCAAAATGTGTGTTTGTTTGTTTGTTTGTTTGTTTCCTTCAGAGCACATAAACAATATACACTAAGAAAATGCCAGGTTTTGTAATGTTTTTGTAAAGAATTCTCTTCTTCATTTCTTCAGTCTTACTTGAAGTGTAACAATATACACTATATCATTCAAAAGCTTGTAGTCAGCATATAGAAATTAAAACTTTTATTTAGCACACAAGTAATGATAAAGACATTTATCATGTTACAAACTATGCTGCTCTTCTGAACTTTCTATTCATCAAAGAAAAAAAACAACAACTTCTCAGCTCTTTTCAACAGAATAATAATAAATGTTTTTTGAGCAGCAAATCAGTATATTAGAATGATTTCTGAAGGATCATGTGACTGGAGTAATGATGCTAAAAAGTCAGCTTTGAAAGACAGCTTTGATTTGTTCCTAATAAACTGTTTAACTGCCCTCGCAAGTGAATCTCAAGTTATTTTGTGTGATAGCTAAATATATTCTAAAACTACACACAAAAAAATATATAAATTAATCAATAAAATGATTGATTTACTTAACATGTTAAAATTTATTTACAGTACTTTTTTTGCTGTTTTCTAACAGTTTGGACTTGAATAAAGAAAACTTGCACTTAACCTTTTCACAGGCATTTTGTTTTCGTAGTTAGACAGATATCGTGATGTATCATTATATGATTGTCTAGCAATATATCGATTATCGCAGAATCGCTGTATCGTGATTATATCGTATCGTGAGGTACCCTGCAATTCCCACCCCAGTGTGTGTATATATATATATATATATATATGGGGGGGGGGAGTTTAGTTTGTCACCTTTTTCACTCCTGACGAGTTTGGTAATAAAATATGACAACAACTCAGAGTTAAACCTGCATATACAGTAAATTACAATCAACCAAAAATATTCAGAACATACTTTCCAACTATCAATACTTTGAAGGCCAACAATATGAACAGTAATAAATTCTTTACTTTATTTTGTATCCTCACTTACATACATGTGTAACAGGTGCAAACATTGAATTAAAATGTATTTGTACTGAATGCATTTGTTTTGCTCTAATTCACTGTAATATAACTCTCAATAGTAAAATCACCTTCCATGCACTTGATGGCAACAATAAACATACAGATACAATACCATTCAAAAGTTCAAAAGAAAAGAAATTGAAACTTTGGTCAAAAAGGACACTAATAGCATTTATAATGTTCAATCCATGCCCATCTTTTCACGCTTGTCCATGTAGGTTGTCGTGTCAGAGCCCAGCAGTGGTGATAGTGTGACGGCTCTTGGTTCTCTGGGTTTGAATCCTGACCTGCTTCCTGAGAACGTCAACTCAGAAGGTAAAAATCCCATTATTAAAATGTTTAGTTTGAAATATGGATACTAAATCTCTTTTAGTCATTTTATGTGATCAAACCGTATGGAAATCAAGGCCCCAAGTTTTTTCTTATTTTTCAGTTTATTAATGAACTATTTCCTGGAGACACATCTTTCATGTGTATTATGCTGAATGAATTCATAATGATCCTCCTCTCAGCATCGGAATGGAACGTGTCACATCAATAACACGTGAACCCTTTTCCCACCTATTAAACAGACTGATTTATCTCAGTAAAAATTCCTCTTCCTCCATTAGAAGCAGAGCATTTCCAGCAGAAGCTGGATGAGACGACAGTGTTGCTGAGGGAGCTGCAGAAGGTTCAGAAAGAGAGACTGAGCGCTAAACAACCGCCAAACATCATCTGCCTACTGGCTCCTACTGCTAAAGAGCTGCAGCTTGGTACGTACACACACAAACACAAAAGATGACCTATGATGAATCACTGCTCTCAATCTTTCAGATACTAGACAAACACTTACTGAAAGGGATGTTTTTTTTCCTGCCTCATGAGTTTTTATTTTTTTCCTTACTCAAGAAGTTTTAGTGAGTCAGTATTGTTGCACATTAACAGATCTGTGAGTTTCAGCAGCTGTTTAAAAGCAGATTTTCTACAGTTTTGATAACTTCTAACCCCCATATCCTTCTTGCAGTGGAGAAAGTTACGGGTAACCTGGCCCAGCTGACCAGTCAGGTGACCCCTGGTGACGTGTGCAGTGTGTACGGTATCAGAAAGGCCATGGGTATCTCGCTACCTATCCATACCGCACAGGATTCATTCATACACCTGACCACAGGTAACACTGAGCACAAGAAATATTTAGCACATTCAGCTTTGTCTTTTATGAGTTTTTATGACAGTGCTTAGGAAACTTTATCTAAATAAACGTGTTTTCTGTGTTTCAGTGGGAGATATAACTGAACCCATGGAGGGAGTGTGTTGAGATCCTCCATCGATGCAGTCTATTGGTTCTGCTTATTCAATGTCACCCTCAATGGTGCTGTTTCTAATTTACTTTTCTGTTTCATTAAACATCTTTTTTAAGCATTTTGTGTTTCCATTCTTAACAAGTAATATAGAAATAAACAGTTCATTTAAAGCACACAAATGAATATTTTTTTTCTCATCATTTTTGTCTTTCCACTGAAAGTCCACACAACCATAACTTTAACACTTTTAATCACAGAAGCACATATAAAGCTTTTCAAATATAGCAAATGGGAGCTTACACATGCTTGCGTGACATGTGAAGGTAAACCTCACTTGTTCTCGTGCATCAACAAGAGTTTCCATATACCATATTTGATGTGCTGAATGTATGAACAAGTATCAGTGTTTATACTTTGATTTTTGAAGATTAATGTCGGTCTTATAGGGTTGTAATGAGATGAGGGTGAGTAAATGAACAGTAGTAGCACGGGTAGCATTTGTAAATGTTTGAATAAAATACCGAAATGATTTGAAAATTCTAGATTTAACACGAGGGCAGTTGACAGCGGCTTGTTCTCTCTTCTAGATTCACAAATCCTATCATGCTTTGGGAGAATTATGTATAAACCTTAAAGGAAATGAAACCAAGACCTCTGAATGTTGTTACGTGTTGGCACTGATGCTTTGATTTAAAGCCAAACTAAAGGTTTCATGAGTAATTCTAATCGCCTTCATGTTTGGCAATGCCAGATTTATATAACATCAATGAGAAACATTTTCAAATACACATTTTAAATTAAAAGTAATATTCCAAGTCTGAGATCATCAGTTAGGTTCTTATCCTTGCAGCACTGGGAAATCATGGTGATTCATGTTTCACAATGACCTGTAAGGCAACAAATCATACATCTGTGATAAATGAACTTGCTATAAGCATATAAAGTGTAAAATGATTTATTCTGTAACAATGCATACAAAACAGAGGAGACGGCAGGTGTTCCTCACAAACACTGCGGTACAGAAAGTCAGCGCAGAATCTCAAACCATGTAAATTCAGTCACTGTTACACTCAGAGGGCTGAAAACCCAGAGAGGCGCATAATATTTTCAATCTCTATTGAACATGTTTGCCTATGGCTTCATCAGACACTTCCCACTTTCACCAAGCATTCTCACAGAACAGAAGCAGAGACCGTCTGAGCAAATCAATTTACTGCAATGTAAGCTAAGATGCATGAATACATCCAGTAGCAAATTTACAGCTTCAGATGAGTGAAGCCACAGAGCCATTTGGTCAAGATCTAAGAAAGATGATGGGAAAGCGATGAAAGCACACTTTCACTTAAAGTTAATTGAATTTCAGTCATTGATATTTTTTCCTGGTATATGTAAACATTTCTTAATAGTTTTCATCTGTAGCATGTTATGAAGCTAAGGAAGGCTCATCTCCAACATTCACAATCTCATCTCAAAGGCAACAGCAAATCAACACTGCTTGTCGATATTTGGCATTTAAAACACTTGGCAGTTGTTTTTAAAGAAAACAAACCAAAAAATAAAATCAATTCAAGCAACAAATGGCATCCACCATTTTGTTGGTCCAAAAGTTGACAGAAAGGTTTATAATAAGATACATATTATTTTAAATGACTGAAGAAATTCTAGATATTTTAACGTCTGCTCATCTGTGATGATGGGTTTGTGTGGGTCACGTGTTCCCTCTGCCTGCGAGCCTCAAATGAGACCGTGTGTGAGGCCAAAACTGGCCGACCAGCTCAGTCATCCCAAATCAGTCTAAATCCAACAGGATCAAGGCCACTATGACAGCAGTACTCAGAAAGTCTGAGCAATACTGAGAAGCAGCATTTTCCTTCACCGAGCTCAGTTACCCACTGTCTGTGGTCTGTTTCCCATAAGAGGATTGCAAAGTTCAGCTTGTGTTCGTGTGAGATGCGTGTATGTATATGCTGCTGTATGTCTGAGAGTTTCAGTTCAAATGCTGCCAAAACAAACTCCAACATGTTAGAGTTAGAAAGAATGTGCAGTTCTTTAGACATGCTCTAAAGAAACAAATCCAGTAGCAATAAAACATTCTTAAATGAAAACAAAGAGAACACATATATGTTCCGGAGTCTGTGTGTGTGTGTGTGTGTGTGTGCGCGCGTGTGTATGAAGCTGTCAGCGGCAGAGGCTTCAGTCTCAGCTCAGACCGATGCCCTGCTGTTTGCTGGAATCTGTGCACACAAAGAAGGTTTTGAGCTCTCCTTTGCCCTTCACATTGATCAGGCCACGACACTCGCATGAATAGCCCAGCTTCTGCAGGACATCAGACGTCTCCTCTGTCACCTGCAACACAAACACGATCACCATTTTATTTTATTTTTTAATGATTTAGCTATTTTGAAAATCTGAGAAAAAGTGAGAAGATAATCATTATCATAGTGGATCTAGAGAGGTGAGTACTGTAAGAGTGATTCAGTGCATACCTGTATTTTACCCAGCTCTCCAGTGCTTTCCATCCGGCTGGCCACATTCACAGTGTTTCCCCAGATATCATACTGTGGTTTCCTGGCTCCAATCACCCCAGCAATCACTGGGCCATGGTTTATACCTGCACAAACAAACATGCACAGATCAATGAACAAACTCTGCAAATATGACATTTATATGATGTTTAAAAAAAGCACTACTCATGCAGAATATTGCATTCCAACTTGCACTTTACGAATGACTCAATCTCAGGGCACATGCAGAGATGAGTTCATGTGGAGCAGCATTTTCTGCAGTCTTTTTATTTATTTCAATTAACTTGATAAATCTCACTAAACCATTTTGGTTTTATTTCAGTTAGCCCTTGACTCCTCTGTTTTTAGTGTCAGTGACATCACTCTTTAAACCTCATATTTTTGGCTCACAGACATAATTGGCATCCACTAACTTGAAGCATAAAGTAGATCTAGTGAGACAGCGAGTTTGATCCGCAAGTGACTGCTGGAATGTGCTTTTCCCTTTTTCTAATAAAGTCTTTTTAGATGGGATTTGTGTCTGTTATTATAATTTTTTATCAGATCTCTGCCACAGATGGGCGATATGCTCTCAGACTCTTAAATGGAGTGTTTATGAAGCATTTCATGCCAGTTCCCGAGTGCATCTGTTACTCTGAGCTGCTGAAGATGCCTGAGATCTCTCTTAAGAGCTGCCTCTGTTTTCAGTTAGATTTTTAGCTACATCCTGTACATATTGGTTTCATTTTTAACCCTTAATGCAGAAGTAAGAGATGCAAAGTCTAAAAATAAATATCTATGCTGGAGGTAAAGTTCATCTCGAGTCTGACTAAATGCAAGTATTAAATATAGCTGCAAGCAGCAATTAAAGTGCCAAGCACAACAGAGGTAAAATGAAGAGCTCAGGAACGGTCTTTAATTAATCAGTAATGACCAGCGTTTTCCAACCCTGCTCCTGGAGAGCTACCTTACTGCAGACCTAAGGTCCAACCCTGCTTCAACACAACTGTCTGTAATTAAGTAGCCGTGAACACCTTAATTAGCTGGTTCAGGTAAGTTCGATCAGGGTTGAAGCTGAACTCTGCAGTATGGTAGCTCTCCAGGAGCAGGGTTGGAGACCCCGTTAAAGAGATTTGTTGCATTTGTTGCATAAAACTCAAAATGGCAGACGCCCAAAAAGGCCTATAGAACATAGGAAAGTTAGGTATCATTCAATTCAGTATGCCGTTTCAAATCTAACAAATGCAATCTTAAAAAGGTCATTTTTTTAATATCTTTTGACCAGTACATAGCACTGTGCCAAAACTACTCATGTGCCCTCAGGTCATGCTTGTTATAAAACATACCAAGTTTGGTCAGAATCAGCTGAAGCATTGCAAAGCTATAGTCTCATGTCCACTTTTCAACACACTTTTGTCAAATTTGTTAACATGCTTTATGAAAACAGTTTGGTATATCAAAAAGATTTTGATAACTTTTTGCCAGAATGCTCATAAGATGATTTGAATTTGGTGAAAATTGGACAAACCATCTAGGATGAGTTTGAAAAACTTGGATTTTTGGGGAAATTCAAAATTGTGAAAAATTTTGACCCGTAGAAATGTAAACTTTAGCCCTATTCGCACAGGATTAGTATTATCTGGGGATCATGTGTGATTTTGAAATGACCCCCCCATATCTGAATTTTGTGTGGTGCATTCGCACGGGATAAGCAAAGCCTGTAATTTTACTCGAATTTACCGACTTATCTCCCGGATACCCGGATGTCAAGGCTTTGAGAGTCCCGTTCTATGGTCCAATTAGATGGATTTAAAAAAAAGAAACTAATATAGTTTCTTGCCCTGTGTCATTTACATTTCACCAGGTTAAAATAATATCTCAAGCTTTATGCTTGATTTATTTGTAACACATTAACCTCAAAACCTTTTCAGATTTCTCTTTCTGCAAATTGTATGGTGTAGCGATATGACAGCACCCAAAATACTATCAAACACTCCAACGCAGCTCCATTCTTCACGAAAGATGGATAAAAAGGCGAACAGGAAACAAAAATCTTGAAAAATGATATATGACCCGCCAAATGCTGGCCAAATCACAGATATGCTGATTCGCACGGGACTAATATTATCACAGGACCACGGTGTCACGGTGTTCGGCAAAATACGGTAGGTCATTTGCGGGGGAATTTTTACTTTACAAATTACAGACATGACCGATTCGCACGGGATTAAGATCACAGACAACCTCCGCAATTATTACAAATGACTGGAGGTCACCAGGTAATACTAATCCCGTGCGGATAGAGCTTTTGGCATGCATTCAAGCCAAGAAATCAGAGGAAAAAAGAATTTTGCTTTTAGACCTTACGGTTCAAAAGTTATTAGCAGAAACATGAGTGCAAATGTGGCCTGTTGATGGTGCTAAAGAGTTTAAGTTGGAGTCTCTAAATTTGCTGTGGTTAATGATGAGACTGTCCTCCATCTGTGTGCCAAATTTCAGAACTTTACCGTAAGCAGTTCTATAAGATAAGATTCATAATAATATTAAAGCATTTGTAAAATACAACATTTTACTACAAAACTCTAAATGGTACACACTCAAAATGGCTGACAAAGGAATATCGTTTGATTTGGTATGTCACTCTGAATCTAACAAAATAATTCTTGTGATTTTTGGTCAAACTGTAACAGTAGGTGGCGCTGTGCCGAAACTACTCATGTGCCTTCAGGTCATACTTGCTATAACATGTACCAAGTTTGGCCGTAATCTGCTAAAGCATTGCGAAGCTATAGCCTCATGTCCATTTTTGCATGAATTTTGCATGAAATTTGTTAACACACTTTATGAGAACAGTTTGGTTTATCGGAAATCTTCTGTTAACTTTTTGCCAGAATTGTCTGAAGATGATAGCCAATTTTGTGAAAATCGGACACACCGTCTAGAACGAGAAAAAAAAATCTAAATTGCGAAAAATCTTAAGTTGTTGAAATTTTATTTTCAGTATGCATTCAACTCTTTGCATACTTCTTTCGTAATTTGCTGTGGCTAATATTGAGACTGTCCTCTATCTGTGTGGCAAATTTCATATCTTTCCCGCAAACGGTTCTATGGGCTGCCATAGATTTCCAGAACAGAGAAGAGAAGAAGAAGATGAAGACGACAACTAACGGATACCTTTGGTGTTTGGCTCCTAATTCAGACTCCAAGCAATAACTGAGTAATTAACAACGGAGTAGAATTGAGGTTTCTGTAATCAGACTTACCGACACGAAGCCTGAACATGTTGAAGGAGTGTCTGTTGATGCCGTCCAGCTTGCCGATCAGAGCGATGGCGAATTCCACCATGTTTCCTATCTGAGCATTCTGCCTCTCACGGTCCTGAGGGCACACACATCAAAGCTCAGTCAACCAGAGATACGTAAATTATGTAGCTTGAAGGACACTTTTGCAAAAATGCTGGGTGACCAGGGGTCAGAGAATAAAATTAACTGCACTGAAGAAAGGAACATCTCTTTCAATTGGTTCTTAAATGTGCAGCCTCCTATTTTTATCACCTCATTCATCAAGGGCACAAGTCACATGTGCTGGTCAGTCTTGAAAATGCTGGTCAGCCTTTTCATTTTTCATAACAATACAGTCAAGGTGAATTAAAATCTTAAAGCACAAATGTGTTATTAAAGTTCACAAATTCTTTCAGCATGTTAACTTCTCAGCTATGTTCGCTTCACATGCTCTTATGTAAATCATATTCAAGAAAAGAAATGCACTATAATTTCTTTTAAGTCAAGGACATGGCATTGTAATTGCATACAGCATTGTAGACTTAAGAGTGAAATAAGAAATTCATAACAACCCTGCCTCACACAAAAGCACAAAATCTCCTTGACACAGCAAAGAAATGATGACGGCTCATTGGCAGTCTATTTTGCGTTAAATTGTGGTAGATTGGTTTCTATCAAGCTTTTGAAATTTACTGTTATTTAAGATTTTTGCTACTTAATGAAACACATTTTAAGGTTTAAATATGCTGCAAATGGCCTGTTGCTATATGCACCGGTCATAACAGCAATCCTGATGCTATACATTTATTAATATAGAACTAACAATGTATCTTTTTTTGTTTTTTAGAATTAATAAGCAACCATTCTAATCAACCACTTAACTGTAATTTACAGATATGTTTAACACCCTGCCTACACTCAAAGAAAGAGGTGTGTTTCAATGTAATAGAAGTAGATATTTTCTTCCATATTGTGATTACTGGGGAAAAAATGTAGGGCAGGGATTAGGTTCTAAATTATGATGGAGGCAGATCTGAAAGTGAGCTTGCAGCCAACTGTAAGAAAGGGGCAGAATTTAATCTGACTAAATGATTGGAGATTTCCAGCATGCTTCACATAGATGAAAATTTATCAATAATATGCATTTAAATAATAGATGTGAATTTTCCTTCGAAACATTACATTTAATGTGTGAATTGATCAGATTTATGTATTTAATTCACAAACGTTTTTGCAATTCATTGAGTTAAACATCTGTTTTAGTAATCCTTGAGCTAAGCCTCAGGATATGCAACTACTGACCCTGATTGGTGTACAGTGGCAGACAGCATACTCAAACTGCCTGCTTTCCATTTAGCAGCAAAAATGTGAGATAATAGCTACCAAATGTCAGAAGTATGACAGCAAAAGCTTACAATTTAACACAAAATGAACTGGTTTCTAAACCTACAATTAGCACGAAAGAGCATTCTCCTTCACTTTTTCTTGAATTATAAATACCCGAGAGGTAAAGACAATTGAGAAATGAACGCAGTGTAATTGTTTATGAATTTTAAGAATGCATTTATGGAGATTTATGTGTTTAAATTCCCTTTGCTCAGGATGTTTACATAGTGGTATGTGGTAGTGCAGTACCTGGCTGCTCTGTTCTGGAGGTCCACTCAGTCCTGCAGCAGCCATGTACGTGCTGCCGATGGTTTTAATCTTCTCCACACCACTGAACTTGGGCTTAGACAGCAACTGCAGGTAAGGAGAGGAGGGAATGGCCAAGTGGATATCAGTGTTTCAGAGCAGTAGAAATCCATGCCATGGTGTTATCTTCTTACATTACATGACAGAGATAGAATGAGAGAATAATAAGAACTGAAAGAAAAAGAGGGACAGCAGTCATACCACACTGAACCTCAGTACTAGCAATATGTGAAGCCTGGATTTAGATTCCTCTGAGTGAAGCAAGTTGCTGCCAGAACTGTTGGCCTAAACATTTTTGTAGTCAATCAACCCAGGGCTTTGTTGTGGTGGTGATCACCAAACAAGTCCTGGCACTTTTCCTGCTGAATCCTCAATCAAAAATCAGCTCACACAAAGAAGCAGTTGAAGTGATATGAGTGTACATTTACACAACGGCTGCCTCATTTCATTTAACTACCCCAGTGATAGCTGAGGTGACGCCCTGTTAGCGTTAAAAGCATTTTGGACGTTGGCAGAGCTCTATTCATATGCCAATGATTCATCCATTCATTCAGGGAAAGACAGGAGAATAAAGACAGTGGAATAAGGAGATCAGAGAAAAAGCAGCACAAATGCATATACTTTGAGACATGAGACATGACATCACTCTGACCTCATCAAAGTCGGCGATGATCTCATTGAGGAGCCTCAAACACTCCAGTCCTTCTTTATTTATGTCACACTCAGTGTAGAACTCTTTGAAGTCTGGCACCGAGGCAAACATCACACATATGCAGTCATATGACTTATAGTACAGGTCCTGGAGAAGAGGATCAGAAAGACATATGCAGCAAGAGCTCAGTGCTTCTGTGTCACAATAATTCACGATACAACAGAAACAACAAAAAATGTTTCTTGACAGGACATTCACAGACTATGTTAATATATGTGTACAGGTATGAGGTACGATTGATACATGGCATGGATGTTTTGAGTCACAGGACGAAAACTGTCACTAAATGCACTCAAAAATCAGAGAGGCACAAGACTGAATGTACTGAGACACCTGATGAGCTGTTTCACAAATAAAAAATCTACATATTAGACAGAAAAATAAACAAAATAAAAATCGAATTATATACATATTGGGCTATTGTTTAAAGAGTCAGTAATATTTTTTAAGAAATTAATAGAAGGACATTAAATTCATCAAAGATGACAGTAAAGACTTACATTGTTACAAAAAAATACTATTTCTAAAAAATTTTTTTTTTTACTTTATCTACGAATCCTGAAAAAAAAAAACAGTTTTCAATATTGATAATAATCATAAATGTTTTTGTGCACCAAATCTGCATATTAGAATGATTATTGAAGGATCATGTGACACTGTAGACTTCTTTCAAAAACAAAAAATCTTACCGATCTGCAAATGGAACCAGTAGTGTGTTAAATGTTAGTGTGTTAGACACACAGCTTCCGTCTTACTTTTTAGGGCCATATTTACTAAACAGGGCAAATTAGCGTTAGAGCACAATGGGGTAAATTCGGCGTGTGATTGTTTTTTTTTTTTATGCTCTGCACCCCTTTACCTAAATTCATTACTTCAGACTTATCTGCCCTCTAGAAGCTTACGTTCTGCAAGTGAACATCGCTTTATTGTTCATCCCAAAGAGGCACAAAATCACTTTCACAGACTTTAAATGTTCCCTCCTGGTGGAAAGACCTGCCCAACTCTATCCGAGCAGCTGAGTCCTTAGCCATCTTCAAGAATCGGCTAAAAACATATCTCTTCCATCTTTATTTGACCGTCTAACTCTAGCAATCTCTATTCTAATTCTATTAAAAAAAAAAAAAAAAACCTTTTTAGACCCTTTTAGACTTGCACTCTATTCATTTACTAACTGCTTGTTTTCTTTAAAAAAAACTAACTAACACTAGCTTCTCTATTCTTTTTGTATCTATTATTTCTTTTCTTTTTATTTATTATACAATTAACAAAAGCAAAAAAAGGGCCTCTAGCACTTGCTTGCTCTATTCTTTTTCTATTCTTTTTGTTTTCTTTTTATTTATTATATAATAAAAAAAAACTTGTACTGTGTTAAGCTAACTGAGACTTGTCATAGCACTTGCCTATCATTGCTCTTTTGTTGGTTTTGATTACTTCTATTGTCCTCATTTGTAAGTTGCTTTGGATAAAAGCATCTGCTAAATGCCTAAATGTAAATTAATATAAAATTATTTCAAGAGAGTGAATAAAAGGAAATAAGACAAAACCATTGCACTTCTAGATAATTGTAATACTATACTAACATTTATTGAAAAATGCAGATCAGGGAGGTACAAAAATCTTTGTAAATATAAACTCCTAAATCACAATAATTACTTCAGGCCTATTTTCTAACCTAAAGTTCTGAAACTTTCTTTATTATGGTATGGTTCAGTATGGACTGTGGTAGAAAATGGTTGATAGAGGGTTACTATAAACTACAGTATGGGATGTCTGGTATTCTCTGTGTAGTGTACATTGTGATCTTACAGTATGATATTGGAATGGTATTGCATGATATTATCTTGTGAGGTATATGGCAGTGTTTCCCAACCTTTTTTATCTAATGCACTGCCACAGTCCAATCTGTAAGACTCTTACAAACATTAATCTTACACACATTATAAAAAAGATCTGCAAAACCATGAAATTAATCAAAGTTAGTAATTTTAAAGAATTAACATTTGTTTCTGTTTTAAATACTCAACAAAGCAAAAATCGAAATCTTTCCAAGTGCCCTCTGGAACCGGCTTAGGTACCCCTGGTTGGGAATCACTGGTATATGTCTGGTCTTGTATGGGAGGCATGAGGTTGTGACATGAGACGTGATATACAGGCTCATCCCACCCATTTCAAGCCGGTTCCTACCTTGTATTTCCGGTTTAGTAAAGAGATAGTGGACAGCAGCCCCACCTCATTCTTTTTGTTCTCGCCCACGAAGAGAGCGGCCACGTGTGCAGGGAGAACATTCTCCAAAAGAAGACGATTCAGGTTTTCGCACAGCTCGACTTCTTCCTTATCGGCCAGGTTCTTGTTCTTCAACAGGAAGTCCTGACGACAGCAGTACTCATTCTGAGAGGAAGAGAGAGAGGACAGAGCAAGGATTGGCATAATTCTCTGCCCTGACAGTATGGCACTGTATGTGTGTGGTATGAGGTGTGTACCTGGCGGGATATGAGCAGCATGGTAAAGAGGAAGAGTGTGATGTAGATGCAGCTCATGAGTTGTGGGTCCTTCATAAGTCCTGCTTTGAACATCAAACTGTTCTCCACACAACTACAGACAAACGCTGGACATGATTATACTAGAAATATTACAATTCTGGCTAATACTGATCATTATTTCCATGTTAGGTCCAATAAATTAAAATTATATTTAGTCTAAATAAATGTAAAATAACACACTAAAAATAAATTGTTTTAAAAGCCCAATATGAAAAATTGATCTTTTGAAATTTTCTAAAGATTACCTTTAAGAGTGTTATTCAAACGTTAATAGATTAACTTTAAGCAAGTGTTAAATGATGGCAAAGATAATCTAAATGGGGGGGGGATAAACATCTATAATTAAATACGCAATAATAAAAATTTGTATGACAATCAACTGCATGTGTGTTTATGAGAGTGTACCAGGTGTGGTTCCAGTACAGCAGGCAGCTGTAGTTTCTGAAGAGATTTTCCTGAGAGTAGAATATGATGATGTAGGAAATGGTAGAGACGATGAAGAGGAAGGCCACCTTCAGATCCAAACTCACCCTCAAAAACACGCCACAGGCAATCAATGCCAATATACAATTATATACAGAATACTGGAAAGACAAAATCATAAAGAAAACAAATGAGTCATTTTTGTACAGTTTTTTTTCCCAACAAGAAGTTATAATACTCTCACAATCTCAAATCAGGGATATGACACATCCTCATTTACACAGATGAGAAATAAATACAGTAAATAATGTAATAAATAATGCAAATAATTTGTCAGGGTTATGATGTGGATTTATAGTATTCATAATTAGCTATATATAAAAATAACAGAAGTATGTCTCCATGTAGCTATCCAATTAAGCGTGTGTGTGTGTAATGCATGTGCTTGCTACTCACAGGCAAAAATGGAAGGTCATATACAATAGGTGGATCAGGAATGCTGCTATTATTTTGTAGCAGAGTGTGGCATAAATTCTCCGGGGTTTTGAAATACTGTGGAGTGAAAGAAAGTTTGATAGGCAAAGATGTTAAGAGGCCAACCTACTTTTGTAGTGCTTCCACAAAAACATATACCAACAATATTGTCTAAGCATTTAAAAAAAGCATTACAAAGTTGAACATGGCGATGATGACTATGACTGCGGTGGCCACGGTTGCCAATGGGAGGCGCAGAAAAGGTCTCTTAACCACTGCTTCTGAAAGAGCCGAGAGCCACGTACATGATTTTAACTTCTCTGGAAACATCCTCTGAAAAATAGAGAAAGAAAAGGAAGGGAAAAACAGCTGTTAAAAAAAGACAGAGCTGGATTTGACCCGAGCAAAATCTCAAGGTTATGGAAGCCAGAATGTGTTGGAAAAAGCAACAGTGTATTTGAATGGGGCAGAGAGGACACTGGGAGGAACACTGTGCGCATGTCACAGTATGTATATGTGACCCTGGACCACAAAACCAGTCTTGACTCTTCAGTCTTTTATGCCAAAAATCATTAGGATATTAAGTAAAGATCATGTTCCATGAGGGTATTTTGTAAATGTCCTACTGTAAATATTTTAAAACGTAATTTTTGATTAGTAATATGCATTGCTAAGAACTTAGGCTGTTCAAAATAAGAGAAAGTCAGTATAATCTAAGAGGATTGTATATGTTTAAAAGTAAGGGCAAGAACTAATGTAAAAAGTAGGTGTTTACCTGTCAAAGGGGTAAATCTATGGAATAAATGTGATAAGGAATTAAAAGTATGTATTGTAATTCACTTTGCAAATTTAAGAAAATGTATAAAAATAAGGTGATAAATAATTATATGACTCAGTACCAATAAATTGTGAATGTATTGTTAAAATATTGAAGTAATAGCTGGAATGTGTATTTTTGTTATGTTTGTTTTGAATTATGTATGTACATTTTGGGAAATGTTTTTGTAATATTGTTTATTTTGTATTATTTAACTTAGTGAAAAGTGTCACCCATTCAGTTAACTATGTATAAAGGGTAGGCATAATAAGCAAGGCTTCGGCCTACACCTTTTTCGGTAACTATGTATTTTTATTTATTTTGTGAAAAGTTGTCTGTGAGGACTGGAATAAAATTATTGATTGAACTTCATTTAGACAGTTTTTTTGCATCCTCAGATTCCAGATATTCAAATAGTTGTATATCTGCCAAATATTGTCCTATCAGAACAAACCATACATCAGTGGAAAGCTTATTTATTCAGCTTTCAGATGATGTACACATCTCAATTTCGAAAAATTGACCCTTATGACTGGTTTTGTGGTCCAGGGTCATTGTGACAAATGTCAATCTGTTTTTAGTTATTTCACATTCCAGTATAAAAAAAGTATAAAATGCAGTGCCAACAATGGACACAGCATATGACATTCTCCACATTAAGGCACTGTACACAGCAACACAGAGGCGCTACGTGCTCCAGCATCTATAAAACCACAGGGGGTGGGATCTTTATTGTGTTAGGCACACAAAAATACCCCAGAACCCATTAGACCAACTGAATGTCTGTGCTAAGGCAAAGGAAGGCAGTGGTGGTCTAACCTGTATATGACCTGCAAAACAGATGCACAGCGTCAAAAGCAGAACACAGGCCAACACCGCAAACGCCAGCCCCAGCTTTTTACGCCTGTGAGAGAGAGACAAAGAAAGAGTCACACACTCTCAGGGCAAATGGCTGTAACATATGAAGACACGTTTAGTGTTAAATCAAGTCTGCCTATGGTGTTCGGCTTTTATTCATGACACTTACTGCTTAGTAACAAGCATCTGGATGATGAAGATGCATAAAAAGATGAAGGTGGCACAACCAATGTAGTATTTAAAACTTGGCATCTCTATAGTCCTGTACTGAGAGAATCACATACACATACTTGAATATCTATTTATTTCTTAATTGTTTTAACATGTGGACAATACACAGTGTATGAAACAACAAAAATCCCACAGTCAAAAAAATAATAATTAGGCATTCAAGTTAAGCCCACAGTAAAATACCTACCTGCTTTTCCAGGTCTCTTTTAGTAAACCACAGTGTGAGCCCAGATATCTCTTCAGACTTCACCCACTGCCTGCACACACATAGACACACACAAAAACTCTCTTCATTTGTTTTCATGCATAGTAAACATGCAACTTTAACCAAGCTGGACTTAATTCCATCCAAAATGATTTAGCATGCTTGTTAAGACTAACTTGCTGGAGCTCAAATCATTGATGGTGGTGGTCATCTTGTCATGAAGTTCTTCATCAAACTTAGTCTTCTGTGATTTATTCCTATAGAGACAGCAGACACAGATCATAGAGACAGAAACAGAAACACACTTTGTACCCATGAAGTAACACACACACACACACACACACACACACACATGCACATGTCTATATATGAGCACTGTGGGATAGGAAAGATTTTCATAGCTGTTGTCATGCTGTTATTGAGTTATATTTGACTGCAGCCAGTACAAGGGAAGCTTGGGTGAATATGTGTGAAGTTTGTAGTTATAAATGACTTGACTAGTTTTATAGTTAATGCTTTGTGTAGTTAAGAGATCAAAATAGACCATAAGAGAGAGAAGTTCTAATTTAGTTTTATTGAGAATTGAGAATGTGTGTGTGTATTTGGACCGTGGCAGGCAGGATGCCATGTGTTAGTTTAAACCCCCGAGAGAGATTGCGAGAGTCCCCTTGCAATGTGCCTCAACACGGCTCAGGAAGGAAAATGCTGTTTCCTTTCTCTCTCTCGCTCTCTTTGCAAGCAGAAACACATACGCTTGTCTAAGCCAAAAGTACACTGTAATCTGGAAACACACCACAGGTGTACTGTGGGAGTGCAGCTATGGTCATGCTAACCGTATGACCAGTTAGCAGCGTCTCACTAAGCATTTGCATTGTTAGTGTGGAAACTACGGGCCCCATAGAGCTGGCTGAGCCAGTATGGCTCCACTCACTTATATGTGCTCAAGGGAGGAGCAGGTAAAGAGAAGGGCTCCTCAAGAGACTCATCAAAGCTGTCAGAGAGCAACAGTGAGAAAGACAACTTCAGCATCACTGCTTCAGTCAGCAAGACAAAACCAGAGGCCAAACACCTTGTTTTTTTGTTTTTTTCCATCGAGACGTACACAAAACAGACAGATTGACGATATAACCACAACTCACCTTTCAGTAATTTTGGTCGGTACTGATCTAAGAGGGATGTCCTAAAGACAGAGACAAACATGAGCATCGTGCATAAAGAGTTGCTTTCATCATCAAAACATGTTCTGCATACAAAGATTGTTTTATTGATGAGATCAAAAGAGGCATATGAATAGTCCAAATAATTATGTCTTCTGATAACTTTTGACAGATTTGTGTGAAGAACAGAACAAATAGACTGAATAAAACTGGCATTTCAAACTGTTCAATCCATCACACAAAAGTTATTTAACAAACCAAATGGACTGATTTCATGCTTTTGGTCTTTGAGCTTGAGCTTGACAGTCATGTCACAATAAAAACAAACTATATACTGTATATATAAATAGTTTTTTTATGAAAACATTTTAGTTTTGGACGATTATTTAAAATTTCAACGTTTAGTTGTTCACACGGTCTACCACAAAGTCTGATCCGCATTTTTCACAATTACTGTATGGTTTCGGAAACCCTTTTTACTATCATTTGCCTAATTTTCCAAAAAAAGGAGCTTTGCATGTCAGACAGTTCAATAAATTTGATGGACAAAACCGGCATTTTCATTTCAATAGGCGTTTTAGCATAGCAATTTTATTGACTATTTGGGCTGTCTGTCATTTATCTGCCATGAGGTCAGTTGTCATTTTTGAGCATTTATTCCTTTCAGAGCCATAGACTCACTCTTCCCACTGGTCACACTTGTGCGACTAACTTTCTCAGTTGGTCGCACGAGCACATAATTTGGTCGCAATTTTTTATCTATTTATTATTATTATTTTTTTTTACAACATTTGATTAATCAATGCATGCTGATGAACTTTTATCATAGTTTATAGTTATATGGTAACAAAAGTGTTCAACATTCAACCCTTTTTCATCAGTATTATTTGTGATTTAAATTTTGTGACAGGAATTCCTTTTTTTGCTTTCACTTTCACTTTCAAATTCGCGATCTTGGTTTCACACTTTACAAGAAAAGATAATTGTCTGTTTTGCTTATATCTATACACCTTTCACTTTTTAAGACTAAAACAAAAGATGATTCATTGTTATTCTTAATTAAAAAGCACAACAACAATAAAACAGTACGTTACAATGACAAACTAGCTTACATAACATTTATTAACAAAAACGAATAAGACGAGGCATGGCATAGGACACATCACATGCTGTATTATATACCAACTAATAAATTACAGAATGTTTAGCAAACACTGAGGAATCAAATAATAATAATATTAAAAAATTAAGGAAAGCCTCCATACCGTAACGTGAGGTAAACAGCAAAGATAACAAGCTTTTCAAAACGAAAACAAAAAGAAAAGTAAAACTAAACTGTCTGTCGCTGACAGGACTTGCATGTTTTCTCTACAAGAATACCAACATGTTCACCTTCTCTGGTTTAAGAAGCGGTCTTTTACTTTAGTTTGAAAACCAAATCCTCCGTTGCACTCGTGCTGAAGCGGCGAGTATAAACCAGGCTCTACACCTTCGCGCTCGCGCTGAAAGCGCCTCTCTTCACGTGATCAGTGAAATCTTTCTCCTGCTACAATGCGGCGTAGCTCTGCAGCTCGTGCTGTATGAAGCAGATGCTTTGGAGCAGCGCAGACCATGCACTCGCACAAGTGCGACCACGTCAAATTTTTACTCGCACACTCTCAAAAAATGGTCGAAGTCTAGAGCCCTGCCTTTAACGTGTGTGTCTCTGACCTTGCAGCGACCCTTTCCATTGACCATAGCATCTGTGCTGAATTCCTCTCGGCTCTGCAGATGGGCAAAAGGTTTGACAGCCCCCCACGACTCCAGGAAGCGTGTCATACGCACAGATGCTCGCATCTTCAATCCATCACTCACACGAGGCTTGGTGACATTGGGAGCCATCAGTGATGAGTCTTTTGACTAAACACACAAACATAAACAACACATCAACATGATCAGATTCACATACAGTGACATATATAGTGTATGTGGCAGGCACACACTGCTAATGTATGATTTAATGTTTCTACCCGCGGGTCTATAACCAGGTATGTCTTGACATTAAGCTCTTTAAGGTAGGGGTCTCTCAGGTGACCATTCCCCTCCTCCACCTCATACGCTTTGTTCAAGTGTTTCAGAGTCGCCTCTGTGATGTGAACTCGTCTAATGGAGAAAACCCAAATGTAGCATCTTATCATACAAACAGTGTTCTGTATGAAACTTAAACAGTTCTTGTTTGCTAAGCAATTTTATTGTTCATACCCTGGTAATCCACCTGACTCCATATGATTGGCTAAGGTGACATCATGTGACCACACATCAAACTGCCATTTCCGTAGGCCAATCACACCACAGAGGACGTTTCCAGAGTGCACACCTACTCGCATGTTTATATCCACACCTGTTGCCTCACGCACCTGTCTGCAAGTGATGATTAGAAAAATATTCAGCCTGTCATCTGCCACATATCTTGGCCAGTGCTAGGAAAAAAACACTAGAAGGAGAAATGCTGTGCTAATAATGATTTACATGTTTTATAAACATATATAGACTTACTTTATGGCTTCGCACATGTCTAGGCCCATTTTAACACAGTTTTTGGCATGATTTGGCAGGGAAACGGGAAGGCCAGACACACAGTAGTAACAGTCACCAAGAATTTTTATCCGCATGCACTCATTCTCCTACAGGGGAGCACACACACGCACACGATAGTCATCTTCAAAAGACAACTAATATGCAAAATTCAGAGCACAAGTATCTAATTTACAAAATCATCAATGACATTTTTGTTTAAGAACCAAACTGACCAATGATAAGATTGAATTATAACAAATTGAATTATATTATATAATAATCATTTAATCACACACAGTGCCATTCAAAAGTTTGGAGTCGTTTTTTTTAAAGAAATACTTATTCAGCAAGAATGCATTACATTAGTGTGTAGAAAAGTTAGTGTGAAGACAATTCTAATGTTACAAAAGATTTCAAATAAATGCTGTCATTTTAGACGATCTGTTCATCAAGGAATCATGAAATTAATGTACAATAGTTTCCACAAACATATTAAGCAGCACAACTGTTTTCATGATTGATAAAAATCTGAAATGTTTCTTGAGCACCAAATCAGTATATTAGAATGATTTCTGAATGATCATGTGACACTGAAGACTGGAGTAATGGCTGATGAAAATTCAGCTTTGCATCACAGAAATATATTATATTTTAAAGTATATGTATTTTCTGTATTTGTAATCAAATAAATGACGTCTTTAAAAAACGAACTGATCCCAAACTTTTGGAATGCCAGTGTATATTGTATTATATACTGTACATTCATTCATATATAATTATACTTACTTTTGCAATCTGGTCAAATTTCCCAAAAAGTTCATTCAGCATAATCACAAGCTCCTTAGGAGAACAGTCACTGGCCAAACGTGTGAAACCCACGATGTCAGCATATAGGATGCTAGCAGAAAGCAGACAAAAAGAGACACTGTTATGTGTTTTTGTAGGTAGAAAAGCATGCTTGCTAGTTTGAATCTCAGGTCAGGTCAAATAGGAAGAGGAGACATTTAGGAGTTGATATGACTTTGCTGAGTCCTTCTTAATGAAGAGAACAGCAGCAGCTCAATGTCAGCTGTCTGAACGCCCAGGAAAGAATGAAAACTTCATAAACACGGCTCAGGGAGGTTAACCTTTAAGACCCAGCTGTTCTCAATGCTGACTACAGGACCAGACACACACGCACACACAATCCATGTCATCACACTCCTAATGAACGAGTTCTCAAAGAGAGCAGATCCCATGAATTTCAGCAGGTGAACAGCTAGCTCTCTATTGTTTGCTCACACATACAGGTGACTGAATCTGTGTTCTATCTGAGCAGCTGAAAAGGGAGGCAAACAAGCCATCTATCTAAATATAAACAGCTGCCTGAGAACCAAGCATTGTGAGTATGGGACAAAGAATATTAATAGATGCATCCCATCCCCCATTGCTACTCTTGGGGTTGATGGGAAATAAAACTAATTAAATGAGAGGCCTCATGATGAGCACTCTGAGAGTCAGGACTAACAGACTGACCATTCATTCACTATCAGGACTTGATTAATGAGGAATTCAATTGGAGCATGGAAAACACAGAACACACAAACAGGTCCAGATATGTATGATGGTGAATATGTGTGTTTGCACATGACGTGTTACCTGACGTTCTCGTGTCTCTTCACATAAAGACTGTGGAAGTTGTTATCACGGACCATACGCTGCTGTTCCTCTTTATCTTTACACTTGCAGCGCTCCATTATGGCCAACTTCATCTTCATGGAGATGTACACAGGAAGCACTGACTGTAAAAGGTTTTCCTACAGCACAACAAACAAACAAACACACACATACACATATTTAAGGTAGGGGTGGGCGATATGGCAAAAATATAATATCACAATTTTTTTTTTGTGAAATATCACGATTCACGATTTTATCATGATTTTTTGTCATGTTGGTTTTTCTATTTTGCAAGTTGTTTCAGCATTACAGCCAAACTAATTTCCCTATTATAAAGACAAATCCTTTCAAGATAACAAAATTTAAAAAAGGTTGGTGGATATTTAGGCCAAAGTGGACGAAGATAAAAATCTTTGTCATTATTTTATCTGTTATTAAAAATTAGAAGAAAGATACACATTACAAATACACATAATATACAAATAAAATAAACAGTGTTTTATTTTCAGTATTTCGCAGGAGCATTTAAGAAATTGAATGAACAAATATAAAAAATAAAACAATATATACAGGTGCATCTCAATAAATTAGAATGTCGTGGAAAAGTTCATTTATTTCAGTAATTCAACTCAAATTGTGAAACTCAATAAATAAATTGAGACTCAATAAATAAATTCAATGCACACAGACTGAAGTAGTTTAAGTCTTTGGTTCTTTTAATTGTGATGATTTAGGCTCACATTTAACAAAAACCCACCAATTCACTATCTCAACAAACTAGAATACTTCATAAGACCAATAAAAAAACTTTTTTAGTGAATTGTTGGCCTTCTGGAAAGTATGATAATTTACTGTATATGTACTCAATACTTGGTAGGGGCTCCTTTTGCTTTAATTACTGCCTCAATTCAGCGTGGCATGGAGGTGATCAGTTTGTGGCACTGCTGAGGTGGTATGGAAGCCCAGGTTTCTTTGACAGTGGCCTTCAGCTCATCTGCATTTTTTGGTCTCTTGTTTCTCATTTTCCTCTTGACAATAAACCATAGATTCTCTATGGGGTTCAGGTCTGGTGAGTTTGCTGGCCAGTCAAGCACACCAACACCATGGTTATTTAACCAACTTTTGGTGCTTTTGGCAGTGTGGGCAGGTGCCAAATCCTGCTGGAAAATGAAATCAGCATCTTTAAAAAGCTGGTCAGCAGAAGGAATCATGAAGTGCTCTAAAATTTCTTGGTAAACGGGTGCAGTGACATTGGTTTTCAAAAAACACAATGGACCAACACCAGAAGATGACATTGCACCCCAAATCATCACAGACTGTAGAAACTTAACACTGGACTTCATGCAACTTGGGCTATGAGCTTCTCCACCCTTCCTCCAGACTCTAGGACCTTGGTTTCCAAATGAAATACAAAACTTGCTCTCATCTGAAAAGAGGACTTTGGACAACTGGGCAACAGTCCAGTTCTTCTTCTCCTTAGCCCAGGTAACGTTGTCTGTGGTTCAGGAGTGGCTTAACAAGAGGAATACGACAACTGTAGCCAAATTCCTTGACACGTCTGTGTGTGGTGGCTCTTGATGCCTTGACCCCAGCCTCAGTCCATTCCTTGTGAGGTTCACCCAAATTCTTGAATCGATTTTGCTTGACAATCCTCATAAGGCTGCGGTTCTCTCGGTTGGTTGTGCATCTTTTTCTTCCACACTTTTTCCTTCCACTCAACTTTCTGTTAACATGCTTGGATACAGCACTCTGTGAACAGCCAGCTTCTTTGGCAATTAATGTTTGTGGCTTACCCTCCTTGTGAAGGGTGTCAATGATTGTCTTCTGGACAACTGTCAGATCAGCAGTATGATTGTGTAGCCTAGTGAACCAAACTGAGAGACCATTTTGAAGGCTCAAGAAACCTTTGCAGGTGTTTTGAGTTGATTAGCTGAGTGGCATGTAACCATATTCTAATTTGTTGAGATAGTGAATTGGTTGGTTTTTGTTAAATGTGAGCCTAAATCATCACAATTAAAATAGCAAAAGACTTAAACTACTTCAGTCTGTGTGCATTGAATTTATTTAATACACGAGTTTCACAATTTGAGTTGAATTACTGAAATAAATTAACTTTTCCACGACATTCTAATTTATTGAGATGCACCTGTATATTGATTCCTATTAAAGCAACTGTATGTGAGTGATTTTTCTCTTTTTGGTTTTGGTGTTTTATTAATAAAAGGAATATTAAGGAATAATTCACCCAAAAATAAAAAGTGTTTTATTTTTATACCATCATTTACTCACTCAAAAGTTGTTTTAAACCTGAATGAGTTTCTTTCTTCTGCTGAAAATAAATTATATTTTGAAGAACGTGGAAAACCAGTTGCTGGTCCACAGCGACTTCCATATTATTATTTTTTTCCTACTATCAAATTCAAAGTGGACCAGCAACTGTTTGGTTACCCACATTCTTCAAAACATCTTCTTTTGTGATCAGCACAAGAAAGAAATTAATAAAGGTTTAGGACAACATGTGAGTGAGTAAATAATGGCAGAAATTAAATTTTAGGGTGAACTATCCCTTTAATGACAGTCGGCAGCATGTTTAGCTCTGTCCCTTTAAGACCTGCTCGCATCTAATATACAGGCACGCATCCGTTTTCTCTCAGCTGTTTACTTTCATTTTAGACATAACCAACTGAGACTATACATAAAGCTTGTGTGTTTTGACAGTATTAGCGCTAAAGATAACTTAGTTCAGTGATCAGATGCTGTTCAACAGGTTTTTTAGTACACGCACTTCGGGTGTACATGCTCAGAAAAAGTGCAGGTCAGAACAGCGCATGAATGAAATGTTTAACCAGTAAGGCTTTAAAGCACATGCAAATATTGCACTTTTGTGATTGTGAATAAGTGCAGTGTCCCGTGAGAGTAACTCTACCACTGCGTTAACACTGATGTGAATGTATTCGGCGGTGCCAGAACTGCAGCTGATAGAATGTGCGCTGTAGCACGATACTACGATATTTCTTCAAAAGCAGATCGTGGAGACATTTTTATCATTAAGAGATTATACTGTATCATTCAGAAGAAAGCATTGTCTTTACTGTGTCTTGTGAGGACACTATTGCCCTATGTGTAAAAATGTTTGTCTCTAAGGTTCACCATTAGCACACTGTTTCTGAGATACACTATACTGAACATATACCGTCAGGGAGGTTAACAGCCAGTCATTAAACTCTACTCTGCTTTTCACTGTTCTCCCTACATGATTTCACTTCCTCGACAACACTCAAAACAAAAAGAGGTTGAAAAAGGACACAAGAAGTTTAGCCTGTTTCAGTAGATACCTCTTAGATTCACTTTTCAATGTCTAATATAACCACCAGAAGTCAGATTTGAAGATAAATTAACTATTATATAAAATCATTAAAAAAAATTTTTTTTTTAAATTCAAGAGACACTTTCTAAGCCGATATTCAAAGTTCTTTTAGAGTGAAGGTTGTTTAAGACTAATGTAGTTTGAATACCAGAGCAGACTGAAGAGAAATTCAAAGTTTGATGGATGGTCTTTTATTTGAAGAGAGTTTTTTTTAAAGTTATGTGGCTGCTAGAGTGTTGCTAATGTGTTTGTCAGTCCAATCAATTAAAAACATATAAAAGAAAAGGCTGTAGGACTGTGCAGAGTTATATGGACTTAAGACTACAGTATACTAATGTTTAAAAGTGTATGCTAGGGTACTCATAACAAACATGGTGCAAATTTCAATTAGTGCATAGTATGTACATACTTTATGTGCGCAGTCATTTTTCTAACCATGTGTACTCTGTATGCACAGCTCAAATATGTCAGAACTTCTAGAGAGAAATAGCGCAGACACTGAACAAAGATTCAACTTTATAGTGCCATCTATTTCTAATCTATGTGTTCTGTCTGTGACCATCTGTGTTACCGCACACTATCAAATGGAGGAAACTTTAAAATGCTATGTGTTCAGCATTCACGTCACGCATTCACATTCAAACTAAAGGACACTTTGGGCTTTTTAGGGGTTACAAATGAATTATGTGGTCTCACTTAAGAAAAAAAAAAAACTTAACCCATGTTTGTAACAAATTTGTAGTCAGTAAAATGCTTTAAAACAGACAGTTCAATACTCTTGCATAACAGACAATTTAAAACTATTCGAGCATGTATATTTACACAGAGGATTATTTGCATTTGTTTTGGCCTATATGTTTGATTTGGCTGTGTCTGTGATTTGTTGGAATGAAGTTGTATGAGCACCTGCTGTCTCTTTTCAATCTCCAGTTTCATGCGAATGCCAAGGCAGCGAAGAGTATCCTGAAATGTCTGCATGAGAGCTTTCTCCATCAGAACCTTATGAAATGCACCAACCATACTTCCACAAACAAACACCACAGCATTTGACAGCAACTAGAGAGAGGAGGAGAGGGAAACTGACTTTTAACATATTAACATTGAGGTGTTACATCCTTTTCAGCTTCTTTACATACAGGTTTGCTGAAGCTGAAAACCTGCTTTCC
Source organism: Schizothorax lantsangensis (assembly GCA_027422415.1). NCBI lineage: Eukaryota > Metazoa > Chordata > Actinopteri > Cypriniformes > Cyprinidae > Schizothorax > Schizothorax lantsangensis. Next base: position 23,331,447 of record CM049839.1, read on the forward strand.
TTTCAACCAATCAGAAACCAGATTTTCTTTTACCTGATTGGTGATGTGGTGATTGGTGAGTTTGGGGGTAACCCAACCCACTGTGAGGTACACTGAAAGAACAATGATGTGAGACAGCAAGGAGATGATACTCAGGGCCACAGCATAGCCCAACTGGAATGGCAGCATTGTGTAGACTGTAATGATGATGAAGAGGAAGAAGGGCACCTGGGAAGAATGAGATGAAGAGTGCAACATTAACAATTATTTAAGACTGACTAGTATTAAATTATCAATTACTGCCAATATTGCATGTTTCAGTGCATGACAGAGAATAAGAATGCTCCTTAAGTAAAAACTACCCTGTCATGTGAAATCTAAATAAAATATTATAGCTAGTGTGTGTTACCTGGTCCCATGGTTGTATTGGTATTTCAGATTCTGTGCTGAAAATAAAGGTGAATCCCATTGTGAGGTGTGTGGCCCACACGGCGAGGCCGAGTAAAGTTCTCCATCTCTGAGAGAGGGTCTCTGTACACACTAATATAAACACAGCCAGGAACAAACACAACGCTCCTCCCACAACTCCCACAAATACGCCATGGACCTTTGCATCCTGAAACACACACACATGGAGAGAGCAAGGTGTTAGGGGCAAACATGCATATCACATATAAGCCAGCTCATTCAAGGGGTTTGGAAAAACAGTGTGTGTGTGTGTGAGTGGAAGTGGGTGCATGTGCTAGAGTGCATAAGCTTAAAAAAAAAAAAAAAAATGTTCAAAGAAATTTGTTAATGCTCTCTCTAGAAAAACTCTGTGAATGTGTGTGCATCTACATGTTTGTGTCAGCAGTCTTTCTTGGAAACATTAGTTTTGCACATTAGTTGTCATGGAGCCATTAAGGGACTATTGCTTCCCACACTATTCCTTCTATTTTTCCCCCTTAAGGCAGAAAAACACAAACATAAAAAACAGAAGCCAAAAATCCTTAAAAAGTGCCAGAGATCACATGATTCCATCTGTCACAAAGCTAACACTAGTTTAAAACTAGACACCATCTGAGTGATCTTTTCTTTTTGTATATACTATATATATTTTTTTTTTTTATCATCTTAGCAGATACATTCAAACACACTAATTCATTAAGGTATGAAACAAGTGACTTATGAGTAAGTCATTGAATCATTTTCATATGCAGATTAGTTCTAAAACACTGATTCATTCAGGAACGAATATGTCAATAAATGTTATTGACATTGCAGCTTTTAAATATAATTTAAAATATATGAAAATAGAAAATGGTTATTTTATTTTAATAATGTTTCAAAATATTACTATATTTTGATCAATTAAAAATGAAGCTTTGGTGAACAAAAGAGACTTTCAAAAACATTAAATATTGCATACATCTTACTAACCAGTAGTATAATCATAGTAGTTATAGATTATCTATATAAAGTCAGAGTTAATAAACAAAACAAAGCAAAGTGATTAAATTACACTATCAGTCTACAAGTCCCTACCTATGTTGGCAAATCACAGCACTAGGTCGACCCCACCACTCACCCACGCACCAATATACACACTCACCACAGTGAGTCCTCCACTCATGTTAAGTCAATCACTCTGAATTACCACTGAGCTACATCACTGACTTAACTTTCAAGCACTCAGAAATACATCCCTCGGTCCACAAGCACACACAAGCACACACAAGAAACACACACACACCTACATACTCCCATCACCCTATGGGCTTTGTGAAAGTTCAAATAAATAGTAAAACACAACACACACACACACACACACACATGCCCACACACAGAGAGCCACACTGGTTGTAATTCTGTTCCTCCCACGGCCGGTTGGTGTTGAGAGAGGAGGTTACAGAAGTTTGCACAGATGGTATAGTGCTTATCTGCTAAAGAGATGAACAACAGCGGTACAGGAGGAGCGTTCACGGCCCCTCTTCACATCCAGCTCACTCCAGAGAAAGTTTATGTGTGAGTTTATGTGAAAATGTGACAGAGAGAGCGAGATTATTATACAACGTGCTACATATTCCCCAAGAAAAAAACATTCTGATGGACCTGGCATAAACTGCCAATTATTACAATTAAAACACTCAATTTCCTGACACGGATAATGCCAGTTCACATCAGCATTGTGATCGTCAGACTTCAGATTACGCAACTACAGAGGATCAGCACCTCAGTCACTGCAGGATTACGTAAGAGAGGCTGCTTCAATCATCAAAAACCATCTGAACAGCAAGGACAAAACTGATCTAGTACATGTTGAATATTGTCTTTGCAGTGGCAATTATTGTCTTTCCTAATTTTAAATAACTTGTTCAACAGCGCACACTTGCGTGGGTGGACGTTTGACCTTGGGCTGACTTTGGATTGTGGGCATGTGTAAGCATGCAGTGCATTTGCATGAGTGTGGCATCTCACCAGCTTCAGACTGAAGAAGAGCACTAGCAGTGTGGCACAGGTAAGCATGCTCAGTCCCAGCAACAGAACGAAGGGCTGGTATTGGCTAATGCCAGAAAATTTCCTGTACAGTGCTTCCTGTTTCAAGTTCTGCTCGTTCAGCAAGTACTTCCCTTTTGCTGGCATCCTGACCAACGGCAGTGCGGTGACTGAATAATACTGGCCAATCAGAGCAGAGCGATCAGATGGCAACAGAAATACACCACCTCCCATCCAGCAGAGTGCGGCTATGCTGAAATCCCCATAGAAACCACGTGAGAGTGTGTGGGAGGTCATTCCAGTGCAGAACACTTCTGCTCTCCTCTCCAGAGCACCATTCTGTGCATGTCCTTTACGATCTTTCTTCGTTCTGTATTCGCTCTTTCAGCACTTTTCGTCCTCACTCTGGTGTCTCCCGGTCCTGTTGGAGAGGGCTTCAGGATTCCACGGCGTGTGTATGTTGGATGAGAGGGAATGCAATGTAATTATGATTCTTCCACAGTCCAAAAATTCCTGTCAAAAAAATAGAGAGAGTTATTTATTAGATGTGCTTCAATGATTATACTAATACAACACCTCTATAGTCATTCTGACCCACTGAAGAGCCAAGAAACTAAAATCAGGAACTTTTCATTTAGAAACGAACTCTGTTTGATTCAAAACCTGTTGAATCATGCAAATTTAGAGAGCATATTTTCAGGTCAACTCTTTAGATCTCTATAAACACTGCTCTGTTCAGTCATTCCCACACTGGAAGCTCTCTGTGTCAGTAAAAAGACTTTTGGGTAGAGTTCAACATTTGTGTGGATTCAGTCCTCTCTTCATTACAGAGCCTAATGCTGATGGCTGCTGTCCATGGCACCTTCAGCCAAACCTCAGCTACAACTCACACTGAGACGAGCAGAGCTCTCCAAAGAAAAACCTGAGTGAACACTGGACACAGAGTATGTGAACTTTGCCCTGCTGGACACATAGAGACAGAGAGTGCAGAGAGTGGTCAATGGTCTTACTGTGCTTGATGTAGTCGCACTGCAAACATGCAGACTGTACAGGAAAGGAGAACAGTTTAAAAAGTTGGGGTCTGTTAGATTTTTAAAGAAATTAATACTTCTATTCAGCAAGAATGCATTAAATTAATCAAAAGTTACAGTAAAAACATTTGGCCTATAATGTTGCAAAAGATTTCTATTTCAAATGAATGCTGTTATTTTGAACTTTCTATTCATCAAAGAATCCTGAAAATCCTGAATGCATTCTGGTTTCCACAAAAATATTAAGCAGCAACTATTTTCAACATTGGTAATAATCAGAAAGGTTTCTTAAGCTTCAAATCAGCATAATAGAATGATTTCTGAAGGATCATGTGACATTAAAGACTGGAGTAATGGTTGCTGAAAATTCAGCTGCTTGTGATATTACTCCACTATATTACTGTTTTAAAGGGGTCATGAACTGCCTCTTTTTTATTTTGTACTGTTCTCTGAGGTTCACTTATAATGTTATCAATATTTTTACATCAAAAAACATCATCATTTAGAAGTAATAGGCTATTTTCTGTCCTGTTTTTGAACACCTCCCATCCCCCCCCCCACACACACACACACAGACAGATGGCCGCTGCAGTGATTTAAGTTTAAAACACACAAATACTCATATCAAAACATCTGTAATAACAGACAAAGCAACAGTGATCACGTAATAAAAACAGTTGCACACACTTGTGTGTTACAACATTACTGTCCTATACAATATAGCCGGCACAGCATCGTCTTTTAGTTTCAATATTTTTTAAAATTCTGCATTGAATTGTGCCTTGTTTGTAATCAAATCTGCAGTAAAATGAAATTAACAAAAGTCCTAATGTAGGGATCAGAAGGAAGGCAATACAAAGACTGTTTTTTCCACAACTTGGCATTGCACAGCATCTTGTTGTCTTCGGAGCCATCTTTATCGTTTGGTTTCTGCAAAGACCTGCGCGTTCACCTCTCTCGTAAATAGGGATGCACCGAACTGAAAATTCTTGGCCGAAGCTGAACAAAATGAAAAACTGGGCCGAATGGCCAAATACTGAACACGGTTTTTCATGTTTTTTCCCCATGTATTTTGCAAAAAAAAAATTCACCATTGCATAAATTAAATACCCACATTTTCTTTTTACTGTTTTGTCGTGCATTTCAAAGAAAAAATTAATTACAAAACAACAATTTAAAAATATTAACAGTGGGAAAAAAAAAAAAATATTCCCCTGCTGATTCTGTATGTTTGCCCACTGACAAAGAAATTATCAGTCTATAATTTTAATGTTAGGTTTATTTGAACAGTGAGAGACAGAATAACAACAAAAAAAATCCAGAAAAACGCATTTCAAAAAAGTTATCAATTGATTTGCTTTTTAATGAGTGATATAAGTATTTGACCCCTTCGCAAAACATGACTTAGTACTTGGTGGCAAAACCCTTGTTGGCAATCACAGAGGTCAGACGTTTCTTGTAGTTGACCACCAGGTTTGCACACATCTCAGGAGGGATTTTGTCCCACTCGTCTTTGCAGATCCTCGCCAAGGCATTAAGGTTTCGAGGCTGACGTTTGGCAACTCGAACCTTCAGCTCCCTCCACAGATTTTCTATGGGATTAAGGTCTGGAGACTGGCTAGGCCACTTCAGGACCTTAATGTGCTTCTTCTTGAGCCACTCCTTTGTTGCCTTGGCCGTGTGTTTTGGGTCATTGTCATGCTGGAATCCACGACCCGTTTTCAATGTCCTGGCCCTGACGGTATATGACCCCGTCGGTCCATCATCCCTTTGATGCGGTGCAGTTGTCCTGTCCCCTTAGCAAAAAAACACCCCCAAAGCATAATGTTTCCACCTCCATGTTTGACGGTGGGGATGGTGTTCTTGGGGTCATAGGCAGCATTCCTCCTCCTCCAAACACGGTGAGTTGAGTTGATGCCTAAGAGCTCGATTTTGGTCTCATCTGACCACAACACTTTCACCCAGCTCTCCTCTGAATCATTGGCAAACTTCAGACGGGCCTGTACATGTGCTTTCTTGAGCAGGGGACCTTGCAGGCTCTTTTTTGTGTTTCTTCCATTTGCGAATAATCGCACCAACTGTTGTCACCTTCTCACCAAGCTGCTTGGCGATGGTCTTGTAGCCATTCCAGCCTTGTGTAGGTCTACAATCTTGTCCCTGACATCCTTGGACAGCTCTTTGGTCTTGGCCATGGTGGAGAGTTTGGAATCTGATTGATTGATTAATTGCTTCTGTGGACAGGTGTCTTTCATACAGGTAACAAACTGAGATTAGGAGCACTCTCTTAAAGGGAATGTTCCTAATCTCAGCTCGTTACATGTATAAAAGACTCCTGGGAGCCAGAACTCTTGCTGATTGGTAGGGGATCAAATACTTATATCACTCATTAAAATGCAAATCAATTTATAACTTTTTTGATTTTTTTTTTATAGTACAATGACCTCTAATATGTCAAAAGACCAAGGGAATTTTGGTTTCTCAGTTCATGACCCCTTTAATGTATTTTTGATCAAATAAATGCAGACTTGGTGAACATACTATAAAAGACTAAATCTAAAAATTTAAATATACTAGTTGACCTCCTTTTTAACTAGTTGATCAGTTCATCGTCATTATCATCATCATGACCTATTCCTGATCTAAATGCGCCAGAAAACAATCTGTCAAAGGAAGCGGTCCACAGAGGAAAAGAGCAGAAGAGTCTCTGTAAATAAGCTGCTTCCAAAGGTCATGATTTCTCAATGCAGGTTATTAATGTTTGAGGAGCTCAACCAGATGATCATGGAAGCGTAAGCAACAGCTTCATACCTGAATGCACACACACCATGAAACGCACCTATGAGTAACCATCCAGAGTATTCAAGTGATGTTAAACCTGGCTATGCTGACGCATTGCTGACAACATGACTCAAACTCAAAAGCAACTCAACATTTTTGTCTGTCATTTCCTATAAAGTCATTGGATTACTAGATAAGTATTAGAAATATCCTCTAATACTATCACAAAAGCTTAATGCTAAAGGACACGAGTTAAGGTGAAAGACAGAAAGGAACAGATAGTGAAGGATTGCAAACTACAACAGAGAAGAAATAAGCTTCAAAGCTCCACTGAAGTGCCCCTGAAAAGAAGCATAGAAAACAGTAGAGAGAGAGAGAGAGAGAGAGAGAGAGAGAGAGAGAGAGAGAGAGAGAGAGGGGTGAGTGATAGAGAACTGGGATGCTCCGTGATTTTCTCTTTGTTGAGGGTCATTAAAGACTGAATGACAGCACCGTGTCACCCTCTCACTCTCCCAGACAAATGCACCCAAGCCAACAAGAAGCCTTTATATTCCCAAACTAAAGTTACCATGGCAAATGAACAATCCATCAGGGCAATAACAGAAAGAAAGAAAGAAAGAGAAAAGGCTGGGAGAGAAAGAAAGAATGAGAGTGAATAGTCTCTCCATGCGGAAACAGGGAGGGTCAAATCCTCCTGGCTGCTGCTGTAGTTCCTGGAAGTGCACGGCAGAAGAGTGGTGAAGCTCTGAACCTACACAATGATCTGATGCTTAACATGACACAAGCACAGCACTGTAATCAGGCCACCTCCTCAGGGTCAAACTTTATGCAGCTGCACATGAACAGCACAGCAGTCTGCAGCACAGACCAGGGACTGCCAGACATCACTAATGCTCCACACTATTAACAATAGGGGAATTTATTTTTCAAGAAAGCAATAATATTCACATCACCAACCCATGATGAATAATATACATTTTGTACAGGTCCATTATGTCATACATAGATTAAAATTAATAAAAATACTTATAAATAATATATATATATATATATAAAGGTGACTTGACTTTTCAAACTTCTGAATCAAAAGTTTTAAGGCAAAAATCAACATCATAATTCTGCGTTCGCTTACTTGTCATCATACTCCCTCCTCATGTCGTTCCAATGAAATTCCTCTTTCTGTAACATTATACACAAAAAGATATTTTGAATAATGTTTTTTTTGTCCATATAATAAAAGTCGATGAGCTCAAATGTTGTTTAGACCCCAATGACTTTCAAAATATCTTATTTTGTGTCCTACAGAAGAAAGTCTGTCGTAGGACAGTTAGGAATGATATGAGGGTGAGTAAACGATGACAGAATTTTCACTTTAGGGTAAACTATCCTTTAAGCCCTCTATATTTTGATTATTTACAGTTAGCAAAAAAGATTTAAATTGTAATTATTTCCCACTTTCTTATTCCAAAACATCATAACATGAAGTGCCCTTCTCTCACTCATCTTTCATCTGCATTTCTGTGGAAAAACATGTGATGAGGAAAAGGGAAGATGGAAGTGCATGTGTGTCCAAATCTCAGAAATCTAAATGTGAATTTTCAAGAGCTGCATGTGATGTGAGAGCTGGTAGTCATTGGTCAAACCCAGGACAGTGGCCTTTCAACACATAAAAGCCCCATTCTCTGCTTTAATCCAGCAAAAACTATTAGAAAATGAACTATTTACACTTATCTACTCTGCTTTAAATCTCCCTTTTGTTGTCCATTCCATCACATAGAGCTGCACAATCCATTGAATTAAAAAAAATGCTGAATTATAGGCTAATCGTTAGGGTTGTAATATGATTGTGATATGATTTTATTCATTCATTGGTGAAGTTTACGGTAATGCAGAGACCAAAGACTGTGCACATGATTATTGCATTAATGACATCATTCGCATAAGATAAGCAAGCAAGCAAGACAAGGTCCCTGTTTAAATTTCCATTTGATTTCCATTGATTCTGGAAAATACAATGTCACTTAAATAAAAGAAATGTTCACTTTGAATAACTGGAGTGATGGTTACCCAGTAAGATAAAGATACATACTGGATGTGTCATGAAGTTACACAAATACACATTCAATCGTTTCCTATTAAAAACTATCTGTTTTCTATTTAAAAATATTTTTAAATGTAATTTACTCCTGTTAAGCTTAAGACTGTCGTGGCCTAATGGATAGCGAGTCAGACTTGTAAGCGGAAGGTTGTGGGTTCGAATCTCAGGTCCGGCAGGGATTGTTGGTGGGGGGAGTATCCTCCTTCAATAACACGACTGAGGTGTCCTTGAGCAAGACACCGAACCCCCAACTGCTCCCCGGGCGCTGTAACATGGCTGCCCACTGCTCCAGGTGTGTGTTCACTTAGGATGGGTTAAATGCAGAGAATACATTTCACTACTGGTTATATACTCTCTATGTAATTGTGTATGTGACAAATAATCTTATCTTAAGATGAATTTTGTACATGTTTGTGTATAAACAAAAGTATAGAATGCTTACTAGATGCCTCTCATTATAGTAATCAACAAGGCTGCCTACACAGCACTAAAACAATCTGAACAGTCTAGTTTTGTTGTGAGAAACATACATACACTGTGTCTAATGTTTGCAGCATATTATTTAGGCTATACCCTCATAGATTATTATCTGCCATGTTTACACATGATAACTGATTTAGCAGCCAGACACCTCCCTCAGGATTTCATGTTTACAATTGCAATCTGTCAGCTATTGTCATAGCTGTGCAACTATTGACCTTTATCTTTTACTACCTGCTAAAGTAATTATTTAATATATTTTGTAAGTAAATATCTGCCAAGAACAACAATAAAAATGTAGGTCAGACTATCAGTCACACTGGCAAACAAGTGACTAAAATGAGGACAATAAGAATATTGCATTTAATAATAAAGGTATTGAGTGTTATATTGAGAAAGGCAAATCCTTAAACACAAACAATTGTGTCTTTGTGTGACAGGTACTACTACCCCTCAAAGTCAATAAATCCCCCATATGAGGGATATTGAATTAGCACTGATGAGGAAGACTAGGTTGACAAGACTAGGGGCTGATTAGATTAAGTCAGATGCTATCCGAGGCTGGTTTGGCTAATCAGTGCTGCTGTTTGCAGTGTACACAGGAAGTGGAGACTGTCAAAGGCACATGCCCGACTTGGGCACTGTAAATGAATTCTGTCTTAATCTGTTGTTGAAATTCCTCATTTTACAGTACGAAAGTCCAGTCTTCTACTAAAATGAAGGGCTGAATGGTATCAACTTTGTAAGGTACATCGATATATTTTCAAATGAGATTTAGGATAAGAGAATACTGTAAACATTGATATATTTTGATGTTGCAAACATATCTGAAAAATAATGGATAACACAAAGTGAGCTGCTGCATGAACATTGCATGGTCCAAGCTGTCCTAAACATGAGACTTGGGATGGAAATATTTAGGCACCTCACAATCCAACCGATTTTGATTCTGGGAATCACAATCTGATTCTAAAAATGATTCTTGATCTAATATTATTTTTGTATATTTAGTTTAAATTTATTTGTTCATATGTTAAGAATCATGCACACTAGTTAATTTTCAGGTGAACTGCAACAATCATTTGAGATTTGACTTAAAGTCTAGTAAACATTTTAATCTGACTAAAATCCTACCAGGTATGATTGTATTTACTGTGCAACAATACAAAAAAAAGTCATCCAGTATAGATTTTGCTATACCAAGACTTTCAAAACTAAGGCCAATACTCCTCCTGACTTGAATGTCTGGTGTGGGTTATATAACCACCAGACGGTCAGCTAGTTATTAAATTCAAGCATTCACACACTTTTTCCACCCTGAAATGTGAATGTTTACACAGTGTGTTCAATAAAGACATGAAAATGTACCATTGTTTATGTGTTATTTGTTTCAGCAGACTGTGTTTGTCTATAACATCGCAAATGGCAAGCAATATTCAGCTTATGACAGTCCTAACTCACATAAATGCACTGGCCTGACACATAAACATTATAAAAACATAAACTCTCTGTGAAATATGTAGAGTGTATTCTGGAAAGTAACACTGTACTGCAGGTTCCTTTATTACTGTTTACACAATAACAAAAGTGCGTCACATGAACCACACGATGAGCAGTGGGGCCTACATAATTTTATGGTGACTTTACAGAATGTAGACTCATTTTTATCAAGAGATCAACTCTGCCTCATCTGTCTCTGCATTCTCTCTCTCTCTCACACACACAGATGAGGTGTGGTTAATGGCTCCCTGCAGACAGAAACAGTCTCTTAGAAGGAAACATATTCCGGAATCACTCTCATAAAGAGACATCACTGTTATCCTTCGGAAACACAGACAATAGCAACCCTGCTGTGTGAGAGCAAGGTCCAAGCTACAAAGGAATCCTGATAGTGTTGCTGTGGGTGGAGATGTAGTGTGTTTGAGTATGTGTTTTAAAATTACTGCACCCTTCCTTTCAACTACAGTATGATGAAGACGCCAAAATATTGGCAAATGTTCAAAAAAAGCAACATGGAAAAAATATTAGATCCCTCTGATTTCAATTTTACCCAAGAAGATTCTCAAGATTTTTCTCTTTTGTCCATAGAATGGAAGTCGGAATCGACTGACTTTCATTGGATATTAATGTCATGGGTAATTTGGGGCTATTAACTTTTGCACATAAGACTGTAACACAAATTTACATAAATTGTAACACTTAGCATTAAGCCTATATTTTTAGGGATCTATTTCTTCTAAACAGACATTTTGCCTTAGTGCATAGAAAAGCAAATTAGTCCCAGCTTGTTTTAGACTTGAATTTATACCTAATCCATGTCCAGTGGTGCAGCCTACAAAACTGTGCTAGTCTCAATAAAACTCTAATTTTCAATGATTAATATGCCTGACTGCATTTCCTGGTAGCACACAAGGATGAGTAAAATGTTTGGTTTTGCAGTAGGTGGCACACAGTCGATTTCAGCATATTGCCTTATCAGGATGGAGTGTTATAACTCTCACATTAAGTGTTGCCAATCTGTTCACAGCATCACATTTCATCCCACGAGTTAAATTAGTTTTGCAATACAGACACAGTAGAGCAGCCATAAACACTATAACCATAGAAACATATGAAACTGAACATAAAAGGGAAACAGACTGTAACGATTATAATGACCTCATATGGCTCCAGCCTGAACAGCCTCCAAAAGCAAATCTGTACATTATGCTGTAGGATTCACACCAGTCTACTCTTAGGCAGATTAATCCTGTGCCCCACAGCATGCATCCTCTTTTAAAATAGGCCTATATTGGTAAATATTATAGATTATTTAATTGTGCTGCTCATTTCCCCCATTTCTATATTTACACTTTCAGAAAAAGGTTACAAAGCTGTTAGTGGGATGTCATCCTATAAGGTACAAAAGCTAAAAGATACATCTTTGTAACTTACGTACATATAAATGGTGCGTGTATCCTTTTTTCATTATAATGATGCTCATTATAATGTGGGCAGTCGTGGCCTAATGAATAGAGAGTCGGACTTGTAACCCGAAGGTCGCGGGTTCGAGTCTCAGTTCCGGCGGGAATTGTAGATGGGGGGAGTGAATAACCAGCGCTCTCTTCCGCTGCAGCAATATGGTTGCCCATTGCTCTGGGTGTGTGTGTGTTCACTACTGTGTGTGTGCACTTGGATGGGTTAAATGCAGAGCACAAAATCCAAGTATGGGTTACCATACTTGGCCACACATCACTTCACTTAATGATGTAATGACTAAATTTACTTGTAGCATTTAAAACGATAGATTTTTAGCATTTCATTTTTTTATTTACACAAAACATACAGCATTTTAATAATACAGATGTTACCAAGTTGTGACATTGGAAGGGCTGTGTCAATGTGATATATGGCGGAAACACTGTTATACCTAGTTAATATCATATCATCTAATCTATATAGAGATCACAGAGCGGAAAGCAAGTCTGTAGCAAATGGCGTTGATCTCTCAAGTTCATGGTTTGCTTTACATTTATTTGTGATACCATTTATAAATAAGTGAAAGAAATATATATATATATATATATATTATCATTCTGAATTTAGCTGTAGTTGTTTTACTGTTCAAAATATAATTATTTAGTTTTGTTTAGACTACTTCCATGTTATGTCTCTGACTCTGAATGCATGACATGTTGTAATAATGAACGCACAACGAATGCCTGGAGGAACATGTTTCCCAGGTACACTTGAAAGGCACCATTATGACAGGCTGCTGAAAGTATCTGCACACCCAACCAGGTCAGACTAGTAAATTACAAATAAACATTCACACTCTCTGCAGAATATCATTAGCTGGAGCGATGTGATGTGTAGTTCAGGTAAGTGTTGCACAGGAGGGCATTATTATCCTCCATCTGAGGTTAGAGTCAGGGCACCCAACCATTCCACACCTCCAATATCTGATTACTGTGCGTGTAATTATATGTGATGTAACTACCGGCGATCTGGTCTTTCTCTTTCATTAGGAGCCACCATCAGAACTAAATGGCTGACTCATCTCACTGTCTGTCTTTCTGCATGTGCGTTGAATTTCATTTCTGCCTCCTAAGTATCCCCAGATAGTTTCTCAAGGTCTGAGCCTAATGTTTTTCTTTGTTAACAGGATTCCTAATATTAGGCATGTGCAAAAATATTTTTTTTCAAAATCAACTAGTCAGTGGGTTGCCTGAATGACTAGTCAATTAATATAATTTAGTTGGTTTAAAATACATTCTTTCTATTAAAGTCAAATTCAAGGGTCTCAAGACTCATTTTTAAAAGTTGGACTCTTTTTAACTTAAAACACTTTTAAAAACAGGCATAACACAATGCCAAAGATATCCATGTTGTAGTGGCTGAAAATAGTTGTGCTGCGTAATATACTTTTGGACACCATGATACATCTTTTTCAGGATGAATCGAAAGTACAAAAGAACAGCATTTGTTTGAAATATAAACCTTCATTAGAAATGTCTTTACTGTCATTTTATCAATTAAATGCATCCTGGCTGTTGGTCAGCTAACCTATTAGTTTACCATTGTGACTTTTCCCTACTTAATACTGACTGTTCAGTAGAAAGAAATGACAGGATATTCTGTTTTAGTGTGAACTCAAGTCTGTTCAGAATGAAGCGCATTCTCTGTCTTACTCCATGCATCAACCATTTTCATTCTCTCCTTTTTCTCTTCCAGTCAATGAAAGCAGCCGTTGTGTCAGAAAGTGGTGCCCCGGTGTTGCATTACGCTGTTTCAACTAAGTGTGCATGGGTGTGCGCAGAATCAACAGTGTTTTTGCAGGTGTGTGCATCTGTGTGGAGCTATGCAGGAACATTCAAGCAGAATGTGTATGTCTGTGTGTTTCCCCGGCACGATATAGTGATTCACTCCCTTTTTCTGTGGTGGATAGATACTGGAACCCACACAAAAGTCAGATTATAACCAGGAATAAGTAGTTTATTCACTAACATGCTGAATCAGTTTAGCCAGTGATGTGTGTATGTGTGTGTGTGTGTGTGTGTGTGTGTGTGTGTGTGTGTGTGTGTGTGTGTGTGTGTGTGTGTGTGTGTGTGTGTGTGTGTTTTTGTGACATATGAGGACACAAATTTGTATAATGACATGGGTATGACATAGGTATTACAAGGAGAAGGTGACTTATGAGGACATTTCCCCATGTCCCCATTTTTCAAAAGGCTTATAAATCATACAGAATGAGTTTTTTTGAGAAAGTAAAAATGCACAAAGTTTCCTATAAGGGGTAGGTTTAGGTGTAGGGTTGGTGTAGGGCGATAGAAAATACGGTTTGTACAGTATAAAAACCATTATGCCTAACAATACGCCCACAATTCACAAAAACAAACGTGTGTGTGTGTGTGTGTGTGTGAGAGAGAGAGAGAGAGAGAGAGAGAGAGGAAAGCTGAAAGGTTGATTATTAGCTAAGTGGAAATGGCAATCTTGTACATTAATCACCTCCTTTAACACCCTTTTTCTGGTCACTCTCTAACTCCCACACACACAGACAAATGCACCAATACATTGTACCAGTAAGATCACAAATTAAAAAGACAATTTCTTCTCTTAAAGTCAAAGAACGTTTAATGACAATTGCTGTAAAACCGCAGAGAAGTGACAGCATGACATCATCTCCAAGCTCACGTTACAAAAAACTGACTAGCCGTGTTCAGATCACATGCTTTCGCAAAGAAATACACTTCAACGTTTTAACCGTTAGCCACACACATGCATGCTAGGTGATGATGTGAAAGACGTGGCGTCAACATAGAGCTGATTTTTGTGCTGATAAAGGCAGTCGGAGTGAGTGGGCACTAGAATAATAAGTCGATGACATACACATCACGCGCAATTGCAGAAGACAGACTCCACCATTTTCTGAGCTGAGAAACTCTCATCAAGGACAACCTTAGATGTCTACTCAATCTAACCACATACCAACCCATTTCCTTAGCAACCGTGATTCATTTCCCTAACTACAGGGCTGAAGGCAGTGCAGTACAGGCAGCAGAGCAGTGAGGTACATCACTTCGAACAACAATGAACCTTTTCTGAGAGATTTCAATGGAGAAGGACTGTCGTTTTCTCGAGCTCAGCAATTCACTAGTCACAGTACAAAGATAAGTGTGTCTCAGACAGGTCATGTGACAAAAGACAGCAGCACCTGGACTCCTACAGAGCACAAACACACAGACTCTATCACTTCTTCTGGCCTTCAGGTGCGTTCAAACATAAATAGGCTCCCCACTGTTCAAGAAACCTTCTTCTAAAAAGAAAAACAGCAACAGAGTAAACACGACAAACCTGAAAATGGATGATTCAAATGCATTATTCACCCAAAATTGAAAAATGGACCTTGGCAGACACTATACTGAGTTTCATGTGGATTAAAACAAGGCTGTGATGGTGGCTTTACAATGGTACGTACTGTTTAAAGGTACTAGATCATCATTTTCAAAACTGTTTTATGGGGTTTTTGTCAACTGAAAGTTTTTGGAAAGAAAAACGGCCCAACAATCGGTATGTTGTTAAACAACAGTACAATCCATTGACTGAACGCACTATGCTTCTACCCCTTACAGCCTAATTTTCATTCCTGTCAAAAAGTAAATATGGCACTAAACCATTTGTGGGAGCCATTTAGCATATATTTCATTAATTACGCAACCTCATGTCATTCCCAAAAGTATATAATTTTCTTTCTTCTGTGGAGCACAAGAGACGATATTTAAAGAACGTTTTAACCATTTTGTCGAGACAATGCAAGTCAATGGGGTCCAAAACAAGAAGTGAATACTGCCCTACAAAGGCAAAAGACCTTAACTCGCTAGAGTGTGAAACTGAGTAAAATGACTTTAAAGTTTTTTACTTGTCCATCCAAATTAATTATAGGTAGGACACTGGAAATTTGCCAATTCGATGTTTTAGTAATGAAAATTATCTACATTAAAAAATTGAGAGCTCAAACTTGATTTTTACCCCTTTTTTGAAGTTAATGTATTCTGCCTTTGCATTATCTGCAAAAAGTGAGAAGTCACACCAAGGCAAAAGACAATAACTTCCACATGATCAATACTTTGTTGCTGATCACCATTTACAAAATCGTTATAGTAACACCTGTATAAAATCTAGTGATCATGGGCTATCTCATATAGGCTATTGCATATAGTAATGTGACTGTATTATTATTATTTTTCTTTTTTGACCGGAATAAGTAGACTAAAAGTTAATCATGTGAGTGGATACCATTTTGCAACCAATTTATTTGCTATGCTCAGTAACGTAAAATAATGCTAGACATAGCATAATTGCTTATATTGACTTGAATGAAATAGCCTAACCTAAAAGAATGACTTGTGGATTTATGTGAACGCCAGCACGCAGGAATAATGCTCAGAAATGCGTGTGGATTAAACATCTCCGACAACGTTCAGCGCCATGGATTGATTTTATCGGGTTACAAGAAAAGGTAGGATATGGATTTAATTGCGAACTGTTAGGCTACTGATTTTATGATTGATCATGCTACGGCATTCAAGTACACACGCATCCAACTAGAAGTGACAGCCTCAATAATCTGCATTACAAAAAGAAAAAAAATTGCTGCCAAGGTGTCTAGTCTTTACAGTGCTTTGTTATATGGAACGGTTTGCAGATCGCAATCTAATTCGTTTGTCTACACCATAATTAATATGCGGCAGACTTTAATGGACAGTAAAAAAAGGCAGAACACCGTATAACTCCACGCCGGCACCATAACTTCATTTTGACGCGTAGTTAAACAAAGTCAGTACGCCGTAACTCAATTTCAGCATTCCAAAAAAAAGTGAAAGACCGGTAACTGGTGTTATACGGTGTTCTGCCTTGGTTTCTCTGGGGCTTTTTGAAGTTACGGTTGAGACGACCCATTATTTTCTTGGAAAAACAACGAAATTGACTCAAGATACTTATGTACATGATAAAGGATGTCTTGAATGTCCCAAAAATTCTCATTTTCGACAAAAATCAAAGTTACGGTCTTTTGCCTTTGCACGGCAGAATAACTTAAACTATTTTCATTTTTGAGTGAACAAAAATCTCCTTACTTTAATAAAAACATGAAACAATGCATTGTTGACAACAAGATTTTCAATGTTTCTTCATAAGCCACACCATTCAGAAAAGAGAATCCCATATCAAAACCCATCCACAAATACTCACTGTTACAAATACACCCACATCTGCCAACCCCTATATAACATATGCATAATAACAAATGCAAAACAACACAAAAACAAGAAAAACGGAACCGATAAAAACACCACCGCGGCGACACACCCTCTATACAACGCTTCACATAAGCACCTGAAATACCTTTCAACGGCAAATGATCTTCAGAAAGAGCTTCAAGTGTCACATCCACTTTTAGGACAAAGAGACAAGAGCGTCAAAAGGGTCAAGAGCGGGAGAACTTCCACACAGTCCACATTGCACAGGGATAACGTCCACACCTCTGCGTCTCAGAATGAAAGCGCATGTGAACGAGAGACAGTGAAAAAATGAGAAGACAAGGCTAGACAAAACATTACATCAGTGCTACGAGCAAACACACACCGCAAAAGAATGTTCAGAATGCATGTGACACACTGATATCACTCCTCCACTATATTCTATAATCATAATATTTTTGACATTATCATCTACTGTTTGTTTATATGCAAGCCTTTGTGCCTGTGGGAGAAAAAGAGGGTTTTGGGGGTTTGCGGGAGGGGGTGGGCAGAGGATATGCATCAATTAAACAGACTGGTGCGGTCTAGTAGATGAGGGTAAAGAGGGAGGGAGGAAAAACAAAATGAGAGAATAAGAGAGGGATTACAGGAAAGACACAATAACAAAGACAACAGATATGCTTTTTTCTATCAGCTCAAGTGTGCTTTATATGAGAGGATCAGATGGTAAGACGTGGCAAATGAAATCACCTCTTCATCTCTCACAGGCCAAAGATCTGGCATGACCTTGTATTATCTCAAAACCTGATGAACTCTTTGAAGTATTCGGCTTCATATTAAAGTCTCGTACAGAGTGTATCATGACCTCAGATGTGGATTTTCAAGAGGACAGTATTACATAAATGCCATAGACCTTTTACGTGGTAAACTGCTACAGAGATTTTCAGGCTTCTAGGAAAAAAACTGCACTAACATGTGGCCATTACATTAGAGAAAATAAGAGTAGTATGCAACACATTGTGCATACTCTCTTCTAGAGAAGGTATACTAAAACATGAATTCCACAATGGCACATCTGTTTTGGTAAATAGCACAGCACACTTGTTTGGAGTACAGATGAACAAATGGGAGATTAGCACATGATCCAACCCTTCCTCTCCTGTCCAGTCTTATTGGAATCCAGCCCTCTTTCTTCGTCAAGCATTTCTGAAGGTTATCCTAAAATGCACAGAAGACATCAAAACAACACACACATACACTACCATTCAAATGTTTAGGATCAGTAAGATTTTCTTTAAAAAAAAAAAATAATAATAATAATTTTATTCAGCAAGGACGAATCAAATTTATCAAAAGTGAGAGTAAAGACATGCATTGTTGCAAAAAAATCTATTTCAAAGAAATTATGATCTTTTGATCTCAAAGAATCATCAAAGAATCTTGAAAAAAGTATCTTGGTTTCCACAGTTTTAAATATTAAGCAGCACAACTATTTTTAAAACTGTGACCGATAATAATAAATGTTTCGTGAGCACTAAATCAGCATATTAGAATGATTTCTAAAGGATCATGTGACCCTGAAGACCATAGTAATGGCTGCTGAAAATTTGGCTTTGCCATTACAGGAAAAAAACTGCATTTTAAAATATATTTAAATAGTAAACAGTTATTATTACTTGTCAAAAAAATATTTCACTATATTACATTACTTTTTTAATCAAATAAATGCAGATCTGGTGAGCAAGAGACTTTCAAAACATTTAAAATATCTTACCGACCACAGACTTTTGAATGGTAGTATATATGTGTGCAAAGCTATCAAGACAGGGACATACCATCTTCTACTGTAAATAATGCCAATTATAATTACTACAGACTAAACCTAATCTAAAACAAACCCTAAAAGTATGCATTTTTGTAAATTGAAAATAAAATGTTTTAAAAATAAAAAAATACTATTAAAAATACTATTGTATAACAACTAATATTTTTTTATAATTTATTTCATAGTTTTTACAGTACAAAAATGTGTGTACAAAATATGATAGGCCTATATATTTCATCTTTGAATATGTGTCCACAAGGAGGTTAGCTAAATTTGGAGAAAGATTCTAGGGGCAACACACACACACACACACAGGAGACCCTATCAATCATCTGATGACATTGACTGAAGTGTTTAGAACCCAATTTGACGCCTACTAAGCTGAACGCCTTTTCAAGACATGGCTGCTAACTCTACAACTCCTCCTCACATTTTGAGCACACAAGTGTGAGATCTTGTTTTAACACAGAGCTGTAAAGCAACTCAAATAGACCAAATCTAAAATAGATCATACGGCACATACTTCACTGCCCACAAAGCCAGAACAGCAACAGAATGCACTGAGGGGGAGCAGGTTTGACCTACTGAGTGACAGTCAGTAACCTTTTGTGGTAGCTATAATCACACTACATGAACTGTTTCTTTAGATTTAATACAACAGATGTCTGTGATGCTGTCACTATACCTCAATTAACTGATCTCTCACTCTCCCACTCTAAATTCTCTGTGTTTGTCATATGTGTGGTAAGGTTGGATTGCTGCAGATGGATCAGCCTGTCAGTCAAACTGCACAGCAAACCACAGCACTTGAAACCAAAGCACAATAATGAACTGCCATATCAAATATCTCACTAAAGCCTATAAAGAGCAGCTTGGCACCACTCCGTCTGTTATTGGTTAGGTGATTACATTACTGGATGGATTGATTTTGTGTAATTGGCTAAAGGGATGAGATGAAGGGATTCAGTGGTCATCAACTCATAATGTTCAAAACATCTTTATAGTAGAGGTAGCTCTGTCCAACACTGAACCACAAGTAGGGCTGAGTGATTTTATTTCCATTTTTATTGATTAATTTGAAAGTTTTGTCATGATTATATTTATTTTTAAAAGCAAGGAATCATTGTTTTGAATAAAAATATTTGCAAATGTATCAATTGGACACATTGTCAATACACCAAGAAAAAAATGATTTAACCGCATGACGGTGCACCTGATTAACTGCTAAAGTGTGAACGCTCTCTAAGACTGTAACAAAGAACATAACGCAAAGAGGCTATTCACACAGAATGCATTTTTGCATTTGAAAAACATGAGATGCAGAAAGTGGAATGGGAAAGAAAAACTTCAAAAAGGTTATAAGATGCAAGTTGTTCTTTAGCTTGAGCGCTGCGTTTTTAGAATGTTGTTTCATGCACGAGATGCTGCAAAAGATGCAAAATGCGAGTGCAACAGTCAAACATGTTTACATTTGACTTTTTGAGTTATACACATTTTACAGAAATATTTATTGATTTATTTTTCTTGTAATATATTATTTCTGAACATATATGATATGTTTAAGACAAGTATGTACAATATTTGCCTCCATATTTCTGCAAAGATATTTAACAAGTGTTTTATATTTTGGAATGTAACTTTATTTAACCAGGTGGTTTTGCACGTTTTTAATAAAGAGAATGTTATTTAAATCATGTTTTTAAGCTGACTAGTTTGTTAACCTGAATTGGTCAAATGTTCTGGAAATGTATTTATTTAAAAAAAAAAATTGCCATATGGCCCAGCCATAACCTCATAGAACACGTTATGAAAAGAAAACTGTAGAATTCCCTTAATAGTAAACCTTTAAGCCAAAAATGGAATCATTAATTATTTATTATTATTTTTATTTAATTATTTATTTTGTAACAATTTAGATAAAATTTGCAGACATTTTAGCATATGCAAAAGAAAAGAACCCAAAGTAAGTTAAGGAAGTCACTCCCTTACAAAACACTGCATTCCATTCAGTGGAAGAGACATCGCTTGTGTGAATACATGGATGGTCAACTCCGAAAATCTCCACAGGAGGAAGGGAGTGTGCTTCACATGGAGCAGGGGTGGAAAAAACTCAGGGGACATCAGAGAAGAACATCCTAGACACACACACACACTTGAATGTTTAACCTCTCTACCATTTATAGATCTCTAGCATTAATGAGAGAGATGGGTGGAGAACACATCAAAGGTCAGAGGAGGTCCATGTGCTTCTCAGATTAAAGATAAGTAATCTAGCAGTTCTCCATTGTCTTGGAGAGTGATTGTGTGAGTTAGGACTGGGCGGTATATAGAGTTTGTACGATATATCGATATATTCTTTATAAGCGATACGATATGAGGCCATACCGTTTATATCGATATACAGTCGTTTGAAACGAGCGCATCTGAAAATATAGCGGAGGACACAGACTGAGCTGCTGCGGAGAAAGTGCATAATACAATTTGTTCTAAACACGTGACAAACTTTATATGAAGGGCTTTAAAAAAGACTCGTGAGATATAGAAGCCTATAGTTTAGTTTCAGTTTAAAACGGCTCTGACAGAAAGGCTGCGCGTGCCGCTGACAGAGACTCGCGCTGTTTAATGTGTTTGAGATGAGCTGTTTTCCTAAATGCATAACTTACATTTCACAGGTATATTCTCTATCTGTAAATGTTAGAAAGCCATGGAAATATTTCCATTTTGCTGTCAGAAGTGCGTGAGCCTTCTGCTTTGAGATTATCCGCTAAACTTCACAGACTTCATCGAACGAGTGTCGCCGCGCGCATGCAAACCAAACAGACGTGCAATGTAATAGGAGCGCAATAATTCTGACCAAAATAAAAATTTGCTGAAATATTTGTAGTTGGACAATAAATGTGTCATATGTAGAATTTTAAACCTACAAGTAAGTGTATTTGTATGATAGCACTAACTGTAAAGTGACTGTAATGGGGTAATCAAAACAGCCTTTTTACTCAATTAGTCTGTGCTTTTTTTTATAATTATTTTCATTTTTAGTTTAGTAAATTTAACTGCTGTTTAACTTTTTGTTTTTTGATTGCAACTTACAATGTTAGAATGTAATGTGATTTTAACCATTTTTTTACATAATATATGCCTATGGTTACATTCACTTTATTTGTTTATTTGTTTAATCCAAATACAAAAGCGTAGAAAATACAGAGATATATACCGTATACCGCAAATCAGCCAACAAAATACAGAGATATGAATTTTTGCTCATATCACCCAGCCCTATTGTGTGTCTTTTAAAGTAAGAGAGAAGAAAGTAATCTTGCCTGTCATCAGTCTCACAATATCCAAAGATAGATAGATAGATAGATAGATAGATAGATTTCTCTGACTATGCATGATCAATTCTGCTTTTAGTCTTGGCCAATGCAACTTCTGGTGAAGTGCAGGGTATGGAAATTGAGATAAAATTAAGAGGTCAAGGTATTTAAAGCTTCTAGATATGTAATATACTAAAATGTTATGTTTATATTGTAAATAATTTATAGAATATACTGTATTATTTAATCATAAAATTAGTTGTAATCAACAGATTTTTAAAAATATGACAAAAAGTGTTTACTGCAGATTGCTATTAGACAATACTATACCAGAAGCTCGGGTAGCACTGCAGCTTTTGAGGAAATTCGTAGGCAGCTAGCGAGCACTGAGTCTTTTTACAGTAAAAAAAAGATCTTATTTTAGATCAAAGAGGCACATTATAAAAATTATAATTTAATAATCAATGAAATTGAATGGCAACATTCTAAGACATTGTAAGGTCCAAATAGAAAAGTGCACTAATGCTTACACATACATTTTAACTCATGCATGTAAGCATTACCAATAGTCTGACCATAATGCTTTAGCATGTTTGACGTGAGGTTATAATTAACCTCATGTCTGTAAGTAGTGCTGTCTGCCTCTCACTTGCTTTCCACGTTCAGACAGAGTCTGACACTGCTCTCAATGAACTCAATTATCTCTCTGTTCAACACTGCACAGATGCCCAGAACAAATAACTCCTGCAGAAAATACAACACAACAATCCTTTGGGTGGTGAACCAATCTACTTGCATTGTGCATATGCTACATACAGTATGTGTACTGTACATTTAGTTTAGTTTATTTGTTTACAGGGGCAATGCATGCATTGTGGTACTTTCGTGAACGTGTGTCGAAGACTGACACTAGAAGTTACTATTTTAGCAATGTCCTTACTACCTTTCTGGGCCTTGAAAGTGGTGGTTCCATTGCTGTCTATGCTGGGTCAGAAAGCTCTCGGATGTCATCAAAAATATCTATATAATTTGTGTTCCGAAGCTGAACGGCAGTCTTACGGGTTTGGAACGACAAGAGGGTGAGTAATAAATTACAGACTTTTCATTTTAGGGTGAACTCTCTCTTTAAATAGGCTACAATGTCGAATACTAACAAAAACACAAGCAACAAAATCCCACAAATAAATCATACTAAATCATTGCATTGTAGAAAAATGTATCTAAACTCATATTGTGCTACTTAAGAGGTAAAAAGAGATAAAGACAGATGAACATTTTAAGGCTCATGATGAGCATTTCTCAGAAGTGACAGCTTGTCAAAGTGTCCTGCATCAGGCATCTCATGTCAAACTGAAACCTATATATCTCACTCTCAAAGATTGTTATAGATCACTCACTCTCAAAATGATAGCACACTTCAGTCTGCAATCCAGCAGGACAATTATGTTCCATTAATCCATATAAAGTGGCATTAAGCAGCTAATTTGGCACTTCCTAGCAAATTTTTTGCAAAAATATGAGGCTGCTGTCAAGAAGCTCAAAAACTCCATTCAACAGACATTAGAAGTGCTGACAGAAAACTACATAGTATGAAACAATTGCGACTTTGCAATTTTAGTTTAAAAAAAATGTACTTTAATTTTGTCAATAGGGATTAACAACCAAAATAACCAAAGAAATAAAAAATGTTGACTTGTTCCAATGTAAAAAAGTAATATTTTTAAATACTAGTAAACGGTTGACAACAGTAATGTTCTGACTGTTCACAAAACCAAAGATCAAAATTTTTTGTCATAGCAAACTTTCAGAATCACTTCCTGTTGCCTAAACCCTTTCATCGACCATGAACTTTTATGAGTGGAAGAGTTCATCTGTACAGTGCTGACTATGGCAGACAAGCCAGACTCTGTACAATGACTGTTAAGGTAAGATCAGACGTGTGACCTATTAAACATCAGTCATCGTCAAAAGTACATATACAGTATATCCAAAATGTTTACTTTACATCACCTGTTTCTGCATAAATTAAGCAATGACTAATTTAATGTCAATATTATTTAATCTCTACTTTCATTCTAACCGGTTGTGTAAAGTAGACTGTGAAACACTGGAGCCAGAACATAAAAATGCTTCTTCTGCTTTAAACTTGCCAAAATGAAAAACAGAGCTAAACAGCAGCTCTGCATGATAGCAAAACCTTTATTTATACAGTCGTTTTTTAAAATTTAATAATAACTGTAACAATGACAAATTGGAAACTACTGAAAGGACTAATTATAAAGGTGTTGTGCACAAGAAGTTTTGATTTACGGCACACAGACATGAAGAATCTGCACATGAATCTCAGATGTTATATTTAATTTTTACACTTATTTGCAGCATTTTACATTAGATTAGAGATGACACTTCTCTATGTGAAGTTTCTTATTCAGTCATGGCGTTTTTAAGGGTTCCCACCCTTTATGACCATGACTTTTCCAGTCATTCATGCCTAAGTCTTTAAGATTGCTGGCCTGGAGTGGATCTCAACAATTGTACATAAGTCTCCAAAAATAAATAATTAACTTAATAAATACATATTTGCGCACATGGAGGATTCACTTTCTATATCTAAGAGCAGATCATGACCACAATATTTTTTTCCAGGCAAAACAAATTTTAGAATTTCCTGATATTTCCATATCTTCAATGACCAAGGGTGAACCTGCTTCCTACATACTCTATACTATACTCTTGAAATCAATCACAACAACATTACAAAACAAAGCACCTCAGTGTCCAGCAGACATCAGTCAAACCTTTGTAACTAGTAGGCATTTCTTGGAAGAGAGGGTAACTTTGCATTTAACATCACCATGGGAAAGGCACAGCAGCAACGGTAAAGAGATAATGTCTGATAGCATTTACCCAGAAGCAACAGTCTCAAAGACGTTGCTCCAATAAGCTTCTACAGGTCTCACTCAGCTCTGCAGTCTCTACATCATTCTAGAAGTACTAGTAAAATGCTCCACTGAATTCTACTCTACTTTTTGGTTAATCCATACGAGTTGAATTGATTGTCTTGAAGGCATCTGTTTTACCCCGTTCCTCTCCTCTGTTCACTTTCAGATGGTAAGCCCAGTGGTTTTGTTTGCTCAGACAACACTGCATATGATAAGCCTCCAGTGCACTTAGATTCATACACTCTGACATATCATTTCCTGTACAGAGACCATTTATATCAAGAAGAAACCCAGTAACTTCCACATCTAGCAGACATAGTCTGAAGATTGCTGCGTCAGTTGTACTGATTGTATTTGAAATAAATCATTATCAGGCTAACTGTACACCAAGAAAAATTTTGGACCGAAATGACAGTAACGTTACCATACATGTATCCCCAGTTTCGCAGGACAGGGCTAATGAAGATGTTTTGAGCTATTTTTGATACTTCAAACAAACGAGACAAAAACATTTGATGTCTTTTCCAGGACATTTTCAACTCTTTCTATAAGACCGGACCACATTCTTTCCTCGTGCATCAATAATACAAGAATGATACAGATTTTCAGTCATGAATGCTTACTCTTTCTCTCTGAGCACAACTGATGCGCTACAGACACGACAGAGCCCTGTAGATGAACCCAGACAACAGGAAAACCCTAAGATGTACTTACATAACTTCCTTTATATTACAAAATAAAACGGAAAACAAAGAACATCTATGTTCGCTCAGTTTCCCTCGAGAGTCCAGGTAACTGAACTCTACAGGTATTAAATCCGCTGAAGTGAGAAACTTCACTCACCTGCCTGCTAAACTGTTGTTTGCTGCCGAAACCCACAGCGGTAAGACAGATTTGATTGTGGCCCTCAGTTCCGTGTTTGACTGTGTAAAATCTTGACTAACTGTTTCTCTCGCAGAGACTCGAGCTCAAGCGGCTCGATCACAAACGGAAACTACCGTGCGGATCACCTCTGCTCTGCGCGCGCCTCCCCGTGTGCAGCAAAAACACTGAAGGGATGCGCTGTGTGTGAAACAGCGCGTGCCTTCAATGCATTCTGTAACAAAGTTCTATTTTAAAAATAGATGTGTCCACACAATGTAAGTGTCCATTTTTGTTAATGAATGTAAACTGAATGTGAATGTTTTTTTATTTTTATGCGTTATAAGCATGGGAAGGCGTCTGCATGAAAAATGAATGTAAATTGTAGATATAACACAGCTACACTGCTGATTTTAAAGTGCTTTTTATTATTTTAGAATACAGATCTTCCTTATGATTGAGTCCAAAATTGAGCTTTATTCCCTTTTCATTTTCACAAAAATATACAAAACATATTGATGTCTTAATAGTAGCCTATAAGAGCTAATAATATGAGTGACACAGCCTCAAAACAATGACAATGAAACAAAAACATTTTTTTTCAAAATAAAGATCAACCATGAAATATTATATAAAAAATAATAAAATATATAATTGTTTATTCATATTCAATATTTGCTTAGTTTTGGGATTACCAGTTTTTAACATAGGCGTGACTATTGAAAAGTTAATAGAAACATTGTGAAAGCTGCAGTTCTGTGCTTTGTGCATATCAGTGAAGCAGCTGCAATAGCCTACACTTCACAGACAGGCACTACAAGTAGGAAATATACAAAAATGTGTATTTAAACAGTAACTCTGCCTTATTTTTTGGGGATTATTTCGTTGACTGGTTTTGGAAAGTGTGATATGACTGCTCAAGCAGCAATAATTGTTCCCAAATCACTGCCATATTATCTTCATATATATATACAAATAAATCACAGATCATATAAATAGCAAAATATTATATTGGCATGCCAAAGACAACAGAGATGAGGATCAGGTAAATGTCTGAGTCTGTCTAGGGCAAAGAGTCCCACCTGGACAAATAAGCATAATTAGCTCAGTTCTTCTGCGTGATGCATCTCCCACAGTCAGAGAGTACAGTATCAGGTGGGATTTTAACAGATTTAAGATTATTAACTCTTTCAGTGTAATGTTAAACCTGGTGCACCTACAAAATGGCACATCAGGTGTTCTGTAGTGTGCAGAATGCAGCTAACAAAATATTTTTCAAAATTCCTCTGGATGCAAGGTAACAGTATTTTCGATTGGTATATAGGTTTGTGCGTCACTATGAAGTTAAGCAAATTATTATTGTTGAAATTGATACATTTAGTCTTTCACAAAGCGTCGTTGGGTCTTGGAGAGAGGAAATAATATCAGGTTTAATTATGGTTTTCATTAAGTTTCGTTCTGCTGCACCAGCTGACTATAGAACATCATTCATTTGCTTGGCTCAGTCACTGGCGTTAAGCTAAATGCCCTATACCAAGACATTAAACCATATCAAAAATTCTCCGAACAACGTTTAGTACGCTTAACACTAGGAAAGTACAAAATTTATAGCAACTTTTCAAAATAAACAAAGAAAAGAGATGTTGAACATAAATTTTAGATTAGTAAATGTACCAGCTTGATTGTTTGATAGTTGTGCTGTCATTTTTATTGCATGGATGATCAAGGATACATGTGAAGTAAATCTGTCTGGAGCACTGGCTGTGGCACTAATGATCCTCCGACTGTTCTGTCTGCATTTCTCTCAACTCTATTTCAGTGGCATCCATCTGGTTTTAAGACATACTACTGGCTTCGATACTCCATTTTAGCATCATATACACTCAACACAGGTGGAGTAACTAATATTACCTCATCAAAAGCCATCATCTCTTAAACTTACAGAGATCTGTGAAAACTATTAGGCAAATCTTAAAACAAAAAGTCACAGGGGAATTACAGTGTATGAAATAACCTTATGTTACACCACCACCTACTGTTTATCTGAAGAATTGCAATAATATTAATTTAGAGAGAACAGGCATTCTTACAATACATCAAGATCCAGTGGAATGGAGAAAGAAAAAAATAATAAAATAAACAAAAAATAAAAATCACACAAAATAATTCACCTCATCTCTTTTTAAGTAGACCAGCCACAAATTAAAATGTTTAAACCATTTTTTTTCTTATATCTCTGTTAAAATGTACTTTCAGAAATAAACTTGGTCACTCAATTGTTATCGGAAAAAGGGTATTTGACATTCAGAAAAAAAAAATATATATATAGCACACTACATGACAAGCAACAATCATGTTTTGCCACTCAGCCATAAGACAGAACACAAAACATGTCTGCCTCTGCAGTCAGCATATAGAAATCCACTGTCTTTGATAAAAATAAATACATTAACAAATTCAACTGATTTTGTGATGGGCAGATCATTCAGAGAAGCAGACTGAAAACCACAGCTGTAGAGTTCTTTAAGTTTCCAGATCTACCCACTTTACTCCTCTTGCTGACACTGCTCACACGTACACTCAACACACACACACATTCATTCAGTGTGCGCTGAGCTGTGTGTTTTCGGATATGCAGTCAACTACTAACACCTCTCACACACTGCCCAACCACATCATGACAAGAACAGCAGAAGAGGCTGATGATAAATGTTGGCAATTGAACCCAAACCCGTACATAGCTGTGAAGAGCTGTTTTCTGGTTAATGTGTGTACATCTATAGCATGGCAAAAAATTTAACAATACTATAAAAGTATTATGAAACCATTTCCATGTTGGATAATGTTTTTGGGGTATTTTGTGTTTTTTCTTTTTTTTTTTTTTATCTTTTTTTTTTTCTTGTACAAATATTTGAATAATCTGCGTACATGACAAAAAAGAACCACTCTTCAAAAAAAAAACATGCATAATTTCTCTTGTACTAATTACATTTTCAATTTCTTTAGACATTTAAAAATCTTTGCACTTTCAATATAACCTTTTTTTTATAATTCGAGTCCTTTTTTATTTCAGTTGTCCTCAGTGAGGCAAAAGTCCAGGGCTTCAGGTATTGCTCAAGTTGAATTGTCTCTCCTACATTCTCTGGTCCTCCACATCTCCAGTAGAGCAGAGCAGCTCCCATATGGGCAGTGAGCAGAAGCTGTGCAGAAGCCAGTGGAGATCAGGCCTAAACTCTCCCACATGATTTCAATCCCATGGCCTACGCCCCACTTTAATTATTCTTTTTTTTTTTTCCTTTTCCTTTTCCAGCTACAAAGTCAAACGCATCCCTTAAACAGTGGGACAGGAGAGATAAATGATACCAGCAGCACCCTTCTGTGGTAAGAGACATTAAGAGCAGGCGTGAGTCTGCAAGAACAGCTCCCCCTATCTACAAAATTCCTCATGCGCTACCTCACGCTGAGGTTTCCTCTTCTTCATGTTGAGTTTTTGGGACTTGCTGTTTTGCTGGATCTTGTTGGGGTTGTTGTGTGGCCCTTGAGTACTTTTGTTAGCAAGCTGTCGGCTCTGAATTAAAAAACAAAAACAAAGATTATTTATATAAAACTCTAACATGTTACGTTGTTTGTTAAAATCAGTTAATGCGCTAAAACTTTATTTTAAGGATCGGTTCTCACTTTTAACTAGTAGCTTATTACCATGCATATTACTAGCATATTGGTTGTTTATTAGCACTTATTAGATACTGTTTATTAGCACTTATTAGATACATATTAATGACTTATTCTGCATGACCATATTCCTTAACCCAACCCCACTACCTTACTAACAATTAACAAACAGGAACTTTAGGAGTTTATTCAGTGAAATCTCTTAGTTAATAGCGAATCTGTTCCCTAAGCTAAAGTGTTACCATTAATGCATTAGATATCATAAACTAAAAACATTTTAAAGCATTTATTCATCTTGGTTATTTGATAATTTGGTACATAATAATTTGATAATTTGTTGGCAGTGTTCATTCATTATGTAACTTGAAAATACAACTTAAAATGCTAAAAATGTATTAGCAGATAGTAACATTAAACAAATAAATTCTGTATTTTACCACAGATTAATTAATGATACCCTGAATTTGTTAACTAATACCAAATCAACGTGTTAACTAATGCTAACAAATTGAATGTTACAGTAAAGTGTTATGTATTACTGAGATACTGAACCAATATGTCTCCATCATAAATGGAATCATAGTCACCTCCATCAGGTTCTTACCTTGTTGCCCTTATTAGAGGAGGTGGGCATTGTTGCTGAATGATTTTGTGACCTGTGATTAGACAGATTCCTTTCTGTATTCTCACTGTAAGAGTTAGAGCCCCGGCCCAAAGCTTTCGGAGTTTTACAGGGCGTTCCATCAGAGTCCTGCAGGAAGCAGTCAAAAAAAAAAAAAAAAAAAAAAAAATAAAACAAAAAAAATTAAAAAAAAATATATATATATATATATATATATATATATATATATATATATATATATATATATATATATATATATATATAAAATATATATATAATTATTTTGAAATGCAAATAACATTTTACCAATAGTGTATCTAAAATGTATTTAGTTTTATGCTAAAACAGCATCTAATGCTATTTTTAATGTAAGAAAATGTTCATGGTAAAAATCTGTTTAAAAACAGATGAATAGAATGTTCATGTGAATGTTATTAATATTACCATATTTAGTATGAATTAGGAATAGACAAACATGATAATGTATTTATAGAAAGAAAACCTATATTAACATATTATATATATGAAGAATTCAAGGCCCGTATTCACAAAACATTTTATCTTACAACTAAGAGTTCTCTTAAATAGCAGTAACAGTTTTTAGCTAAGAGTTTTCTCTTAAAACCTATTCACAAAACTGCTGAGACAAACTTTTACTAAGGAATAGAGAGAAGTCTTATGCTAAGAGTAAGGGCGGGGTTGACCTCGTTGCTATGGAGGATGTCAGCATGCTTACTAACTATGCACACTGTGATTGGCTGATAGGGGAGGGGAGGGGTATCTGTTAGAGATTTATTCATAGAAATACTGAAGAGCTATTATGTTGCCATATTCAAATAAAGGTTTAAAAATAAAACTTAATTGCCACATTCAAATAAAGATTTTGAAATACAGGCTAAGTGTCACTAATTTAACAAGTATACGTTCAGCAAATTGTCAGCCTCTTACATGTATGCTTCTCATAATTAGTGAACATGCATATAAACAGCCTTTTAATTAACAGAGTAGAATAATCATGGCTGATAGTAAGACATGCAAACATAAAGAAAATCAAACTGGATGCAAGAACATCTGTTACTTCTTGCCCAGCTGGTTAATGGATAATCAAAGGAAAATTTGGAGTTGGGATAACCTCCAAAACCAAAGGTGATACCTTTTTAAAAGCTCATTAACTATCAAATGTTTCAGAAAAAAATATATTCTGAGGCAGATTGCAGGCAACAGCCATTTTAGGATAGTTTGTGGCTTGGTCTTAGTGACTTAGGAGTCCTCTTCACAGCTCCTAACGTTTCACAGATCTAGGAGCTCTTAAAGCAAAAAATTAGAAGTCCTTAATTTAGGACTGACACGCCCATTATTTTTAAGATTTTCTCCTAAATCGGTGAGTTATGAGCTACTTTTAGCCTTAAGATATTTTGCGAATACGGGCCCAGATGCAAAAGCCTCTAAGTGCCGTCTGAAATTTTAATCTAAAATTAGCATTTTTATCAGGCTCCTATGTTTAGGTTCAGTAATTTTACTCTAATGGCAATGTATATGTAATTTTCTATGTTTTCAATTAAAGTGAAATAACTTAAATATAGGAGCCTGATAAAAATGCTAATTTTAGAGGAAAATTTCAGATGGCACTTAAGAGGCTTTTGCATCTGAACTCTTCATTCATACATGTATATGTATATATAAAAACTTACCGCATCACTTGAGCTAGAGGTTGTTGAAGATAATGAAGATGATGGTGATGAAGGGGAAGGAGAGGAAGAATTTGATGACACTTTGCTCCGGGGAACAGTAGGAAGTACCGCACTATCTTCTGGAAAGTTATTATTACACTCATCAAGCTCCTCAGACTCAACTAGCCGCATGACATCATTTGCTATGGAAAAATAAAAAAAGGGATATTCAGCTTTCTAAAGTTGACATATCAAAATGAGCTCAGGGATAATGTCTTACCATTACAATTGAGGACTGGCTCGTTGTTGCTCCGCTGGCCCCACTGTGCACTGATCCAATCACGGTACTCTGCTACTTCCTGTGTGACACGGATTATTCGACCTAGAATACTGTGGGGAAAAGATAAGACCAATCATGTGTCCCATCCTGAGTAGATCTTGATTTTAATCACAGTATTTTTTATTTATTTTTTTCACCTTTGACTTCTCTCAATGTTTGTCTGTCAGTTTGCAGGTGTTTTACTTATGAAATTACAACTTAGAAAAAACACACATCTCTTTTACAGTTCTCTTTGTCTCACCTCTCTGACTTGTTGTTGGGGTAGTATTTGGCAATTGGGGACACAGCGTGACTTAAGACAACGTAAGCGTAATCAAAAGCCTCTTTCACCTGCATCGCCCCATATGAACTTCGCCCTACATCATTTCCTAAGACACAAACAAACAATGATAAGAACATATTCCATACCATCTTTGGTGACATGTTTGTATCAGTTGAGCTGTTTAAAATGTGTCAGTGTGGGCATTAGGGTTTGTGTTTGTACCTGGCTGCAAAGGATCCTCAATGTAAAGCATAGAGGGTCTGTACCCATCCAGCATGCCTTTCTGGACTTCATCCTTGGCCACGTATGAGCCACCGTCTTTGATCCTGATCCCCGTCTTCAGGTAGTTAAAATGCCTTCCGTACAGCTCAAAAAACTCAATCAACAGCACACCGAGGTTTGGGTTTGAACTACACACATCCTCCCTGTAGTGCAACTGGGAAATAAAACAGCAATAATAATTATACTTAAACTGTTGAATTAACAACAAGCCTATGAGCAATTATCATTATATGGGTAATTTTCACTCTTGAGGCAAATCTTATGAGGCATATACCTTTGATAAAAAAGCAAGCTGATATTCACAAAAACTGTTGAGTTGTGTGCATTTTAAGTTGTATTTTAATGTGCACTACTGTTACAGATTTAAGTCGCTTATGCTCACCAAGGCTCTACAATACATACAGTAAAGTGAATATACGTTAAAATGTAATTTATTTCTGTTATGACAAAGTTGAATTTTCAGCAGCCATTACTCCAGTATTCAATGTCACATGACCAACAGAAATCATTCAAATATTTTGATCTGGTGCTCAAAAAATCTGGTGCTCAGCTGTGCAGATTAATATTTTAGTAAAAACCATAATCCTACTCTATGATAAGTAGAAAGAACAGCATTTGAAATAGAAATGTTTTGTAAAAACATAAAAATCTTTACTGTCACAGTGAAGTGCAGTATGCATGTTTTTAGTAGGATTTATTTTAGGGTACTGTGAGACAGTGTGTGTATTTGACGGACTGTGTAGAAGTGTGTTACCTGTAAGAAGCTGACAACCATGAGGAACAGACTGTATGATCCAATTCCTCCCGTAAAAACCTCATTCAGCTCTCTCTGCAGTAAAAACTGCTTCAAAACCAGCACCAGGTACGGTAATACAGGAAATTGCTGAAACACACAAATACACACAAGTCAGAAAATAAATCTGCATAAAGTCAAGACTGCAACTACAAGACTAAAAACCACCTCACATTTAAATGATGCATATCAAATACAGAAATCAATCTTCAAGATTAAAGCTACTTTCCAGGAATACATTCTCACACAAACTCATGTACAGCAACAGGAGAGTTTACTCTTGATAACATATCAAAGCATGTGGAGGAAGAGTATGCAGACATTTTTTATGCTGATTTGTACAGAAAGGGAAAAAGAACATAATGTGATGTATTGTCAAGTATGGTGACCCATACTCGAAATTGGTCCTCTGCATTTAACCCATCCAAGTGCACACACACAGCAGTGAGTAGTGAACACACACACTGTGAACACACACCCGGAGCAGTGGGCAGCCATTGCTCCAGCGCCCGGGGAGCAATTGGGGGTTTGGTGCCTTGCTCAAGGGCACCTCAGTCATGGTATTGAAGGTGGAGAGAGTGCTGTTTATTCACAATCCCCACCTTCAATTCCTGCCGGCGCGAGAATCGAACCAGCAACCTTCAGGTTCCAAGCCCAACGCTCTAACCACCAGGCCACAACTGCCATGATAAATAAGGTGCTTGGGAGACATTTCACTTTTTGAGATATTGAAAATCCAAATCAAATGAGTTTCTAAAACCTAAACAGCTCCATCTGAAGTCAGCATTTCTGTTTCCCTCTTAATTTAATAATAATTAATAAAAATATAAATGTAACAAATTATAGCACTTTTCTGGATACTCAAAGCGCTTTACATGGAAGGGGGGGAATCTCCTCAACCACTACCAGTGTGCAGCATCCACCTGGATGAAGCGACGGCAGCCATATTGCGCCCAGAACGCCCACCACACACCAGCTTACTGGTGGAGAGTAGACAGAGTGATGAAGCCAATCTGTGTATGGGCATGATTAGGAGGCCATGATGGTCAGAGGTCTGTGGGCAAATTTGGCCAGGATGCCGGGATCACACCTCTACTCTTTTTCGAAGGACATCCTGGGATTTTTAATGACCACAGATTGTCAGGACCTCGGTTTAATGCCTCATCCGAAGGATGGTGCTTTTTTGACAGTATAGTGTCCCCGTCACTATACTGGGGCGTTAGGACCCACACAGACCACAGGGTGAGCACCCACTGCTGGCCTTACTAACACCTCTTCCAGCAGCAACCTAGTTTTCCCAGGAGGTCTCCCATCCAGGTACTGACCAGGCTCAACCCTGCTTAGCTTCAGTGGGCAACCAGTCTTGGGCTGCAGGGTGATATGGCTGCTGGCAATTTATCACTTGATTTGAAAGAGGACTTTTAAAAAAAAAAAAAAAAAAAAAACTCCACTCACCTGTTTGAAGTCCTTGATGAGGTTTGCAGCTTTAACACCATTCTGTACATTAAAGCTGATGTCCACTTTTACCTCTGTGTGCAAGTCTGTCAGTTTAATGATGGGGACCTACAAACACAGAGCGTTAAAACACAAGCAGGGATGTCTGACAGACATCAAAAACATCCAAACCATGTGTATGACACAGCGGTGCTCATACCGTTGCTTTGTCCAGGACTTTAACAGAGTTCTCATCTGCAATTTTTCTCTTGCGCAGTGCCTCTTCCAGAGTCCAGAGAGGTAAAGTCTCCCAGTGACCAAAAACCACCAAGTCTATATCACTGAAATAAAGAGGGAGAAGAGAAAGTGTTAAATATAAGCAAACAAGAATTATTCTCTTCTTAATGAATGAGCAATACACTGAATGTTTTTTGAATGTGCATATGATGTTTTGGAACAAGTTTGATGGAACTAAAAACAAACTTATGGAAGGGCACCAGAGTACGTTACAAATTAATTTATGGACGTTACAACTGAGTATTAAACTAAACTGTTTCAACAACTAGCATACTTGTGTATTGGCACAGACAGATTTATTCCACTAAGCCACAGTTCAGTAATCCAGGTGGTGTATAAACACAGTATGGCTGGTGTGAGTGACGTGAGACTGGCGTAAAAAAAATAAAAAATTGCACACACTCGGGATCACAGGATAAGCAGAGCTAAAATTACAAATCTTAATCCCTCTTTGCAAGCACACACAAAGTACACATACATACACAAACACATCTACACGTCATAAAACTTGCATTACACAATTACAAAAAGACCATTTTAGATCATATGAATTTTGTGCTGAGTGAAGAATGAATGCAGCGAGAGCAAAAAAATAAAAAATAATAATAATAATTACATTACCTTGTAGGTAAATACAAGCCTGTGCTAAAGCTGCCAAACACTTGAACCTGAAACAGAAAATAGAAAAACAGGTTAAATCTGCCCTTACAAGAATCTACCTATGAAACCATAAGTCCCAACACCCATCCTGTATTTATATTTAAAACAGCAAAGATCTGTAGCATGCAAATCAGACACAGGTATTCCCACGAGACACTGATGTTTGAGTACATGAGTGTAATTACTTGCAAAAACACACTTGGACTGAAACTGGCGAGAAAGATATGACCTCAGAAGACACATGAACATTTCTATGTTGATTGTTACATGATATGCAAGCATATGGGGCAATGTACTCCATAATTTAAAAAGTGCAAAATAAATATAAATAAAAAATAAATATACATTTGAGCTAAGCACAAATAAATAATTCAAAACAAGCATTCAACAAGTAGTATACATAAAGTATTCATTCACACAGGGACTTAATGTCATGTATGTGGTTCTAAAATAGCAGGTAAAGCCTCTTCCTTGCACAGTTAAATACTCAATCTTCTTACACCGACACAGACTATCACATCATTCAGGTAACGTTGAGAAAGTGATTGATAATAATTCATCTTTAGTACTAACCATTAGCAGCTGTTTGCATGGGTGCTGCTTTCAGCTTACAGGAGAAATTATCGTTTTAGGAGCTAGAATTACTGACAATAAATATGCATTCCCAAATTACACAAGCAACCAGACACTGGCACTGAGAAGGGGATACTAATTTGGTTTCCTCAATGTGTAAGTGCAGGAAGACAAACACAGCACTGTGGGAGCCAAATATAAACATGCCTCTGAAGAACAACTCTGATACAAAAGCATGTTCTAGCTTACAAGTGCCTTGGCTACTTTTCTAACAATTTGCACATACCGCAAGAAACATGTGATCCTCTGTTATTACACCGATTAGGTTTCCTTGAAACATCCTGCACTCTGAGCTAAATATAAAGACAGTTTCAGCCAGAAATAAAACCAGACCTTTTTTTCCCACAACACAAAGGTCAAATCAGGCTGTTGACACACTTTAGATTATTTTTCAGCTCATTATCCATGCATTTAAAAGTACATTTTAGCAACAGAAAGTCCCGCCACCTCTGGAACGCACTGAAGGGTCACTGTCGAGTTTGCTGTGCCATTCTCTTGGCAGATTCTGTGCAGTTGTGTCTCAGTTTCATGTGTCTTTATTATTGTACTTTGAACCCCAATTAGATATATTTATTTATCTGCCAGAAAACATCCACAAGCTCCAGCTGGCTTATAGATCTGACATAATTATCTAACTTAAGAAATTAGATGATTAGCCACCAACCATTACAAAATAGCTAGACTGAGCACTGCAAACTGTAAAAAAAATATATATATATATATATATATATATATATATATATATATATATATATATATATATATATATATATATATATATATATATATATATATATATATATATATATATATATATATATATATATATATATATATATATATATATATATATATATATGCAAATTCATTGTTAAATCAATAAAAATATCCTTTTAGATGTACAAGGTAATTGAGAAGAGTATTTATTGTATTTCTAATGGGTTCCAGAGACGGCTTAGAAATGGGGTTCCTCAAGGCTCTATATTTAGACCTCTGCATGTCCATGACATCAACATAATGGTGAACTACTGCAAGAACAAATTCACATATTGTCTTTGATATTTAAAAGGTCAAGTGGAAGTTCCGAAAAAGTGTTTGTATTTATGCCTCTTTGGCAGGTACCTTATTGATTGTTCCCCATCATCCATATATTCAAGAATACAAAATTACATAAACCCCAAGAAGACAATCATATTAACTGAAACTGTGTGTGTAACACTAACCTCGGCATTGGGCCACAAGTCCTTGATGACCCTGTGGATCCTGGCCACCACCTCTAGCCTCATGTGCTCCTCCTCTGGACGAGGAGAAATATACTCATAAAAGTCCTTTATCTCCTCATGCAGCCTGGATAGAGAGAGAGAGAAATTAAGTATTACATAATCAAAGAGTGATTGCATTATTGGCAATAAAGCTCTTTAATGTTTAACACAAATACTACATCAAAGTGATTTGGTGGCACTGTACCACAAATGTTTAAGGGAGAAAGGGAGTACCACTTTTGATCCATTCAATGCTCCCCTTCTGAATAAAAGTATAAATTCCTTTTTAAAAATCTTGCTGACACCAAAAATTTGAATGATATTGCATGCTGTCATGTAAGCGATGAGATCATTGGTTAATATGACTCAGGGTAAGAGAAGAACAAAGAAACACACCCTTGTTACAGGTAAGTAACCATTCAAAGGCAGGTTATTACAGCTGGGAGAGCTTGTGAGGCTTCTGAGTCATCAAAGGGAAAGTGTAGCTAGGTGACACCTCATTATTACACATCTCTAATAATTTGACCCTAGAAAGCAGCACACCATTTAACTCAACCCAACCCAACCTGACCCAGCAGTTCAAGTTTATTCCAACCTGTTACCTGAACACTAAATTCAAGTAATGGTAGCAGTATCTAACACTGCGTGGGACAAACCTGAAGAAATACAATACACCCGAGCAGATTAGAGAATAATTCATTCACTGAAATAATCTCTTGGTGTCAAGTTCAGTATGTTCAGTAGATGACTGCGCCAAGGAACCTGCTATCAGCTCCCATTCTCTTCCAGCTCTTACTAACACTAGGGTTGTGACGGTGAGGAAATTGTCTCCACCGGTTAATCGACGTGTGACAACACCGGTAATACCGGTATCACCGTGGTGGGGGGGGGGGGGGTCATTTGAGTTTTCCCTCTTTTCCTTGGGTTTTAAATAGCTTGTACATAGCTCCGTGCATGTTTTACTTTCACTTTTAAATTTGCGGCAATTCGGCGTCAAGCAGTTGTTTGTTTTTAGTTCGAGTTTTCCCACTTTCCTTTGCTTAAATAGCTTATAAAAGCTCTGTGCGCATTTTACTTTCACTTTTAAATGAGCATTTCACCATCAATTACTTGAATTCAATTCAAGCAACAACAAAATACAACGTAGAACATATAACTTATTAACAAAACGAATAAAAATACACCATGCTATATGCTTAATATAAAATAACAAATCAATTACCAATTTTAAATAGGTATACAAAACTGAAAATCAGTAAAGACTGAGGAACAAATAATTATAAAATGTAGAATGTTTATTAGCAAAACGATTAAGAAAGTTTGGAGGCACGGACTGCATACACCTTTGTGTAAAATAATGGGAAACAATTACAGTTTAAATAAAATAAAAATCAGTCATACTGTGGAACCAAATAAATGAGAAACTAATAAAAAAAACCTTCCAATATCACCTTAGATAAATGGCAGGTCTACAGGCTTTTCAAAATCCAAAATATTTTTTAAAACAGGCGCTTTTACATTTGGTTTTGAAACTCTTCTGCCATCGTCTTGTCGGTCTCACCTCACTCTTCTTGTTAGCCAGCTTGACTCACTCTCCTCACGTGATAAATGAAATCTGATCTGTGATGCAAGACTGTCGCTCGTTAGGTGTGCTGCATTGAGCAGCCGCGTTCAGTTTTAATTGTAGGCCTAGTGTCTGTTCTCTAACTGAACTAAATGATTTTTATTACTATTAAAAAAAATCTAAACGACAGTGAGGGACGGTGCCGTGGTGGGCAAGTGACGTAACTGGTGTTGCGGCTTCACACGGGTATTACCGCCAACACCGTCTATCGCAGCAAGCCTAACTAACACTAGTCTTCTGGTGCCAGCTGCCAGGTGCCAATCCCATGTCCAGGGTTGAATCGGCACATGCCTGCCAAACTGCCCGTCGTCCTTACTCATGCACATAGCTGCTGCTGCTGGTGGTTCCATCATTATGTACGTACATGTGCTGAGTCTGCCCATGACTTAGGTAATGACTCCAACAGACTTCCTGTAGCTCAAAGATGGCGCCAACTATGGCAATGTCATGGAATTGATTTGGATTGCAAGAACTGATATAACGTACACAATAAATACAATGTAAGGTGCTTTGGATAAAAGTTGTGGCAAAATACACAAATGTAAATAAAAAAAATATATATATATCCCTACATCGTAGCATCAGAAAATTTCATTTTTTGAACAAGGCCATTTTCAAAATTTCGCTTAGGATGTGTTCACACCTGGCTCCTTTGGAGCGTTTGTTTCGAAACCTGGCACATTTTCTCCCTTAAATAGGTTCTATTAGGCATATGTGAACTCAGCAATCATGTTTAAAGGGTTATTTCACCCAAAAATGAAAATTAGTCTATGTTTTACTCACCCTCAAGGCATTTTAGGTGTATATGACTTTCTTCTTTCAGATTAATCCAATTGGAGTTATATTCAAAATTGTCCTGGCTCTTTCAATCTCTATTATGACATGGGCAGGTGGTAGTGTTCAACAGTGCAAATGTAGTCAAATAAAGCGCACGCATTCATATTAAAACGTGCATCTACAGGAGGCCTTTATTCACCCCCCCGGAGCCGTGTAATGCGCGTTTTAATATGGATACACACGCTTTATTTGACTACTTTTGACCTGTTGAACACTACCACCCGCCATTGCCATTATAAAGCTTGAAAGAGCCAGGACAATTTTGAATATAACTCCGATTGGATTCCTCTGAAAGAAGAAAGTCACATACACCTAGGATGCCTCGAGGATGAGTAAAACATGGACTAATTTTCATTTTTGGGTGAACTAACCCTTTAAATCCACATCAAAATAAACGGTCTAAGATTCCCTAAACAAGGTGGAACACCGTGACCATTTAAATAACTGTTTTGGAACAATGAAAATCTCAATGTTATGAATTTCAGTTAATCTCAACTTCCAGTTAAAATAAACAATCACCTTTTTTAGTCTAAAACGAACATGCACATTAGCTGAACCAGTCTGAACAAAATACACTTTCATGCTGATTAAATTTAAAGAAGCAAAATTTATGACACCACTATTGTCAGATTTGACTGCTGATTTGATATGCTAAAAAAAGGTGATTTTGGTGTTTACCAGATTTTAACAAAAATATAGTTTCTATGTAGGAGTTAACCAACAAGAAAGTTAAGATCGCAGAGTGGATTGGCTTGCTCTTTTGTCCTGAGGTTGAACACAAAATCTATGTGGACACTGCAATTACACCTACACTAAATTAACATTCTTCTTTGGTTATTTCTATATTTGTAAACTGCTATACATAAACATAAAATATACTGTTCTTTCACAATCCGGTCCCTCCTCCACATTTGACAGCAAGTGAATGTTGGCGGGACCGCATTCATTTCATTTGTCACAGCTTAAACTTGTGCAGAACAAGGTGTTCACTTCAGATACCTTTTTCCTTCCAGCATCTGACCAGAGCAGACAAACTAATGTTCTCATTTGAACTTAAACCACTGGTCTCAAACTTAATTCCTGGAAGGCCACAGTTTAGCTCCAACCCTAATCAAACACACCTGATCCAGCTAATCAAGGTCTTCAGGATTACTAGAAACTTCCAAGCAGGTGTGAGTTGTAGCTGGTTGGAGCCAAAGAGTATAGAAGCCCAAGAGGCGAAACTCAATAGAACGCTCCATAGCAACAGTTGCGCCCATGACATGACTGTGCCGCCACCATTTTGGACTGAAAACTACACAAAAACGCAGTAGAATAATAGGAGCCAGTCGCGCTTGACCAACTTACAATAACACATTTAAAGTATATATGTATATAGAGTTTCGCCTCTTTGGGCTTCTATACTCTGTCGGCACTCCACTAGATTCTTGCTGTCGCCATGGAAAGATTTGTTTAAAAAACCATACATTAAACCTGAAATACAGCCTGAACAATCACTAGACAAGTGATAATCAAATCCTTTTAACAGTTTATTTTACAGACTTTATTTTAAAGTCTTCCCTTTTTTTTTTTACAAAACCTTTTGGTCTATAGAAACCATGTCAGTTTCGGTTACAAATATTTTAAGTTCAAGTGTTAGCATTATAATAACACGGAATTAATACCTTCTTGTGTGTGTAACATATGAAATTAAATTAATGACAGAAAAATTTGTGTTTTTTTAAATGTTGGATAATAAATATATAACAGGAATAACATCTTGACAGTAAACTGTTTTTGCTGGCTCCCAGTATTGTCTTATATTAATGTCCGTTAAAGGAAGATTGTCTGTATATAAAAAAAACAAAAACAGAAGTAGGCTACAGCCACTTTCTCCAAAATTGTTTAATTGTTTAATTATGACAGACACAGTAATGCATCATGTTCTAGAGATCATCATGTTTGTAGTGTGTTCAGGGGATTAAAACTAGTGATCGACCGATATTGATTTTTTAGAACCGATACCGATAATTTGTTTGTTTATGTGCCCGATAACCGATATGCAGAACCGATATTTATTTACTGTTATACTTGTGTTTTTGACACAATGATTACAACACCACTGAACTGAACAAACCATTTTATTTATAACAATCACTCCCTCCTTGCACAGAAAACAAAACAAATCTTATTTATACACCAATAAATAGAGGGGTCTGAGAGTACAAAAAATAAAAAGTGCACTGTTACTAAACAGTTTTTGTTTAAAAATAAAATCTTCGATGAGGTAAAAAAAAAAAAAAAAACAGGTAAAATAAATAAAGCACATAAAAGTAATTCTCACCAATTAAAAAATAAATAAAACTTGTGGCGGCAGGTGACGTCACGTTAATTAGCATATTCATGACGTCATTGTGTCAAGTTTGCATTCAGACGAGTTTTGGCACTTAAGATCTGTTCTAAATGTCACATACTGTAATTAATACAACAATGCCAATAAAGCTGTTCACATTATACTTTCTGTTGTCATACATAAAACAAGTATAAATAGTAAACAGGAACCATTCATTTTACATGTTAACCAGGAATCGCTCTCACTATACTCCTTAAATCCTGATTTATAATCGCAACATCATCTGATAAAATCAATATACATCTAACTTACACTAAAAAGCGACTATATGCGGTGGTTTTGGCTGTATTACTGTTTTGTCTCATTCAGCGCACTGTCTGCGTCTGAGTAACAAGCTATGCGCATATTCAGACGAATTATGTTCATATTTAAAAGTCCAAACAGTCAGTAAGCGACAGGTGCTTGGAAACGCTGTTTTGTAAATGATTTACTGATGATTTTGCTGCGTTACGGCCAAATTAATGCGCTGCTTCACTGCCGCTCACTGCACAGAATAGACGCAGAGAGAGTCGACACTGCGCCGGGAGAGTCAGATCTCGCACTCGCGGGGCAGTAACGTTACTGGAGACAAATTCCAATTGAACGATAGCTAAGGTTTTTTCAAAAAAAGTCGCTAGGTTTGTCAGTATGTACCTGTTGTGGGAAAAAAGCGGCCAAAAGGGTCTGAAAGTTGCTAAATACTGAAAGTCGCACTCTTGTGTGTGAGATGCGGGAGCTGATGGCAGCGGGCGGTGGATATTGTTGCAGCCCGCCACAAATAAAGAGAGAGAGCTTGTCTGTGGGAGTGTCTACAGTTCTTGAGCACACAGAACGAGCAGTGTGAAACGCGTCAGGTGCGGGGAGATTTTCAACTAGTTAATCGATCGCGGATGGTTTCATTATCTCGGGCGGATAAAAAAAAAAAAGTGTAAGATAATAATAGTAATAAAAACAAAAATGTGTCACCAAATATACTTGGGCGGCCGTTTTGAATATAATTCCTGGGCGGCCCGCCCAGGTAAAGTCTATGTGTGGGAAACACTGGAGTTGTGTTTACTAGGATGTTTATTAGGGAATTGATGGTTATATAGTAAATGTTTATATAATTACGGTGTTTTAATCATGAAAATTTTTAAAAGTTACATGCGGTGGCCGTGCTGTAGCATTTCCTGAGCATCAACCCACTGAGTGAACAGCAATATGAAGCGGCTTCACGAGACTAATGATGAGCAAATATACAACAGAGAGAGAATTTAATTCAGCGCTTTTACTTCCAACTTGCGCTCATTCATGGCTGTATTATTTAATTCATGCAAAGTTACTATTGGGACAGGACTTGACGGATTATCTTACGTGACTTGTCTATTTCTTAGAGCCAAGCTGCATAAACTACATATCAAGCATATGTATCCCATCTAATTTGTGCATTAATGGCTGTAATGTTAAATAAAAATGTACTAATTACTAGTACGGTAAATCGATATATCGGTCGATCTCTAATTAAAACGTACAATATATATTTCAGACCTACTGGAGTAATAGTAAATAATAATATGTAAGTTAATTGTAAATGTGTAAAGTTGCATAAGCTCATTATAACTATATCCATATAAATCATTATTATGGTTTCTATGGCTAGGATCTGCAGTTCCTAAAAGGATTTAAGTTTACTACAAGACTAAAAATAAACAGTTATAGTTAACGTTAGCAGACCAAGACAGCGCTACATCCCACTTCAGAAACACACACTATTTTACCCTTCCAGCATTGTGAATAATTACCTGTCAG
The DNA here is from genome assembly GCA_027422415.1 of Schizothorax lantsangensis. Classification (NCBI taxonomy): domain Eukaryota; kingdom Metazoa; phylum Chordata; class Actinopteri; order Cypriniformes; family Cyprinidae; genus Schizothorax; species Schizothorax lantsangensis. The sequence goes on from CM049839.1 coordinate 23,376,014, forward strand.
AGTCTTTGGGAAAATGATGAAAGTCAAGATTTTCACTGGTCTCAAGCTGATAGTTTTTGAAGGGCCACAGATTTAGCCCAACATTGCGTTCTTTTAATCAAACACTTTGACTTCTCTTTCGTTGTTATTCTGTCTATTTCTGTATATCTGTAACGTTGTCCAGTTGGAATTTTCACCCCAAAATAGCGGCCGCGCTAACGAAGCGCCACCTAGTGGCTGTTACCCGAAAAGCATCAGAGTTTCACCTCTTGGTATTCTATACTCTTTGTTGGAGCTAAACTCTGCAGAGCTGTGGCCCTCCAGAGCTGTGGCCCTCCTGGAATTGAGTTTGAGACCACCGACTTAAACTAACCTACAAGTCAAAAGTAAGAGTGTGAGAAATAAAACACTTTCCTACATCGTCTGCAGAGACATTTTAGACAGGTGAGAAATAGGGCTGGTCCGAATACCATTTTTTGAGCTTGAAAGCTTCGGTAGTAATCGACACCGAATATTCGAAGCTTCAGAGGGAGGGGCTGAACATATTCTTTTCTCTAATAAAAGCAGGAATCTCTGTCTGATTGCATTTTTAGTATGTCGAGAACCGTTCATCCAATGACTTCACGCGTGGCGGGTGTGTTGCTGCGGACCCAAGGGAGTGCAGTGTCGCATTTTGGAACAATATGGACACGCGACACATTCAGAATTAATACACTTTTAATAAACTACAGAACAGCGCGAGCCGGAAGCGGCGCACTTCACGCAAAACACACAGGTCTGTTAAGAGCAATACTTTTAATAAGGTAGCCCAGTGCTTAATTTGTAAATTGAGAGGTCCCGGAATAAAGCGGGGTAACGGATCACCTGTGATTAGAGGAGGGAGAGGACCAATCTTTAGTGATTGAAAGAGTGCATCAGTTGCTTTTATAGGGTTTGTATACGGTCATGAAAAACCTGGAAAAGCTATGGAATTTTAAAACAGCAATTTCCAGGCCTGGAAAAGTTTTGTAAAAGTCATGGAATTTATATCGTGTATATCGCGTATATCGTATATCGCATAGTTTTACTAATTCCCTCAGCCTTCGAGTTTATAATGAGTGAAATTCCTGCAAACATTTATTGAATATAGCATGTAGGTTAGATGAGTAAATAAATCCACACAAACTGTCAGATTAAATCAGTCATTTGAAAACAGCGTGAGTGATTCAGCTGTACCGCGTCTTCTCTCTTTCACTCTCTCAAAGCGGCTTCACATCAGCACTACAAGAGCTACTGCATGCTGATCCAAGACTTTCGCTCGCATCTCAGGACAGTTGACAAAGAAAAAGCATGCATCGCATTTGGTTTTGTGTTCACATCACATTCAGGTAAAAGCGTCTTTTGCGCGCTTATGTTCATTATTTCAAATGTAGATGTGCGGCAAGCGCGCTCATAATAGAAGATTTTTCATGAAATATTTGCATGCTATAGGTCAGCACAAACGTCTTTCATTGGCGAATGGTCTGTTGCAGATGTTCAGCCAGGCGGACAAGTTTAGAACCGTTTCACGGGGGATGCCAGGTGTTAAAAAAAAAAAAAGGATATTCGAATCTCAAAATTGAAAATCGAATGCCAACCCACCGAACGAATATTCTGGTCCAGCCCTAGTGAGAAATAATCACACCCTGAAGAACAATTTGAACTTTAGGAATTCTAGGCCTCTTATTACTTAAGAATGAGACTCACTCCTTAAAAATGCTCAGAATTATTCAAAATCCACCTTCTAATGCAGTGAGAAAGAATTGGTTACATGAAGGTAAAGGTCCACTAAACTGGCATTTGCTTATCTGAGTGGAAACTCTGAATGGAAACACTCCTATTTTTTATCTCAAGGAAGGTCTTAGTACCTCCGGTCACTTAGGTTCAACAAACTAACAAACAAGTCATGCAAAGCTTTGAGCATAAATACCAACAAAGACAAATGCACAAGTCTCTTCTGGGGCTCTGATCAATGTCTAAGCACATTTGTCTGTCTGTGCTGGTAAAACTAAACCGCATGTGAAAAATTTCAGCCGTGGGAATGATGCTCTGTAGAGGCAGTCTGACAGCATTCATCAGAGCTGGCCACCACTGAAACATAAACACACCTACCTACTGCTAGAGCTGCACGATTCTGGATAAATTGAGAATCACGATTTTTTTTCTCAAATAGAGATCACGATTCTCCCACGATTCTGAACTAAACAAAATAATGTGTGACAAAATATTAATTGCTGCAGTCTATTTAAAAGTGTTTAATTTAAATGAATTATTAAACATTTTAATATATAATACAGTATGGCCAGGTTTCACAGACGGGGCTTAGACTAAGCCAGGATTAGATCATAGTTCAATTAAGACATTTAAGCAATTTTTATAAACATGCTTAGAAAAAAACATTACTGGTGTGCATCTTGAGACAAAACAAAGGCACTGATATATTTTAAGATCAGTCAATGCGAGTTTCTTTCAGTTGAAACAGCTCAGATTTACATTTTTGTCTAGGACTAGGCTTAAGCCTTGTCTGTGAAACCTGGGGTATATGTATTTAAAATATAGTGTATTTAATACACCAACTTTTAGAATTAAAATGATGAAAAATTGGTTTGTATTAATGATTCAATGACTCACTCATACCTCACTTGTTTCATTAATGGATGAATCAGTGTTTTTGAACGAATCTCGAATGAATGATTCAATAACAAATACATTTTTTAACAGTCACTTGTCGCCACCTAGTGGCGAAATGATGCAATCGACACAAACGTTATTTGAAGCGCCAGTTGCTTTCAAAAGATGAGTGGCTCTATTTTGATCGCTACCATAGACATCAATGTTTGTAGCCGAACTATAAACTTTTATCCCAGTATTTCTATGAATGACTGTAAGACAGAAATAATACTGTGTAGTTGAAAAGACTGTTTGTGAGTGAAGCTTTTTCTTACCTAAACATGTTAACTGTCTGCTCTCTGGATAAGCAGCAGATTTGAATGTTCCGGTATGATTTTTTCAAAGTTTTAATAGACACGGGCGAATCGTTGTCATTCAGAAATTAGATTGTGTGGGTATTTGAATCGAGATCGCGATCTTTTAACGATTAATCGTGCAGCTCTACCTACTGCATAAACACACCTACTGCAGATGCATGCTCATGATTCCACAGACACAGGCCATTGGGTTTGTGTGCTCTGGGAAAGAGGGTGGTTCACATTAGCAAGACGAAAATCATCATACATACCAACAAGCCGATTAAATCAGTTTTTTTGCAACCAAAACATAACAGATATTTATAAAGTAGCTCTGCCAATATTGTCAATGTCCTACTAAAGTTTTTTTTTTTTACTGGCCTACATATATACAATATACATTGTTTTATATATTTGCTTGAAAAATTAATTTTACAAAATTTGTGTTCATTAACTACCCTCTTCCTTTACAAATTTCCTTAATGAGCTGGATATTAGCCATCCTTTATTGAGTCCTGACTTATTAAGATCAGACATAACAAACACACACACACATTCATACAATCAATAATCAAAAATATAAAATACAACTAATGAGCGGTTGTGTCTTGTGTGTGCACCTGATGGATAGGGATGTATTTTTGTGTTTATGCGCATATCAGGTTTATTCAAAGTGCATCTGTATGTTTGCATATGGGTGTTGTCTCATCAAGACTAGATAGAATGTGTGTTTCACTTCTGGGAACCTAAGAAAGTAAGTTTAGTCCAAGAAACGGAACTGAAAGAGAGCAAAAGTGGAAACACAGGGCCTGAATGGCCTCTTGATCTCACCATATCTGCTTTAGCAACACTCTCAGAAAACATGCAAATGGACAAGAGAGAGCAGAAGCAGACGAACTAGACTAATCAAATCTAGAACAAGATGAAAAGTTAAAAAAAATGAAAGCACTTAATCTAACTGGAGTTAAATGAATCCCAGCAGGCTGCCTCACAGTTTGAAGAGCACATTTGCCCTCAGTGTCGTCCAGCCTGGCTGTGGGAAACTTATTACACACAGAGAGTTTCGTTTCTCAGAATAAGCCATTCAGATAAGTTTCAATTCTCCAGAGCAGTCTGTTGTATCCTCCAATCAAGCATGAGCAGGGTGCAGTTTACTCCCAGTGTCAGCCAATCAGAGAGCAGACTCTGTCGCTAGGAAACCCTTCACTGTGAGGGCAAACACAATTTTTACTGCTACTGCTGTGGACTGACTGACTCACACACACACACACACACACAGAGAGAGAGAGAGAGAGAGAGAAAGAAAGAAAGAGAGAGAGAGAGAGAGAGAGAGAGAGAAAACTGAAAACTCAGTTTCATTCTTGGCGAAGAAGCCAAATGTTGTATTATAGCTGCAAGATTTGTATCATCTTGTCATCTCCTGAGAGACAGCCAGAGAGAAACACACACACACACAAACATTACACCTACACACATCTATATAATCTATACAATGTTCACATTTCTAAGTTCAGATGTTACATGATTTCTGTAGTATAATCTTTTATTTATTATTATAATCCTTTATTTATTTTATTAATACTATTATTATTTATTTATTTTTTTGCTATATCTAACCATGTGTTTATATAATATTGCCTTTTTTATTTAGTTTCATTATTACTATTATTTTCTCTAGGCTTTACTAAATGTTCAGATATTCTAAATCATGTTCTATGTTGTTTTAATGCTTTGGCAATACAAAATGTATGTTTCTGTCATGCCAACAAAGCTTTCTGAATTGAATTGAATTGAATTGAGAGAGCGAGAGAGAGAGAGAGAGAGAGAGAGAGAGAGAGAGAGAGAGAGAGAGAGAGAGAGTTACCCTAAATACTGACATCACACAATCATCCTGATTTACATGTATGGGTGGAAATATTGCAAAACCCCAATATAAATGCCCACTTTGTTGTTTTTAATTCAAATATGTCATTGACTGATCCAATACATCTGTTTAAAGTTGACATGAAAGGCATCTATTTACTAAATGAATGCTATAGAACTTTTATTGTGAACAATTCATCTAAACCCCACTTAAAGGGATGTAACGGTATGAAAATTTCTTATCACGATTATAGTGACCAAAATTATCACGGTTATCAGTATTATCACGGTATTGTTCAAATGTGCTGGAGATTTTCAAAAAGTACTGACAGATAAATCACTTTATATAAAAAAAAAAAAAATATATATATATATATATATATATATATACTGATAACCGTGATAATTTTGGTCACTATAATCGTGATAAGAAATTTTCATACCGTTACATCCCTTTAAGTGGGGTTTAGATGAATTGTTCACAATAAAAGTTCTATAGCATTCATTTAGTAAATAGATGCCTTTCATGTCAACTTTAAACAGATGTACCGGATTTTAAATGACAACTCGACTGACGACAGTTTAATAGCATGTTCAAATATCTAATGTAAATGTTCAAATAAAGCTTTGAAAAAGTTTCATAAAAATCTAAACCTCACATTTCAGCCTTTAAATAAAGCAAAGGGTTAAGTTAAAATGATAATTGATTAATAAATGATTACATGCATTTTATCTAGGTATGCACCGATACCGATATCGGTATCGGCCCGATACTGAGCTCATGTACTCGTACTCGTTAAAATGCCTCGATACCAAACGCTGATACTACACAGCATGTGATAAGTGCCATATTCAGACAAAGAAACACACAACAGAATAACAGGCAGCAGAATTGAGTTATTAGAGATTAAGGATGTCTACGAAGCAGATGTATTCAATGAATGATGTTAAACATTCAGTATTAATGCCTTTATAGCTGATGTGCGTGAGCTGAAAAGCAAAGCGCTGTGTGGATTGCGCGCGCGCGCGCCGGCGCAGATGCGCGAGCTCGTCCAGTGAATATTCCTTTCTCACAGACATCACTGGAAAGTTTGTAGTTCTGTCGGATATGTCAAAAACAAGTAAGTAAAACAATGCACAAGTTACTTAACGGTAGGGAGGGAGGGAGAGAGAGAGAGCGAGAGATGTGGTGTGATCTTTATTGATGTTCGCTCACTTAGCACGCATTATTTGGATTAAAACTAAATCGTAAATATAAGACAATTGATAGGGGCATTCACTATAAACTTTATTTATTTTCAACCTTAAGCATAGGCTGCACGACTTTCTGGTGAAAGTGAAACTAACAGCCTGTTTGAAATGCGCAAGGCTGTTCTGTACTTGTCCCTCTCATTCTGCACCAGTACAAATACGTGCGCGCGTTTTGCTTGCTTCATGGGTGATTCTGCATTATATGAGTGGCTTTGGAATATAAATCGCAGCATGTTTCAGATTAGGGCTGTCGCGATAACCGCAATATCGCAATACCGCGCTATTGACGAGCATAACCGCAGAGGAATGCAACAACCGCAGCAACCGCGATATTTGCTTTTTTTTTTTTTTCGTAAGGTTACGCCCTTCTCGTTTTATACTTAGTGCATATGCACTGAATATTAGTAATGATAACAATGTGTACCATGCTGATTTGTACAGAGGCTCAGTAAATTTGCACTTAACAAGCCTAAACAGACAGTGAATGAGAGAGAGATCGACTGAGCGCGTGCGATTACCTGAGTCTGTCCTTCAGGCGGAGTCATGTATATTTGTGAAAACAGGTTGTCATGTCCAAGGAAAGTGAAATCTGTCTTAACAACGACGCTCTGCTGGTCAGCTGAGCCTTTAAAAGTGGCGCTCAAAGTTAAAATGATTTCAGCAGCTTTACATATCATTATAACATTACATATCTCGAATGAATCAGCGTTTTTGAACGTGCACAATTGAATGAACGGTGACCCACTCAAAGACAGTCTCTTACCGCCACCGTGTGGTGCAACAATGAAACTGCACTGACTGAGACTCGTCTAAAACACGCAGGTGAAATATCAACAGAAAAGTATCTTGTCAGTCAGATTCGAGGATCAGAACTAACTGTTTTATATATATATATATATATATATATATATATATATATATATATATATATATATATATATATATATATATATGTGTGTATGCTAACAATAGACTATCGATCTTATTGTCAGGTTTATGTTTTGTTATTTGGACCGTTATTTTGTCATTCTCTTCCGTTTACTTCACTTCCTGTTTCAACGTGATTTAGTTTCGATATATATATATATATATATATATATGTGCGGTAATACCGCATACCGCGCTATTGAGCCACTCAAAATTACCGCAAGGGAAATTCCTTCACCGCGACAGCCCTATTTCAGATGAAAAGAAAAACGCGACTTCTATTTCTGAAAATATCACAGTTAGGAGATTTATAACGAGTGGTTCCCTGCATTATTTCAGCAAAGCGCGTGATTACAGTACTGAGCCGCTGCAATGGAACAGCTCTAATGCTGTTAAATTAAAGATGATGTACCATAGAGCAAAAAAATTAACAGTGAAAGTAACAAAAACTTGTACAAATACATTTTAATGTGCATAATTAAGTGTGAAAATAACCGAAGGATATACAGTCAAACCAAAAATTATTCAGAGACCAAATATTATTTTTGATATATTTTACTAGTGGGTGCAGAACACTATAGTTAATTTATGTAAGTGAGGATAGCAAAATAAAGTAAACCGTGACATATTATATCCACAAATTCTTCATACAGTGGACTACCAATAAAATTGATAAAAATTTGGAACCAAAAATTATTCAGACCGAGTCTGGGAAAAAAACTGAAGTTCAGGTTTGCATTAAGGGTTGCAAGGGTTGCCCGACAAAGTATTGATAGTTGTGTAAATATTGTCATACTAACAGCTGTCTGAATAATTTTGGTTGATTGTAATCCATCACATACCTTTTTATCAAAGTTATCTGACATTATCAAGCTGAATTTGTTCTGACACAGTTTAACTCTGAGTTCTTGTCATATTTTATTACCATAAACTATAGAGAATAAACACTGATAATGTGAGAAATGTTAAAGGTGTCTGAATAAATTTTGGTTTGACTATCTATTTGATAAATTAAGTTAACCAATGTATAATGTACAATTGACATTATACATACTCTTTTGGTTTCTGTACCCAATATTTAAAAAATTTACAAATGCAATGAAAATATCGGTATCGGTACTCGGTATCGGCAAGTACCAAAAATAAAAGTATCGGTATCGGGCGAGTACTGGAAAAAGTGGTATCGGTGCATCCCTAATTTTATCCATAAATAATTCTAGAAAACTTATCTGAATTGTTTAATTGTGTAGAATCCAGATACGCTTGTTTTTCATCAACCGGTCAAAATTTACAGCAGAGCATGCAAATTCAGTCCGTTTGGCCAGACAGAATCTGCACCCAGGCTGAATATGAATATAAGTCTCTGTAAATCCACTCTCTGACAGCAGGTGGCGCTTTATATGGAAAAGCTGAATTACAGCTGTTTCCTCCGTGCACAAAGCATTGCGATTAATAACACTACTTTATTAGGTATTACACGGAGCGAAGATGAAAACAAAATGCCATCGAATTGTTTCTGAAGACAGTCAGAACCTTCAGAGGTACATTCATATAATTAATTAATTCATATATTCATTTGTATAATTCCCCTCAGCACTCTTTTAAAACCTCCCCGTTTTTCCGCCCTATTTTCACTCAAAACGAAACTACTCTGCTGCTGTGCGCACGTGATACTGTTACTTAAAACTGTGCTTTATGCTGGACAGTATTTATTTATGGTGAGTTGTTCAAATCGCGGTAATCCAATACGGTTTTAATGATAATTTAAATATGAAACAGTAATACTAACCGTGGGGAATTTTATCATGATTTATCGTCAAACAGGTAATCGTTACATCCCTATCTGCCTGCAGTTTTGAGTGCATCTCTCACATCTCAACATCCAACCAACAACTGATATATAGAATCAAGTCCCCATTCTACATTGTTTTCCATTAATCCGTTACACTCTGATATGTCACAATACTGAATACTTTCGTTTCATTGCGACTTAAACAATGAACAGTGTTAATTCACACATATTTCAGTGGGACAGGAAGTTGTACCTGTAAGCTTCTCTCTGCAAATGTGTCTGCAGAGTGACAATGAGCCTCTGTGCTAAAATAATATGACTTGTCAGTATCATGTTGGTCATGAGTGTATCATGTTGGTCATGAGCTGAGATAAGGACTGCTGTTACTAGTCTTTCCTTTTTAGACGTCATATACAGCAGCAGCTCATAAGGCCTGATGTCTGAAATTAGGGGGAATTCCTCCTTTAGGGTGGGGGTAGTACTCAAGATACAAATGCACATTTATGCATGACATAATCAGATGCAATACTATTACTTTTGGCAAAAACTTTATTACAAAACTGACATTTAACAATTACTTAAACAGGTAGCTAAGGGCACAGGTCTTCAGTTACACTACAGTTCAAAAGTTTGGAAAACAATTTAACACTTATTTAGCATTAAATTAGCATTAAGGAAGCATTAAATTGCTCAAAACTGACATAAAAGACTTACAAAAAATTATATTTCAAAGAAATGTTGAACTTTAGGTTCATCAAAGAATCCTTAGGGAGGAAAAAAAATCACTATTTCCACAAAAAAAATATTATGCACTATTTTTAATATTGATATTAAGAAAAGTTTCTTGAGCACCAAATCAGCATATATAATTATTTCTAAAGGATCATGTGACACTGAAGACTGGAATAATGGCTTTTGAAAATTCAGATTTGCAGATTCAATGCACATTTATATTGAGGCTAAATGTCCAAAAATCGGCATGTAGAATTAATATATATATATATATATATACATTATATAGCAACAAAAAAGCCACATCTATTTTGTAACTGTTGTCTAATCAGTGCTGTATATAAATAACACTGTGTACACTGCAAACAAGCGACATCCCATGTTTGTGACTCGTTCTAGTTTTGAAGCTCATTTGAAGTGTAGACATTTTGAACCCTTGGTTAAATACACACACTGCTGTACATTTTGCAAACTAGACCAAAAGACCTGCTCATTATTTTGAGCCAAGGGGATATTTTTAACTAACCAGTTTATTTTTAATTTAGCAGTCCATCTTTAACAGAAGTTCAGCAAACGTTCAAGGCGGCACTCACATTTCTCACGACATACCTGACCCACTTTTAGAAATGACTAAATTCACCCACCCTTTAAATAAACCTTTGAACAGTTTAATTTTGCTGTATTGCACTATGACGGAAAAGTGAACTTGGTCATGTAATAGCAAGTAGAATCCTTTGCCAACTGAGAGCTTCGACACCAAACAAATGTTGAAGCAGTAAGCGGTAATCCCACTTATAGTGTTCACCTACCAAATGTCAGTCGTTCAGGGCCAAAATTACGTAACGTAATTAATACCGATGGCAGAGTTTGTGAACTGAGCTAACGAGAGCAAAGAAATTTTAGAGGATAGAAAAAATGTCTTTGGCCAGGAAGCGAATCCCGTAAGTGTTTCAATGGCAGCTAAGCATTACAAACTCAAGCTTGTAAAGAGAAGTTGATGAGATTTATAAAGTCTTCTCTCCATACCAGACTGTTCTTATGAAATAACCTCACAAGTCAATATTGTGCATTAGTATTATACTGGAAAAGCAACTCACCAAAATAAGTTAATTTACATTCTTTTTTAAGGTCATGTCAACTTGACCGATTTTGATTTGAGAGCCAAACAAGCAGTGCTGACTTGTGTATGAAACTTACAGACGGTCAATGGGTTTTCTGATGGTGCAGATGCCAAAACATTGTCTTGTGTTGACTGAAGGTCCATGTTGAACTCTCATCTAGATGTATACTGGACGATGTTGTTCTGTGATGAATCACTTACATTCAAGCGAGTTCAAAGTGCACCCACCCAACTCTGACTGTTATGCAAAGCATAAACAAATGACCATTTCATGTTGCTAGGCACAGCATGACCTGCTGTCAGCTGAGCATTAGGCTTGCTGCGACAGACTGTGTTGGCGGTGATACCGGTGTTAAGCCACAACACCGGTTACTTCACTTGCCCACCGCGGCACGTCCCTCACCGTCATTTTGATTTTTTTTATAGTAATAAAAATAATTTAGTTCAGTTAGAGGACACTACAATTAAAACTGAATGCGGCTGCTCAATGCAACGCACCAAACGAACTAAAGTAGCGCATCACAGATCAGATTTATTTTATGACACGTGAGGAGAGTGAGTCGAGCTGACTGAAGTTTTTTTTTTAAAAACATTCGTTTCTCATTTATTTGGTTCCACAGTATGCTGATTTTTATTTTATTTAAACTGTGCATTTTTCCCCCCATTATTTTACATCAAGGTGTATGCCGTCCGTGCCTCCAAACTTTCTTATTCGTTTTGCTAATAAACGTTCTACGTTTCATAATTATTTGTTCCTCATTCGTTACTGATTTTCAGTTTTGTATATCTATTTAAACTTTGAAAGTTATTTGTTATTTTATATTAAGCATATAGCATGTTGTATTTTTATTCGTTCTGTTAATAAAAGTTATATGTTCTACGTTGTATTTTGTTGTTGCTTGAATTGAATTCAAGCAATTGATGCCGAATTGCCGCTAATTTAAAAGTGAAAGTAAAAGGCACACGGAACTTTTATAAGCTATTTAAGCAAAGGAAAGTGAGGGAAAGTGGGAAAAGTCAAACGAACTAAAAACAAACAACTGATTGACGCCGAATTGCCGCAAATTTAAAAGTGAAAGTAACACACGCATGGCGCTTAAAGGCTATTTAAAACTGAAGGAAAGCTAGGAAAATAGGGAAAACTCAAACGACCCCCCCCCCCCGCCCCGCCCCGCCCCGCCACCACGGTGATACCGGTATTACCAGTGTTGTCACACGTCGATTAACCGGTGGGAAAGTTTCCTCAGTCACAACCCTACTGAGCATGTGGAGTCAGTCTGTTGCTTTGCAGCCTCAATACTCAGCAGACCATGACAAACCACATTCAAACTAAACTCTATAACACATGCTAAACACAATCAGTCATTCGATGTGTGTTAACAGCCTAGTCCCTCTCACATTTTGCTCCTATAGTCTACATCTGGTATAAACAGACCACGTGTAAGCTAAAGGAGCCAATATTGATTAGATTCTTCATTCAGTGACAAAGGTTTTAACAAATTAGTACACAGGAATATTGTGAAAGAGAAAGTCTGTCAGACTACAGCAACTTTCCAGCAAAAAAACTAGAAAAAAAGATGACATGTGGCACATAATGGCATTATAACTGTATATAACATTTTTCTTATAAGGGAAAGATGCATGAGTATGAACATGTATTGTGGACAGCTTTTATTATGAATAATTGTTAGATATAGGCCTACTAGTTTCTACAGCCTTCAACAAACCTTGTATCTGCTGTAAACTCAGTTATAATGTTCTATATTTGCTGCCATATTAAGCCAAATTATGCCAGAACAGAAAGTTTGCAAGTACTATCCATATTTATTACAGATTTAAAGATACTGAGGGCTGTGACACACATTTCATTGTAGCGGTTTTATTTCACATAATTTATGGGGTCATTGGCTTGTAAATTATTTATTGTGTACAAACAGACACATTCATTGATCATGCCTTGCCATGCAGCAGAAGTGCAGTTGTTCAAAAATATAAATTATGTCATCATTTATTCACTGTAAACCTGCATGACCTCTTTTCTTCTGCAGAACACAAAAGATGATTGTTTGATTAATACTGGTGACCAAAGAGTTTTGGTTTCCATTGTATGAACAGAAAACACTACGACTTCTTTTTAAATATCTAAATAAGAAAAAGTAAGGGGCAGTAAATGTCGACAGACTTCATTTTTAGGTGAACTGTCCCTTTAAGGCCACTGCAGCATGTCAGCATTTGATCTAACAATTAAAATTAATAAACATCTACCAACAGCCAACCGTTTCTTGGTATCAAATGTAAATGCAGATTTAAAAACAAGAGCAACATGAGTAACACATTCTGACATCATCCTGTTCTTTGCAGCCACCCTGGGAAAGTGCCCTTGTGACGAGGATGAGTGCTGTAATGTGCATGAGGGTGTCTGCCTGGGACAGTCAGAGCTCTAATACATGGCTCAGAGTAGAGGCTGACATCAAAAATTGGGAAACAAAATCGCTACGAATCACGTGATTGGGACGGGACAGGAAAAAATGTCAGCGGGAGTGGGCGGGACCGGGAATAGTAATGATACCCAACTTTATACACAAATATACCTTTTATATAAATAAACTATAATTCTGAACTCAATTCTAGTTGCCCTGTCTCTTTATGCTCTCCTCCTGTTTGCTTTGGTGTGGCTTAAGTGAATGACGCAGTCCGTGACGAACAGATTGTTAACGGCTGGTCTATGTGGTAATACACTCGGGCAGGACATCCAAACGCTCACCTATCATTCATCGACCTCAAATATGGCTTTTCATCTGAACGATGTATGTAGTAGCAACTTTACATGGCCGCTCAATATGATGTTAACCTAGAGAAATGTGCGCTATTGAAGTGTTTGTGGAGAGTGGAAGCTGAACAGTAGTACTCGCTGCAGGACAGGCGCCGGTGCGCTCACTTGCTCTTAAAATCGCCGTAATTTTTGGTCATACATATAAAAGTAGCCTAATACATATTTTGAATCTGTAAAGACTCTACGTTTATTTGTGTGCACTCAGAATAATAACGAAATGCTTCTGTAAAGTAGGGATGCGTGGTATACCGGTACTGGAAACGTACCGGTATTTATTATATTTCAAACGGTACGATATCATAATTTTGCTCAATTCGGTATTTCATACGCTGCAGTTGCAAAATGCACCTGTAGGTGCTTCCCAAATAGCTGCGCAACCGGTAAACGTGACAACAGAACATCGCGATGGATCAAACAGATGAAACTATCAGCGCACCCGAAATGAATAAACAGAGAACAGTAGAAGTGAAATATGGCATTACTTTGGATACAAAACCGATGACAAAGGTGAAAAAGGTGACCTTACTGCACCTGTATGCAAGTGTTGCTATAGTCCTACATCATGTTGCCACAGGAACACATAAATCTTTTTAAGCATTTGTCGCTTGCTCATCCTGATCTTTTCAGAGAATTAAGAGATCGACAGGTAAGTGCATCATTCACAAATTCAGATTTAATGTTAACTTTTATTTACAACTGATCAATGCACATACAGATGTGATACAGTAAGCTCAAACGTGCGTGTGTCACACGCTAGACCCAGTGAAGTTTTGGTCACGTAATATATGCACTTGCATTTCATATAATCGAATATTAATTGGATTTGAATTGAGCAAGAGTTTTGCTATATTAATTTTAGTATCAATGATATGAAGGGAATGTTTCTGACGTGCTGCCGACCGCTAATATAAAGCAGCCGAGAGATAGAGATTTATATTTAATGCTTTAATTTTCTTTGTCTGAGTCTGAAATCTGAACAACAATCTGAGAGAGAGAGAAATAATAACGTGATTTTGAATATTACTTTGACTGTTAGAATAACACTTTACAATAAAGCAACATTTGTTGCATTAATTGTGCAACTTCAGTTGTATTTTTTTCTTCAAACTCAGTCAAAATGTAATATATGTTCCCGGTAGGTTTTTTGTTACATTTTGAGAGATTTTGTTTTCACTATGTGTTTGCACTGAAAAGATAAGAAGATTTGAATATATTTTCATCTTATTACTTCAGTTAGCCTATATATTTTTATAGCCAAAATATAACCTATGTTCCCTGTAGGTTTTTTGTTACAGTTTGATACAAAGGTATTAAGATATGAATCTGTTTTTATTATTATGATTATTAATAAAAACATTTTAAATTCACTTATCTTTTGAGGCTGGTTATTTGTCACCTATGGTATCGATTTAGTATCGATACCGAGGTATTACATTCTGGTATCGTACCGAAGCCAAAATTATGGTATCGAGCCATCCCTACTGTAAAGTAATTAAAGCAAACAGGATGCACTTCTGCAGTCTGTCTCTGTGAACTTGAGCGAGAAACTACGAAACTCCGTCTATGAAAAATATATTTATAGAGAGAGAAATGTCTACTTTCAAATTAAAAAATCAAATAGCCTAGAAAACGTGTGTGTTAGCATGGATGATTTACATAAAATTTAATGTGTGTGCAATGCACACTGTGCACTGTTTAAGCTGGCTTTCAGTTCAATATAATAACAAAAACTACATTTCGGATTGTTATTCAACTAAGGTGGGCACGCTGTGATCTGTACTGTATTTTTAATGTAACTGACAGATTACGGCCAAAAAAAAAAAAACGGGAGTGGGAGGGAATGGGAGTCATTCTTCCGGGATTGGAACGGGACGGGATTTTCCCCCAGTTTTTTTGTGGGATTGGGACGGGACGAGATTTTTTTTTGTGGGAGTGGGACGGGAGAGGTTTGAAAATCCACTCCCGTGTCACCCTCTAGCTCAGAGCACACTCTCACATCTCCAAATCCTGCTGCAAGTGACAGAATCAGTAAAATTCAATTTGAAAACCCCATTTCTCTTGTAGAGTGTGGGAGCTTCTCAGGGAAGCCCCATGTGTTGGCACCGAAGGCTGCTTTTCTATTACATTTAGCCCCTTTCCACCAACTTGCAATGCCTCCCTCATGTCCCATGGCAACTGGTTAACCTAATGACAGTGATTGATGAATATAAGCTGAATTCAATTGCAGAAAACAGAGCTATTATGGGAAAAGCAGCAGCCACAAAGAACCTTGCTTAATGTTTTGTAATGAATATAAAACTAAACAAAAAAATGCATGCAGTGATCATCTTTATGTGAAGACGAACTAATTTACAATTTTTCAAAGTTTCAGCATGATCAAAAACTATTCAAAGACATTAACTCAGGACACCATCTGTTCAGCAACGCTCTCTGAATACAAATGGATGATAGTGTCTTTGTGTCCAAACATATAGCCTTTGCATCGATTTGGTGCTCTTCAAAAACAGGCCAGTGTCACTGAACTCATCCTACACTTAAAAAGAACATTGAGAAGACCCAACATAAAAAATTCAGCAGCAGCACAACTAAGCGTGGAGAGAGGATTTTCCCTCTCCTCTCATTGCAGCATAGCTGTCAGGCAGACGAAAGGATCTCAACTCACTCTGATTGGCTGGAAGCACCGTGACATCACAGAGATGGGGATCGTGTGTCAGCTGGGAGGGGGAGCATTTGTTTTGGGTAGAACAGGGAAGGAACTTGCTCAACACACGAAGAATATAAACAGAAAAATCTCTCCACACTCAGACACACCCATAAAACCATATGTCCCTTTTCTCACACCTCCGAACAGAACAGCAAAAATGATTATAGTGTAAAAAATTAGCCCCCAACTAACATCCACAAAATATTCCTATGATGTAGGTTTGAAATATTTTGTGCTGTAGGAAGCAAGCACATTTCACATCCTGGTTCTCGGCTTGCAGACATGACAAAGACTAAAATCCACAACAAATGATCCCAGAACCAGATTAAAATATTTAAGGCATCTCAGAAATGCGCTCTAAATACAAAGCTACATCATGAACCAATTTGCGCTTAATCTGTGCATTTCGCCATATGTCTATAAGGTGGAGCTGACAGGAATCATTCATTGGAGAAACAGGAAAAACAGTGAGGGGGGGATCAGACAAGAAGGTCTGTAAGGTGAGGACTAGAGTATTAGAGTAATCACAGAGGAATGCTCTAATGCAAACACTCTGCTATCATTACTATAAATGAGGATAATGCTTGCTGGCTGTACTTTGCTCTGGGCTCCACAAGCTGCTGCACATATCACAAAGTAGGGCAATCTGAACCTTCAAAAACCTACCAAACCACCACCACAACACCCATTACACCTAATTCTAAAATCACACCACTACACAATCAACAATCCAGCACTACTTCCACATGCTTCACCTCATTACCATTTGACAATTGACCTCTCCTGCACACTGAAAGATATGCTTATTAGGGCTGTGACGGTCACCGTGACAACCGCGGTGGTCGGTTGTCACCGCGGTTGTCTATTGCCACCGGCGGTAGTGCAGGTGACGTCACACACTTTATAACAAGCATAATACAAAGTTTTATATACAAGTGTAATATAGTAAAGGTTGCAAATTGTTTTATTTAGACTATAAATCTATGCTAATTCACAAATTACCTCAAACGCCATACACAGCGTTTCCTTTAGATTGGCAGGTTTGAGCGCAGGAAAATACAGTTTATTCTGCATTCAGCAAATTCATTTTGTGATGAGCGATGGACCTTGTTGGGAAACCAAATACTACAACGCCGATCTGGAATCATTTCCATTCATGTCACCCACCTGCGTTTGTACAAGTGTCTTCAAGTTCACGTGATCGCAAACGCCCGGCTGGTCAGGTTTGTTGTTGGTGAGGCTCTCTCCAAACTGGCCAAATACGAGCGAGACAGCGGTAAATGGAAGATGCTAACAAGAAATGTGGCAACATACGCCGCGATTCCTATTCCAGAGAGAGCACGTGCAGACGAGGAGTTAACGCGCCCACTTGCTTGGTGGCAGAAGCAAGCCGTGTCTAAACCAGATGCTGCGTCGCAACACAACAGGTTGAGTCTGTCTACAGGACATTTGAACTTTGTGTCAGTATGTCATAAATAGGATGAGGCAGTTTACTGTGAGGGATTTGTCGTGTTGTATCGCGCCGCATCTTGTGTAGACAGCATCACTGATTGTAATGAGTTCTTGCCGCGCCGCTCGCGTTATTTAAGGCTACTTTCCTATTTAACTGTATTATTTCTTTGATATTTATTTTAGTGATTTGCAGGCTGACAGAGTGTTCACTGACAGAAGTGCTAAAATAAACACGTACGTTTGTTAATAGATGATTGAGCCTCATTTATTTATTTTTGTGTTTCAGAATTATATATATAAATATACACAACACCGCGCCACTGGCGGTAGTTGGTCCATTACCACTGCGGTGGTAAAAATCTGCCACCGTCACAGCCCTAATGCTTATAGACATTTAATGCCCTTAATAAAGTACAGCCATTAAAATCTAATTGAACCTCTATTGGTACAGGAAATTTGTGGTTTGACGTTGAGCGTATGTTGCTGCTTTGTTTTCATTTCACACATTCTAAAGAGAGAACCCAATTAAGAAATTTCTGTCATTTACTTTTGTTGATCTTTGGAACACAAATTCACTCAGTCTTATGAATTCAGAACGACTTCAGGATAAGTAAATGACGACAACTTAAATTTTTGGGTGAACGATCCCTTTCAAGGTGTTTTATTCATATCAGAAAAACTATGCAGCAAATGTAGTAATGACGGCAATAAAACTAGAAGTCAGGAAAGAAGTCAATGTCATCATGACTTATGATCATTAAGTAACCAGAGTATGAAGTGCAAGGTGTTGATTATTGACTGACTGAGTGACTGGGAGGAAGATAATGATTAATAGAGGCGGTAACTACAGTAGAGCACCTCTGTGTAACGCATTGCACATACAGTAATTCATACAGTACTATCTGGGATTGGTTTCATTGAATAAATTCATGCACACAAGGGAAAAGATCCACTGAGATATGTAATCATAATGGGCGATAAATAAACCTTCAACTTCTAGATTCTTAATTAACAATTTTGAAGTGCTCAATTTTTCCCCAAACGTTTAATCAGTTTCCAAAAAAAAAAAACTGTTTCTGCTGTAAAACATAACTTAACAGGGGCTCTCCATCAAACTGCGGGTTAAGGTGATACAAAGTAACCACAATTATTTTTGTAGTACTAACCAATGTAGTAACTATGACATTAACCATGCATTATTTGACTCATGAATAGCAGCAGCTAAAGATAGCTTCCCTCAAAAGAAAATTGTCATAATTTACTATCCCTCAAGTCATTCCAAGCCTGTATGACTTTCTTTTACAGAACATAAAATGTTACTTTTTGTCCACACAAAGTCAAAGTAACCAACATTCTTCAAAACAACTTCTTTCAAGTACTACAGAAGAAAAAACGTTGCACAGGGTAGGAACGACAAGAGGGTTGAGTAAATGAAGACGTTTTGGGGTGAACTATCCCTTAAAGACTAAGTGGACTTTGAGAGAGTTTGTGCTACTTGTGATTTTAGGGATTCTGGCACTAGAGATGTCAGGGGAGCAGCTGACAAGCCAGCACAGGTCATTTAAATGGAAGGATTGCACGGATACTCTAGACATGCCAAATATGGTGAAGAAACGGCTCGAATGTCAAACCACTGGCAAACCAGCGAGAACCTAATAGTTATTTTAGTGAATGGACGGTCGCAGGTCCAACACCGTGCTGTTATAGTCTGCCTATTCAGGTCACGACATGTTAAACATGTACTGAACCACCCTCAGATTAGAGTCAACGCTTAGGCCAGCTCCTGAACCCGAGCAAACACGCCGGGCCCTGCGCCGAGGTTATCATCATACACCCACATATACAAACTTGGTTTCTCCACTCACCCCACAATGCCTTCCGAGTAGTTTCTGCTCTTCCACGGTGTGCCCGTGTAAATGTCATCCGCCCCATCTGTCAGCAGCAGACTCCTGTTAAAGCCAAAGGTGCTCGCCTTGTTGTCTCTTTTCCTCTTGCTTGGCAACTCCGTTCCCACTCCCGCGACCCTGCTGCCACCCACATGCCCCCCTCCGCCGACACCCCTGCCTGCCCTGCCGCTGCTGTTATTGTTGTTATTGGCTTCCAGAGGGATGAAGTCTAGTTGTTCGGAGACCGCGCTGTCGGGTTTGGATCCAGACATCCCCTGATGATCCTTGGGCTTGCCGCTGCTGTCGGCCGCGTTGCTCGAAGCACCGTCGCCTCCGCCGCCGCTCGTCAGTTTGGCGCTGGCTGTGTTGCAGTTGTTGTTGAAGTAGAGGTTTCCCAGCGTCTGCGTCGTTTCCCAGATGTGCATCCACAGGTTGTTGGCAGGTCCGCGCTGTTCTGGCTGAAACCAGGCGATTCTAGGATCCATCAAACGCTGAGCTACTGCAGGCGCCCCTAGAGCAGAGCCAGGCTCGGTTCGCTTAACCCGCTAACGGGAACACTAAACGCTACTAAAATATCCTGTGCTGGTCCATCAAACGTACCTCGGGACAAAAAAAGAAAATACCAGTGTAAACGGACTGTAAAAAGACGTTGTTAAAAACGGTAACCGTCAAACTTCAGAGCACGAGGAATGGAGAAACGTGAGTGTCGTCTGTGTCACTGCCTCTGACCCGTTTCTATCGGAGATCGTGTGTCTCAATGGCGGACAGACCACAGCGCGTCTGCGCATGCGCGGACAGGCGCGAGCATTACGCAAGAGAGCACGTTACTGTTACGTAACAACAATAGTGGGTTTGATACATTGTAGTAATATGAACCTCTCGTTTGTGTCGTGTTTCAGACGTACCCTGTAAAAGGTGGCGCTAATCCAATGAGTCCTATATCTAGTTCGTGGGGTGTCAGTGTTATCTTCTAATTGGATTATTTTGTAATGCAGTGACAGAAATTAGATTACTGGAAACAGGAGTCCGCGAATAGAATATAAACAACAGTGTTATTACTGTGGGACAGGTCTGACCACCAGTGTTTCTTTTTTACATTTACATTACATTTATGCATTTAGCAGACGATTTTATCCAAAGCGACTTACATTGCATTCAAGTTACAGTTTAGATTTTATCAGCTCTTGCTTTCCCTGGGAGTCGAACCCATGATCTTGGCGTTGCTAACGCCATGCTCTACCATTTGAGCTACAGGAAAGCCACTTAAAGAGAAAATAATAATAATAAATAAAATTGGCACAATTCATGCCATTTCAAATCTGAATGACTTCTTTCTTCAGTGAAACTCAAAAGATGTTAGGAACAAACACCTAATATAAAAAAAGAGTATTACAGACAGCCTCATTCACTATTCATTTTCTTTGCTTCTTTTTTAATACAATGCATGTAAATGGTGACTGAGACTGTATCCTATAGTGTTCCACAGAAGAAAATCAGTCGTTCAGGTTTCGAACAATATGAGGATTGGTAACTGATGACTAAATGATTTGTATTATGTTTATGGTGAACAGCTCTTTGGGGTTAATTTGATCTCAATTTCAAGAGATATTTAATCTTATATGCTTTTTCTTTTATTCAATTGGAGAAAAAAATATTCTACTAAGCATGCTAATGTCACTGGTCTTCAAACCTGTCCTGAAGGACCCCCTGCCCTGCACATTTTGTATGTCTCCCTAATCAGACACACCCAATTTAGTGCTTGCAGTCTCTACTAATGAGCTGATGAGTGGAAACAGGGGCCTGTACCATGAAGCCGGATTAGCTGGCTAGCCAGGTAAGTTTCAGTTTAGTTTGCACCAATCCTGGGTTTTAGGTACCATGAAAGTGGCTTGGCTTTTAGCTGCGTTCATTGCCATAGTAACTTACACTCCACAGCTAGTCTCGGGTAGCCAGACCTTCAGACTGATGGCTGAAGGTCTGGAATAGATGTCAGCTTTCATTGGTCAAGGCCCGCCCATGAGGCCGTTTGACCGACATGTCAAACAACCAATCATAGTTCGTTTCGTTTAGCGCCACGTTTCGGGGCGTGGAAATGTCGTCACAATAACAAACCGGCGTGTGAAGCCCTCGGATGTATTTTAAAGATTCTATGCCGCGAACTTTAAATATTTCACATACTTTTGAAAATCCAGCGTTTAGTTGACCCTGATAAGCGTCGTCGTCACATTTGTAAACACGACGGCTTTCTTCTTTCATGAGGGGGTTTGGCGCCACGGCATCTTTGTTTCCCAGCTGACCGAAAATAAACGTGACACTCGCGTCTCCCGGAAATCCGGTTTAATTCAACCAGTCAGATGACGACTTCGACACTCCTGAAGTGTTTCCAGATAAGTGTGCCATATGCATCAGACGTTTAGCCAACGGTCCGTGGGCGTGACGTCTGAGGCTGAGACGACTCAACAGCTAGCCTGCTCCGGGGCAGGTTATGTTCTGAGTTAGAGATCTCAAACTGAAATTGGACCAATCAGATGTGAGCAAAGTGACACATGTCTGACACTAAAAAGTCACTCCCCCAGTTTATCTTGCTCCAAATTAAAGGTCATTAGTTTTAAAAAAAAATTGTCTGGCTTTAATGATAATTACTTGAGTTATTTTATATGATTTATATAATTATATGATATATATTATTATTAAAGCAATTTTAGTTTAACAATTCTAAATAATTTATTTTAAATGTATGTCAATATATACAGATCATATGTAATATAAGTTGTAGAATCAATAGATAATGCTTTAAAAATGTGACCTTACATGTTCGAGTTTGTATCGCTGTATATTTCTAACTATATAAACTAATTTAACAAGTTTCACTTGTGACTGCACTGATAAAGCAACATAATTTGTTTTATTTGTCCTCTTTCATTGATAAGTACTTTTTTCATTGTAAATGCATATAAATTAATCATATTCTTCAATCTCTTAACCTTTAGCAAAACCTTTAACCAAGGCTTGTGATTGGATGTTTGCCAGTGATGTCACACATTCATGTGCACATGCTCCACAAACTCAGGATCAAAACCTGAGTTGACTAAGAAAGTTGATGATCAGCATCATGGTACCAACAAAGCCGAATTGGAGTGGTTTGGTTTTGTCAACTCAAAACTTATCCTGTAACTCTGAATTTGTTCATCTACTATCACGGTACAGGCCCCAGGTGTGTTAGATGAGGGAGACATACAAAATGTGCAGGGCAGGGGGTCCTCCAGGACAGGTTTGAAAACCCCTGACTTGAGTTATCAAAAATTTAAAGATAACAAGATCTACAAGACAATGTTTGTTTCTCTGTAGACAGGTTTATGAGGGATCTAATACAACTCATAAACATCTGATAATCTACTGTTGCTGTGGGCCATAAAATGCTACATCAAAGGGTGTTGTTGTTGTTGCATTATTATGGACCGGGTGAGAGGGAAAGCATAGCAACATAACAGTGTTTATTAAGTAATCCCTGGACACTGATCCATTATCATTTTACAGACGATCTCACTGAGGACAAGGACCATTCTTACCAGAAGCCCAAAATTCCAGAATATTCAGGGGGTAAAGGGAATCTGTTATGAGACTGGATGACATTGTTTAATTAACTCACACTTGTCAGTTTAAATGCTGAAATCTGATGGCCAATGGAGTATACATTATGTCAAAAACACAGACACTACCGATTCATCTTAATACTTAACAACAAGAGACCATTATGATATTTTATGCTTTAATTAAAGCACTTATATATGTTTGGTTTTACAAACTTTTTTTTAATCCTAATTTCCGTACATAAACACTCTCACATTACAATAAAACCAAAAGAAAACTAGAGAGGAGTATGGACAGAAAATGCTAAATAAAACAAGGTGAGATGTTTAGAGAATTTGTGCAACTGATCTCTGAAATCTCATTTTCTCTGCAGGTTCTCCAAGTAGCTGATGAATCTCTTCAGGTTGATCCTTATGTTGTCCAGAACACAGAGCTGATCAGGGCTGTATTTTCCTTTGCCTTCTTTTCGCAGCTGTGGGGGAACAAAAGGCCAAACTGTGAAAAGCCTGCCATCTAAAGGCCTAAGAACATACTAGAATACAGAGGATCTAGCAATGTCTGTGAATGGTCAGACTGTGAATTTATAAAAGCAGCTTATAAAGTACTTCACAGTTTTAAAGTGGAACATTTTAGATCATCCAACCAAGACAGATCTGTTCAGCTGGATTTGAGTGCCCTTTTCTGTAGACAGTCTTTGTGTGAGACTGAGACAGTGCTTATGCAACGGATCTCAATCTCAGAGAAGACAAAAATGTTTTGCTTGAACCTTGAGCTCAAGCCTGAACATGCATTTGGAGGTGTGAGATGTGACATTTGAGTGGCTGATTTAATATTACTGTTTGGGTGTGTGAATGTGATGCATGAGTGTGTTTGTATCTGTGGTAATATTTCTTGTTGGCTTTAAACAAACCTTAGCCCTAAACCCTGGCTGAAGTGCTTTAAGAGATGAAAGCAGGTTAATATTTTTTCCAGCTTTCTCTGCTTCATCGCCATCCGCAAACGCATCGAAGAGAGCATCTAGTGCTTCCCCGCACACTACCAGGTTTGAGTCCTTCATTGCGATATTCAGTAATGCATTTCCAGTCAACTGCAAAAAGAGAATAAGTTAGCTGAACAACTGACCAAAGCTATGCAATGACAAATATACCACAAAAACAATGCTATTAATAAAAGTTAACCTAAAAGACAGATTTTATAATACAATTAATTTGTAAATCCAAATATTTCTATTGTAGTATTAATAAGTCATAAAATATTACAGAATTTTATATAAATGTAGCCACTTATAATTTAGTAAAATATAGATATATTCTAAGAATATTCCAATAATACATAAAAAAAAAAAAAAAAAAAAAAAATTAAAAAGGTTTAATTAGGTCTAACATTACAAAATTAACATCAAATAATGTGTTGTCCCTTTTCTACAACGTAAAATACAATTTCTGAATGTTATATTTTTTGTGGGCATAAAAAAAGGCACTATACATATGATTAATATTATTCTAACAATTCTGCCACAGTCAGTATTACCTGTAGAGTGTCTGCTGTGTTTTTCTCTTTGGCAAGAGAGCTTCCTGTGATACCAAGAATGGCCAGAGCATTAACTCTCACGCTGACCAGCTCACAGCTGGTGGCAGCCTCACAAAAACTCATTAGCTGGTTTGGAGTTATACACTGCAGGATAAAACCAATAAAACACATATGTTAAAAATACCAAGTAAAGCTTGAAATAATGTAATGTATCGATACAGCATAAAAACAATGAATGAATGTGGTTCTCACCTGAGGGATGTTTTTGGTAGCCATGATCTGTAGTAGAGAGCGAAGAGCACTGGTCACAGCCTCCAGGAACTCCTCATCCTTTAATGCCTCTAGAAATTAATGTACAATCATAGAAGATATAAAAAAATTTACACACTAAGTGGAAAAACCACACAAAAAAAATGTAATCAATATTTAACATAAAAAAAATCATTAAAAGCGCTTTTCATCAGAAAACTGACATATTCTGTATAATGCCAGAGAGTGAGAGTTCCTTGATTATGGCACAAAAAAAAACAATCATTTAAATCACTATTATTTGATATATATCACCATTACTCACTGACTCTGAGGACATTAAAGATAAAAAAGTTTTTTTATCAATAGATTTACTTGAACTATAATTTAATTTAGCATGCATTATATATATATATATATATATATATATATATATATATATATACAGTATATATAGTGCACAGCATAAAAGAGTACACCCCCTCTAAAACTTAAATTCAGCAATTACTCTTTACTTAGATGACATGTTAGGGTTCTTTGGAGATATAATGTTCCAACAAGCCTGCTTGATCAATTACCAAAGAAGAATGTCAAAGTTTTTCAGCAAAATAAGATTTTCTTATCAAAGTGATAAAATGATGTGTTGCAAAAATGAGTACACCCTCCTGAAAGTTACAAAAAAAAATGTGTATAGGTTTAAGGCTATTTTTGATCAACAGTAAGTATATTGAACCAAAACTTTTAAAGACAAGTAATTTCCTGACAATTAAAAGTGTTATATAGCCCATCATACTCAGACTTAATGCTGGCAGCAGTGGAACCACTTGGGAGAGAACTACTAGGTGACTTATTTCTTAGCATAAAAGAGGACAATGTTACAAGAGGAATACCAAATTATTGTTTTAAGTGTGAAAATATAGCAGAAGTAGCACCGACATTCAAAAACAGTGGACTTGTGACAAGGCTCCTGAAATAATCAAGTCTTTACTTTAAGTTTTCATTTAGTGATGAGTGAATTTTTGCTAGAAAAAGAGCAGGAGAAATAACATGCAAGTGTCTCAGAGCCGGCAAAAGCTATGAAAAGAGTGACACTTTATCTCACAGAGTATGACGCAGCCGCAGAAGTGACATGCATGGTTGTTGTCACCACTAGAATTACCCTACTGTAGCCAAAGCACAATAAACTTATTTAACCTCTTCCAAGGCCCATATTTACAAAATACCGACTTCTGGGAATCCATACTCTGGTCTCAAGAGACCAAGTCAATCATTTCGGATCCAAAAGCATCCAAAATGTTCTGGTGTTGCTAGAGGAGGAGTACAGTGAGAAGTGTTTGGTACCCACAGTGACGTTCCATTAGGCCACGGGGCAGCCGTGGCCTAATGGTTAGAGAGTTGGACTTGTAACCCAAAGGTTGCAGGTTCGATTCCCAGGTCTGTCGGTGGGGGGAGTGAATAACAAGTGCTCTCTCCACCTTCAATACCACGACTGAGGTGAGACCCTTGAGCAAGGCACCGATCCCCCAACTGCTCCCCGGGCACCGCAATATGGCTGCCCACTGCTCCGGGTGTGTGTTCACTGCTGTGAGTGTGCACTTGGATGGGTTAAATGCAGAGGACAAATTCCGAGTATGGGTCACCATACTTGGCCACACACCACTTCCCTTTTCAGTGGTAGTAAAGCTCTTCTATAGGGATGAATGTGTGCTGAAGGTGTGAGGGAGTTGTGCTTTATCAACGCTGTCATGAATTCACACACTACTGTGTGATGGAATACAAAAACTTGAAACAGAAGATGCTACCCTCCCCTCATTCCCTGCATTATTGGGCATTTTTTCAGCATGACAATGAAGATATTCATTCTCCCAAGGTGAAAATCCTTCAGTGGACATGTATTTAACTCAATCTTAACGCTCTTGAGCAGCTGTGGGGGATTCTGTGGAGACGAGCTGAGCAAAACTTGCCATTAAAGACCAGAGCATTTAAGGAGGTCGTCCTCCAGGAGTTAAACAGGACAGATGTGAAAATTTGTCATGAACTTGTACACTCAGTGCCAAGAAGGGTCAGAGCAGTATACTTAAAAGTTCTGGAGGACATACTAAGTACTAGAATATTATACATTTGCTGAATTAAATCTAGGGTGTACTCATTTCTGCAATCATTCATTTAAACAAAATCGGCTAATTTACTTATCTTACAGAAAATATTGGCATATATTTTGTTGTTTTTATTAAGTATATGTTTAATACATTTCAATTTTGCCATCTTTCCATGAATTATATTAGTGATCATTAAGAAAATACATATTTTATATTTATTCAGAGGGGGTGTACTCATTTATGCTGTGCACTGTATAATATACAGTGAGGTCAATAAGTATTTGATCACCCTAGAAATCATGGAGGGGTCTACAATTTTCAGCATAGGTGCATTTCCACTGTGAGAGACAGAATCTAAAAATAAAAATCCGGAAATCACATTGTATGATTTTTTAACAATTTATTTGTGAATTACTGTGTCAAATAATTATTTGATCACTTGAGTCAAAAAATTTTAATATTTGGTACAGAAGCCTTTGTTAACAATTACAGAGGTCAAACGGTTCCTGTAGTTCTTCACCAGGTTTGCACACACTGCAGGAGGGATTTTGGCCCACTCCTCCATACAGATCTTCTCTAGATCTGTCAGGTTTCGGGGCTGTCGCTGAGCAACACGATGTTTCAGCTCCCTCCAAAGATTTTCTATTGGATTTAGGTCTGGAGACTGGCTAGGCCACTCCAGAACCTTGATATGCTTCTTACGGAGCCACTCCTTGGTTTTCCTGGCTGTGTGCTTTGGGTCATTGTCATGTTGGAAGACCCAGCCACGACCCATCTTTAATGCTCTGACTGAGGGAAGGAGATTTTTGCCCAATATGTCACAATACATGGCCCCGTTCATCCTCTCCTTAATACAGTGCAGTCGTCCTGTCCCCTGTGCAGAAAAACACCCCCAGAGCATGATGCTTCCAGCCCCATGCTTCACTGTAGGTATGTTATTATTGGGATGATACTCATCATTCTTCTTCCTCCAAACACGGCGAATGGAGTTAAGACCAAAAAGTTCTACTTTGGTCTCATCTGACCACAGGACTTTCTCCCATGACTCCTATGGATCATCCAGATGGTCCCTGGCAAACTTCAGACGGGCCTGGACATGGCTGACTTAAGCAGGGGAACCTTCCGTGCGATGCAAGATTTTAAACCATGACGTCTTAGTGTATTACTGATAGTAGCCTTGGAAACGATGGTCCCAGCTCTCTTCACGGCATTGACCAGCTCCTCCCGTGTAGTTCTGGGCTGATTCTTCACCATTCTTAGCATCATTGATACCCCACGAGGAGAGATCTTCCGTGGGGCCCCAGTCCGAGGGACATTGACAGTCATCATTAGCCTCTTCCATTTTCTGACAATTGCTCCAACAGTTGTTCTTTTTTCACCAAGCTGCTTGGCAATTGCCCCGTAGCCCTTTCCAGCTTTGTGAAGGTCTACAATTTTGTCTCGTGTCTTTTGACAGCTCTTTGGTTTTGCCCATGTTGCTACTTAGACTTTGGCTGATTGTGGGGTGCACAGGTGTCTTTATGACAGCTAACGACCTCAAACAGGTGCTACTAATTTAGAATCATGAGCAGAGTGTAGCTGGACTATTTAAAAGCAAAATAACAGGTCTTTGAGGGTCAGAAATCTGGCGGATAAGCAAGTGATCAAATACTTATTTGACAGTAATTCACAAATAAATTGTTAAAAAATCATACAATGTGATTTCCGGATTTTTATTTTTAGATTCTGTCTCTCACAGTGGAAATGCACCTATGCTGAAAATTGTAGACCCCTCCATGATTTCTAAGTAAGAGAACTTGCAAAATCACAGGGTGATCAAATACTTATTGACCTCACTGTATATATACACATACATACACAACCAATTGTAAGTCGCTTTGTATAAAATCATCTGCTAAATGAATAAATGTAAAATGTGTGTGTGTGTGCATACACACTTAAAGAAAAAAATATATCAATTAAAATAATTAAGATGAATTATATTGTATTGCCCTTCCACAGTGCGCAACAAAATATTTGATCCATTTTATCTTGTGTTCATAATCATTGGAAGACCAAATTGAAAGTGAAAATAAAACTGATTAAATCATCCAGCCCTATGCAGGCGAGACATCTACCTGCTGAGCTGAAGACCAATGAAGAGAGGTGCTGAGCAACTGCCTGTAGCCCTGAAGCACCACCAAGAGATTCTGTATCCATAGAAGAAAGGATATTATGGAGACACGTCAATGCCCGACACTGCACCCGCTGCATCCTAGAAGAATCAAAGACTATAAGATTTGGGTTTTCACAGCTCTGTATAAACACTACAAAACGTCATGAATATGTTTTTTACTTTTTCAAGAGGTATTTCCAGGTAGGGTCCTTGCTACAGAGCTCAAGGGCAGCAGCACTGGGGAACTCTGCCTTCTTCAAGACCTGCAACAAATCAATCAGTGAAGTGAATTCAGTACACACACTTCACCTATGACACAGGTGTACGGTATGTATTACAAACAATTGACTATGTATTGAGTATTATTATTCCAATAGTGCGCCTTTGACACATCTTTGTGTATCAAGGGGTCATAGAATACATTTTTTATGAATTTTCTCTGAGGTCCACTAGCTTTTTCATTGAAAGCATTCATACTGTAATTCAGTTTTGTATGGCAATTTTTCATCTCGTCTTTTACTCTTAGAATTAAATTGGCTGTTTTTCCTACTTATTCTAGAGACTCCACTATTATGTATTGCCATTTCATAATAATCCACTTGAATCCTTGATCATGTTAACACTGTCATTATATCATGTGCTTCCCTTTGGTAAAATCATGCTTTCAAAACACACACACACAGACAAACAATTTAAAATAACTGTTTTGTATTTTAAAGGGGTCATATGACGCGATTTCAAGTTTTGCTTTCTCTTTGGATTGTTACAAGCTGTTCATGCATAGATAAGATCCCTAAAGTTGCAAAAACTAAAGTCTCAAACCCAAAGAGATATTCTTTATAAAAGTTAAGACTCGTCCACGCCCCCCTAAAACGGCTCATTTAACCACGCCCCCACATGTCTACGTCACTGTGTCGCAGTGTTAATTTTGGCAGGCATTTTTGATTTAGTCTTAGTCTTTATCTTGAGACGAAAATGCTTAATAGTCTTAGTTACATTTTAGTCATTCGAGTCTTTCATAGTTTTAGTCGACGAAAAGTCATAGCATTTTTTGTCAACTTTTAGTCATAACTTTTAGTCAAACTGCAGTTACCAACATTTATTTCGGTAGCTATTTTATATGTAGTATTCAAACAAAAATAGTCATTAATTATTCTCTCTTTAGACCAAATCAATTAAGTATATGAGAAATTTGAATCAAGGATTGAATTTGGAGAAACTGGAATTAATTTTTATTTTTTGGTAGAAATACAAATTAAACAAATTTTTCAGATACAGTAGGTTTACTTAACAAGTATACTTTTATTTAACATCTTTTGTTGGTTAACATTGATGACACAGATAGGTATTTATCTAGGAACGCTGTCCCTTTAAGACGGAAGGTATGCATGTAATACTGGCACGCATTGAGTTTTCACCCACCTGTTATACGCTCATTTAAGCCATAACCGACTGTATTTACATGAGATACTCTACAGACATTTGGACTGCTGTGTGTGTAATTGAGCACTGAGAACTGATCGTGCTCTGTATGAGACTGAAGAAGTGGAGCGTGCGTGCGAGAGAGAGAGCACTTCTATCAGCGCGATTCCGCCTATCCCGCCTTCATAAACTTTAAGTTATTCGACAACGAATTGTGACTCCCGGGAAAAACGGGACATCTGGTCACCATGTCCCTATGGTTCAACCCAAATATTAGAGTGTGTGCAGCGCGTTTTACGGAGGAATATTTCCTGAACCTGGGAGAGTAGCCTACAAAGCCAGCTGTGCTCAAAGGCTGTTTCTATAAAGTGAGGCAATTCCAACTTTGCAAGGACAGTCTGGCGCTTCTGACTCACAGCCTGTAAGTATGTTTTCATATTTAAAGAATTTGCCACTGACGATTCAAACGTGAGTTTTGAGCGGTGTAGAGTAGTGCTTGTTGTTTGTCGTTTCTCCGATCAAAAATGCAGACATGGTAATGTTTACGAGGCGCGATGCAACGCGACGCGTAAAAAGACAGTATAAGTCATTATAATCATTATGTCCCCACTGGATGCAACAAATGCCTCGTTTATAATAGGTTTTATTGTTTTTGTCTCGTCACGCTGGGACACGGCATCACAATGAATGAATGAATGAATGAATGATGCATTTATATAGTATTGTGTAGCCATACACCCAAAGGCATATGTGGGGGGTCTCTCTTCACACCACCAGTTGCAGCATCCGTCACACACAGGACAACGGCGCCAGTTCACCACACACCAGAGGTAGAGGAGAGAGAGTTCCAATCGGTGGATGGGGATTATTAGAAGGCCAATCACAAGGGAATTTGGCGCACCGGGGTTACACCCCTACTCTTTACGGATAGGGATTTTTAATGACCACAGAGAGTGGCCTCGGTTTAATCAGAGCGGTGCTTTTTACAGTATAGAGTCCTCACTTCTGGGGTGTTAGGACAAGAGCACCCCCTGCTGGTCTCATAACACCTCTTCCAACAGAGCCCAGGAGGTTTGTAAAAATCGACGCATAACATTTCCGTCACACGCTTGAGGTATTCAGAAAGGTAGCAGGAGCAACAAGCACACCTACTTCTCAAGAGCGATGTACAGTAGGGGGAGCATGAGGAGCAACAATAACGGTACACAAATATGATGGTTTGGTACGTACCTCGGTTTAAACGTCACGGTTCAGTATGATTTTGGTACAGCAGGGGGAAAAACTAAACTTTTTTTGTTTGTTTTTTAAATAGTGGTTTACTGAATAAGTTGCTCTTTCTTTAAATACTTTCAGTTATAGTTTAAATTTTCTTAGTGATAAAAATCTACCTCAGCTTATGCTTAAAACTATAGCCTAACAACTTAACCCAAACTTAAATTTAATTACTATTTGTTTTTAAATAGATGATCAACACTCAAGCGGCTCTCCAAGGCGTTTATACAGCGATCTGTCATGCCACATCAAAGACTGTCAAAATGCCATTTATTATTTGAATTTCCTGAAAAAAATTAATAAAATACTGTATTCGTTCGGAACCGAACCGAAAGACCCGTAACGAAATGGTTCGGTACGAATACGTCTACCGTTACACCCCTAATGTACAGTATGTGGAAAATAATGTGTGTGTTTTTTTTTTTACCTTAAACCACAAACACATTGCATTACACCAAATACACAAAATAATGTTCTTTTTAGCAACGTCATATGACCCCTTTAATATATTTCAAAATGTAATATATTTCTGTGATGGCAAAACTGAATGTTCAGCGGTCATTACTCCAGTCTTCAGTGTTTCATGATCCTTCAGAAATCATTCTAATATTCTGATTTGCTGCTGGAGAAACATTTATTCTAATCAATGTTGAAAACAGTTGTGTAGGGCCCTATGAAATCCGTTTTATTTTTTCCTAAATTCAGTTTTATTTTTTTCCAAATTCCATTATTTCCGTTAAAATTTTTCTGGATTTTGTTTTTTCCGTTTTAATTTTTCTGGATGGTTAAATTTTTTAATGGTTAAATTACATTTTTATTAATCAAAAAAGCATGTATTATTAATTAAAATAATAAAACTTATACAATTTAACAAACTTATTAAAAGATTAACAAACTTTACATATTTAGGGCCCTATGAAATGTTTTATTTTTTCTCACCTTATGTTTTATTGTTACCAAATTCTGTGTTTTAGCATGTCTAATTATTTGAATGCATAAAAACAACTTTTATTTATTCTTACAATAGTCTTGTGAATTTTTTTTCCCCCTCAGAAATTCTGTGTTGTGTATTCACATTTTTCTGGTTATCAAATGAAGGCATTAAATATTTTAATTAATGAAAATTAAACAAATTATATTTTTTGGCAAATAAAGTGGATTTACTATTAAAATGAAAACATGAAAGAAATATTGTGTGATTATTTCTTAAAAAAATAATGTTTTATTATTTTTTTTAACAGTAGTAGTAGTATTAGGTACATTCTACTAAACAGAGATATATTTCTGGCTCAATGTCCTCAAGTTTAACCGAACTTTTATTTTGACAGGTTGCCGTGAATACCTTTAACTGACTGACGTTGGTTGTGGCTAGAAGGGATACAGCTGCGGCCGGAAACTAACAAGAAGTTTTACTCAAATGAAACGGTAAAATGTTCATGAAGTGACTCTCAGAGCAGTTCTGGAGATGTTGTTCATGTATTTATGTCCTCATTTAGTGAGGTGGCAGACGCTGAAATCACCGCGAGCGTTGTGCGTGCTTCAGTACATGTTCAGACACATGCAACATGCAGGATTCATATTTAAATAGTCTTTTTGCGGCTTAATATTTACAGATTCTAGTCCATATCGCGATTTGTTTTCATTTAATGACATACTTTTGATTAATTCTTCCAAACTTTGACAAATTCCGTGACATTCCGCGTTAAACGGTAAATTCCGTTTTTTATGACTGGATTCCGTGATTCCATCCGCGTTTTCTGCATCGCGGAAATCATAGGGCCCTATTTGTGCATGTTTATATTTTTGTGGAAACCATGATACACTTTTGCAGGATTCTTTGATGAATCAAAAGTTCAAAATAATAATCTTTTGTAACATTGTAAACTTTAACAATGCAACTGGAACATTCTAGCTTTTTTACTGTCACTTTTGATGAATTTGATGTGTCCTTGCTAAATGAAAGTACGAGTTTCTGTAGGAAAACAATGACCCCAGATTTCTGAACAGTAGTCTACTAACTCAGGATTATTTCATCAGCAAGCACATTTTTGTCACAGACTATTTTAGTGCCCTCTCCCTGTGTCTGCAAACACAAGGCAAATCCTTCACAAGGCCTAACCAGTGTCCTCATATAACTGCCAAAATATGCCCATAACACTCCCATTTTAGACTGTTTTACAAAGATCCCAAAGTGACCTGGAGTACAGCATGTGAGAATTGTGTTCTCCCCACTGAACCAGCAGGATCTGTAACATCAGAATAAATAAAAAAAAACTGTGGCACTGTTTGTTTTGCTGACTATGTAATAGGGTTGCACGATACACCGGTACTACGGTAGTATCGCGATACTAAAGCTTAAAAATACCCGCGGTGCCATCGCATTTTTTAAACGGTAGTATCGTCCATAAGCCGTTGCAGTATTTATATGGTATTGAGTGTTTCCCGACGCTTCAGTTCAGTTTGCAATGAGAAGTTGCACTTGCACGTAGGGCTTGAAGGAATTTCCCTTGTGGTTGAGCATGGCATGTGTGAACAGCAGACTGACACAGCAGGAGAGAACACTGCTGGCTTCAAACTCATTGTTCACAGTGCAGATGGACAATGACCCAAAGCATACTGCAAAAGCAACAAAGAGTTTTTGAAGGGAAAGAAGTGGACTGTTATGCAATGGCCAAGTCTCTGACCTGAATCCGATTGAGCATGCTGCTGACTGATGCTGAAGACGGTTGCAGTAGAGGCCTGGCAGAGCATCATGGCGTCTGGTGATGTCTATGCGTTCCAGACTTCAGGCTGTAATTGACTGCAAAGGATTTGCAACCAAGTATTAAAAAGTGAAAGTTTGATTTATGATTATTATTCTGTCCCATTACTTTTGGTCCCTTAACAAGTGGGAGGCACATATGCAAACTGTTGTAATTCCTACACCGTTCACCTGATTTGGATGTAAATACCCTCAAATTAAACCTGACAGTCTGCAGTTAAAGCACATCTTGTTCGTTTCATTTGAAATCCATAGTAGTGGTGTATAGAGACAAAAATGTTAGAATTGTGTCGATGTCCCAATATTTATGGACCTGACTGTATATACATATATACATATATGTGTATGTATACATAAGCATATATACCGCATATACACATATATGATATAATATGTGATTAGATTATATATATAATCTGTGTGTACGTGTTACGATGAAACGAGGTCATATTCAGAAACCAATGAAACGAAACTAAATCACGTTGAAACAGGAAGTGAAGTAAACGGAAGAGAATGACATAACGGTCCACATAACAAAACATAAACCTGACAATAAGATCGTTAGTCTATTAGCATATATATATATATATATATCAGTTAGTTCTGATCCTCGAATCTCACTGACAAGATACTTTTTCTGTTGATATTTAACCTCCGTGTTCTAGACGGGCTGTCAATCAGTGCAGTTTCATTGTTCATTGCGGTAAGAGACTGTCTTTGAGTGGGTCTTAAACCATTCATTCAACTACAAGTTCAAAAACGCTGATTCATTCGAGATATGTAATGTTATAATGATATGTAAAGCTGCTGAAATCATTTTAACTTTGAGCGCCACTTTTAAAGGCTCAGCTGACCAGCAGAGCGTCGATGCTAAGACAGATTTCGCTTTCCTTGGACATGACAACCTGTTTTCACAAATATACATGACTCGGCCTGAAGGACAGACTCAGGTAATCGCACGCGCTCAGTCGATCTCTCATATTCGCTGTCTGTTTAGGCTTGTTAAGTGCAAATTTACTGAGCCTCTGTACAAATCAGCATGGTACGCATTGTTATCATTACTAATATTCAGTACATATGCACTAAGTATAAAACGAGAAGGGCGTGACCTTACGAAAAAAAAAAAAAGGAAATATCGCGGTTGCTGCGGTTGTTGCATTCCTCTGCGGTTATGCTCGTCAATAGCACGGTATTGCGATATTGCGGTTATCGCGACAGCCCTACTTGCACGTCGTTGTTCATGCTGCAGTTTATCAGAAGAAAGGGTCTGATTCAGACCGTCTGATGTCATTTTAAAAAACAGCAGATCAACCATCACTTATTCAACATCATAATATTATCTTGCAAGAAAGTATTATCACAGTTTTATTCATTTGACCACTTCTAGAACAGGTGAACTAGTTAGTTTCTGGAAGCATCTTTGCGATCACGAACGCAATTCCATTCATCAACATAGCGGCTTTGCACTTGGTTCTTATCATATATATATATATATATATATATATATATATATATCTTTATAATGTTATGTTTTAATATACGTGCTGCTAACTTGGAAATTTCAAGATATGCGAGCAAAAAATGCTCCTGACAGTTCGGCAATATGACACGAGCAGGAGTGCTGTTTTTGTTTCGTTTCTGTGTTCGAATCCAAATCTGCGTTGTCTCTGAATCACTGATTCACTGAGCCATTCATAAAAACAGTCATTTGATTCGCTTCTGAAGGATTCAGACGTTTTGAAAGAATCGTTTGAATGACTCAGTGATTCAATAACGAACTTCTGCCACCCGCTGGCCGTTTTAAGTTTCCCATCTAAAAGTAGGCATATTACATTATTTTCCAACATATTTCTATATTCAGAATTTAGTATTTAAAACATTAATCTCATAACTTTATTTATGCAATTATAAATACAGTCTAAATGTATAAATTCACATCTAAATGTCACTTCATGCAGCTTCTGTGCAGTGCTAAGATTTGTTTAGATCATTTCATGGATAACAATAGCCAGTCATTCATTCACATTAATTAAGTATTCAGAGAAAAATAATGTCTGTTTTCATTTACATCTATTTATTTATGAAATTGATTCATTTTGTAGAATTGAATTTTAAATTAACAATACTGCATGGTATCGTGATACTACTTGGTATCGTGATACTTCAGCTGGTATAGTATCGTAAGACATTTTTATGGTATCGTGACAACCCTACTATGTAATAATGTGTGTTACCTGTTGAGGTATGTTGTGGTTGAGCAGGATTGTGTGAAGTTCAGCAGACATACAGAGAGGAGAGAACAAGCTGGAATTAGTGTCTGACATCCCATCAGCACACATCTCGCTCTCATCGCTGCTGGACATCTCCTCCCACTCATCATCTGAGGGCTCTACACACACACACACACACACACTCAGTCAATATCCCATCACATTCTCTCTGTCTCGTCTTCTCGGACAAAAACACAGAAATCATTCCTCTAATTGCACACATTAGCAGGAAAATCCTGAGGATTGCCTATAACAGTCTTGTCTTCCCTGCTCGACTATAAACACACACACTCACCATCAGAGCAGCACATGTTGACGATGATTTCCAGTGACGTCTGCTGTGCTGACAGCAGTGCTTTGGCCTCTCGCAACTCCATTCTGTCCCTCTTAAAACCCACAGACACACAACAAAACCACATAAGTAATTGTTTGGGTTATTTGTACACATACAGTGATGGTTAAACTGATCCTTTAACTGAAACAGAAAATGATATAATTAAGAGCATTCACAACAACATGGAGATTTTAAACATGGTTTGCTTTGGTTCCAGTTGTAAACTGGGCCACAAATTAGAGGCTCTGGATCAAATCTCACCGTGAACTTTCAAAGAGGACAATGTTTAGGACACCCTATGGGTTGGTTAGACAGGAGCTCAGAGAGGTTACAGTAGCCCTGCACAATCATATGTAAGTGGGGACAGTCACTCTGTGTTTAGAGAGTGAGAACCATCTGGCTCTGAGGGACAGATGTGTCATCAGTTGGGCTGACATGGTTTGAAGGGGAAAGAAAGTGCAGGAGGTACGCCATAGCCTTCATGTCAAGTAGCATAGTGGAGACAGTCTTTAAAAATGCATCTATGATCTCCATACGCATGTGAACCTATCATAATAATATAAGTAGCTCATTTTTTGTTGTTAATGTTTTTAGATAAAGCACCCAAAAATAAATTCTATCATAGTTTAATCACCATCATGTTGTTTCAAACCTAAATGACTGACTGTTTCAAACCTGAACAACATGAGAGTGAGTAAATAATCTCAGAATTTTCTTTTTTCTTTAACACATTTTCACAATATTTAAAATGTTCTAAAATGTGCAAACTTTTTCACTTAATAGCTTTTAACTTACAGGCAACAGATCTGAGATGTCATTTTTTGTTTTTGACATTCGTCCATTAGGCTTTCTTCCATTCGTCTTCTCATCTCTCACGTCCTCCTCCATCTCCTCGGCCTCGTGACCTGTGGGCCGTTCGTCTGTATGATCTGACTCTGCTGCAGATGTGGTCTCTTTGGACAGACGGGCAGATTCTGCACGCCACAGCTCTGGGATGAGCTCTCCTGCGTCCAGACTGAGGCTGTGTGAGAGAGTGGTGGCCAGCGCTGTCAACGTCTGAGACTGCTGTGCTGAAGACAGACCACTCTTCAGATTCCATAAAGAGCCTGAACGACAGAGGAAAGACGAACAACATTCTTTAGCTTTATTTCAAATATTCAGTTAGTCTCTACGACCCATTCACAAAGCATCATTACTGTAGTAATGATAAATTCACTCACTAATTATTAGCACTATATCAACTCTTTGGAAGTATTACAAGTTCAATTAGCTAACTATAATTTCCTAGCTCTATATATGAAGAGTTCATTTGCAAAAACAGATAACTCCGTTTTTAACAATTCTCAAAAATCATGTTTTTTCATTGTGCATTCCAATTAATCTCAATCAAATTGCAGTTGGGTTATTTTGACTACGTTAAAAAATTACTTTAAAAAACAGCTAACTAACACAATATAAACATGATAACATAAAAAACATGATTTTTGAAAATTTGTAAAAAGGGAGTTATCTGTTTTTGCAAATAAACTTTTCATATATATATACACATATACATACACATATACATACATACATACATATATATATATATATATATATATGTGTACATATACAGGTGCTGGTCATATAATTAGAATATCATCAAAAAGTTGATTTATTTCACTAATTCCATTCAAAAAGTGAAACTTGTATAATGTATACATTCATTCCACACAGACTGATATATTTCAAGTGTTTATTTCTTTTAATTTTGATGATTATAACTGACAACTAATGAAAACCCCAAATTCAGTATCTCAGAAAATTAGAATATTGTGAAAAGGTTCAATATTGAAGACACCTGGTGCCACACTCAATCAGCTAATTAACTCAAAAAACCTGCAAAGGCCTTTAAATGGTCTCTCAGTCTAGTTCTGTAGGCTACACAATCATGGGGAAGACTGCTGACTTGACAGTTGTCCAAAAGACGACCATTGACACCTTGCACAAGGAGGGCATTTCACAAAAGGTCATTGCAAAAGAGGCTGGCTGTTCACAGAGCTCTGTGTCCAAGCACATTAATAGAGAGGCGAAGGGAAGGAAAAGATGTGGTAGAAAAAAGTGTACAAGCAATAGGGATAACCGCACCCTGGAGAGGATTGTGAAACAAAACCCATTCAAAAATGTGGGGGAGATTCACAAAGAGTGGACTGCAGCTGGAGTCAGTGCTTCAAGAACCACTACGCACAGACGTATGCAAGACATGGGTTTCAGCTGTCGCATTCCTTGTGTCAAGCCACTCTTGAACAACAGACAGCGTCAGAAGCGTCTCGCCTGGGCTAAAGACAAAAAGGACTGGACTGCTGCTGAGTGGTCCAAAGTTATGTTCTCTGATGAAAGTAAATTTTGCATTTCCTTTGGAAATCAGGGTCCCAGAGTCTGGAGGAAGAGAGGAGAGGCACAGAATCCACGTTGCTTGAGGTCCAGTGTAAAGTTTCCACAGTCAGTGATGGTTTGGGGTGCCATGTCATCTGCTGGTGTTGGTCCACTGTGTTTTCTGAGGTCCAAGGTCAACACAGCCGTATACCAGGAAGTTTTAGAGCACTTCATGCTTCCTGCTGCTGACCAACTTTATGGAGATGCAGATTTCATTTTCCAACAGGACTTGGCACCTGCACACAGTGCCAAAGCTACCAGTACCTGGTTTAAGGACCATGGTATCCCTGTTCTTAATTGGCCAGCAAACTCGCCTGACCTTAACCCCATAGAAAATCTATGGGGTATTGTGAAGAGGAAGATGCGATATGCCAGACCCAAACAATGCAGAAGAGCTGAAGGCCACTATCAGAGCAACCTGGGCTCTCATAACACCTGAGCAGTGCCACAGACTGATCGACTCCATGCCACGCCGCATTGCTGCAGTAATTCAGGCAAAAGGAGCCCCAACTAAGTATTGAGTGCTGTACATGCTCATACTTTTCATGCTCATACTTTTCAGTTGGCCAAGATTTCTAAAAATCCTTTCTTTGTATTGGTCTTAAGTAATATTCTAATTTTCTGAGATACTGAATTTGGGGTTTTCATTAGTTGTCAGTTATAATCATCAAAATTAAAAGAAATAAACACTTGAAATATATCAGTCTGTGTGGAATGAATGTATACATTATACAAGTTTCACTTTTTGAATGGAATTAGTGGAATAAATCAACTTTTTGATGATATTCTAATTATATGACCAGCACCTGTATATATATATATATATATATATATACATATATATACAGTGGGTACGGAAAGTATTCAGACCCCCTTAAATTTTTCACTCTTTGTTATATTGCAGCCATTTGCTAAAATCATTTAAGTTCATTTTTTTTCCTCATTAATGTACACACAGCACCCCATATTGACAGAAAAACACAGAATTGTTGACATTTTTGCAGATTTATTAAAAAAGAAAAACTGAAATATCACATGGTCCTAAGTATTCAGACCCTTTGCTCA
Organism: Schizothorax lantsangensis; assembly: GCA_027422415.1. Taxonomy (NCBI): domain Eukaryota; kingdom Metazoa; phylum Chordata; class Actinopteri; order Cypriniformes; family Cyprinidae; genus Schizothorax; species Schizothorax lantsangensis. The sequence continues at coordinate 23,416,700 of CM049839.1, forward strand.
GTATTTAGTAGAAGCACCCTTTTGATTTAATACAGCCATGAGTCTTTTTGGGAAAGATGCAACAAGTTTTTCACACCTGGATTTGGGGATCCTCTGCCATTCCTCCTTGCAGATCCTCTCCAGTTCTGTCAGGTTGGATGGTAAACGTTGGTGGACAGCCATTTTTAGGTCTCTCCAGAGATGCTCAATTGGGTTTAAGTCAGGGCTCTGGCTGGGCCATTCAAGAACAGTCACGGAGTTGTTGTGAAGCCACTCCTTTGTTATTTTAGCTGTGTGCTTAGGGTCATTGTCTTGTTGGAAGGTAAACCTTCGGCCCAGTCTGAGGTCCTGAGCACTCTGGAGAAGGTTTTCGTCCAGGATATCCCTGTACTTGGCCGCATTCATCTTTCCCTCGATTGCAACCAGTCGTCCTGTCCCTGCAGCTGAAAAACACCCCCACAGCATGATGCTGCCACCACCATGCTTCACTGTTGGGACTGTATTGGACAGGTGATGAGCAGTGCCTGGTTTTCTCCACACATACCGCTTAGAATTAAGGCCAAAAAGTTCTATCTTGGTCTCATCAGACCAGAGAATCTTATTTGTCACCATCTTGGAGTCCTTCAGGTGTTTTTTAGCAAACTCCATGCGGGCTTTCATGTGTCTTGCACTGAGGAGAGGCTTCCGTCGGGCCACTCTGCCATAAAGCCCCGACTGGTGGAGGGCTGCAGTGATGGTTGACTTTCTACAACTTTCTCCCATCTCCCGAATGCATCTCTGGAGCTCAGCCACAGTGATCTTTGGGTTCTTCTTTACCTCTCTCACCAAGGCTCTTCTCCCCCGATAGCTCAGTTTGGCCGGACGGCCAGCTCTAGGAAGGGTTCTGGTCGTCCCAAACGTCTTCCATTTAAGGATTATGGAGGCCACTGTGCTCTTAGGAACCTTAAGTGCAGCAGAATTTTTTTTGTAACCTTGGCCAGATCTGTGCCTTGCCACAATTCTGTCTCTGAGCTCTTCAGGCAGTTCCTTTGACCTCATGATTCTCATTTGCTCTGACATGCACTGTGAGCTGTAAGGTCTTATATAGACAGGTGTGTGTGACTCAAATGAAGGTGTAGAACCATATCAAGGATAATCAGAAGAAATGGACAGCACCTGAGTTAAATATGAGTGTCACAGCAAAGGGTCTGAATACTTAGGACCATGTGATATTTCAGTTTTTCTTTTTTAATAAATCTGCAAAAATGTCAACAATTCTGTGTTTTTCTGTCAATATGGGGTGCTGTGTGTACATTAATGAGGAAAAAAAATGAACAAATGATTTTAGCAAATGGCTGCAATATAACAAAGAGTGAAAAATTTAAGGGGGTCTGAATACTTTCCGTACCCACTGTGTGTGTGTGTGTGTGTATATATTATATATATATATATATATAGAGAGAGAGAGAGAGAGAGAGAGAGAGAGAGAGAGAGACAGAGCTAGTGGCATGTTGCAAACACATTTAAGGATGGACGTAGTAGATTTAGTAACTGTTTTTACTACACAACCAGTGTCATCCGTTCTTTTACCTGCAGCCAGCGTTCGCAGTAGAGTGTATTCCATACTAGTGTGTGTGGAGGACAGAATGTTTTCCAAGACCCCAAACACCGCTGCATTCACACTGCGCACAAGCTCGGTGTTCTCTTCTGTTACTGTGTGCAAGCAGTGGGCTACACAGAAAACACACACACAAAACAGCAATTACCACTAAATAGTGCCCAAATAAAGAAGTGTGAGAATGAAAAATATGGATTATGAAAATCTATATATAAATATCCATGTGTCTATTTGGAAGGAATAAAATAAAAATAGGAGGGAGGTTTATATATACACAACCGTTTAAAAGCTTGGGAATGGTAATGTTTCTTTAATGATTTTGAAATAAGTATACTCTTACATTCTCCAAGGATTGGAGCATTTATTGGATTAAAAATATACAAAAATAGGTAAAGCTGCAAAATATTATAACAATTGGAAATGACTGTTTTCTATTTGAAAATACTTTAAGATGTAATTTATTCCAGTGAAGGTAAAGCTGAATTTTCAGCATCAATACTCCAGTCTTCAGTGTCACAATATGATCCTTCAGAAATCATTCTAATATGCTGATTTGGTGCTCAAGAAACTGGGCTGGGTATCGATTCAGATGTCCCGATTCGATTTCGATTCGCAAGTTCTCGATTCGTTTCGATTAAATTCTTGGTTTGATTCTCAATGTTTTGATTACATTCAGTGAATATAGTTTTAATGCAAATGCTATTGATATTTCTAAAAAATGAACAGTAAACATCGGTTTACAAATGGTGAATTAATGAAAAGAAATTAAGAGCCACAGGCCTGTATTTTAAACCTATTCTTTTTTGTATAGGGTCATTATTTAAACAATAATAGGGCCCCTATCAAATGTTCTTAATTTCTCTGGTAATCAGATGAAGGCATTAAACATTAATTTAATTTATCCTAATCAAATGAAAATTAAACCCTTTTATTTTTTGGCAAACAAAGTGCTGCACAACAGAGGTTTACTGTTAAAATTAAAAAGAAAACAAATGTGATTATTCCTTTAAAAATAAAGATTTATTAATATTTAGTAGTAGTAGCATTGTTGTTACATTGAGTCTTAAGACTGTTAAATAGTAATATATTTCTGACACAGTTTCTTCACGTTAAATTAAACTTTTATTTTGACGGGTAGCTGTGAGGAATTTGCAGCTGCTGTGTATGTGATATGACGGTAGTTTTCTCAAATTAAACGGTAAAATGTTAATGAAATGACTCTCAGAGCAGCTGGAGATGATATTCGTGTGAGAGACGGCAAAAGCTTAAAACACCGCGAGCATCGTCCACGCTTTAGTATGTGTGTAGTAAACCAAACAGTGCGTCGCGCCATCCGCTATTCATTCATTGCGGAAATCATGGCACCCTATGCGTGATGTCAAATGCTTCCGCAGATTTGTAGTATTACTATAGCATTTTACCTGAGCATTGCAAACCACACATATTGCTTTGTTCTTGGTTCTTGTCAAAAGTATCTCCGCCATTATAAGCACTGAATGAATGATGGCTTTCTGTTGTAACATCGCGCAAGGTAAATAAGAGGGTGACATCTAGAAGACTAATGATAAGATCCACATTAATCAGATCTTGTTTTAAAATGTTTGCTGAAATAAATACCAGAAAAGATCGATTTGCGGCTTTTGAGAATCGATATCGAATCGAAGTCATAAAAAAAAAAAAAAAAAAACGATTCAATTTTTTTTTTTTTTTTGCCCAGCCCTACAAGAAACATTTCTGATTATTATCAATGTTGAAAACAGTTGTACTAATATTTTTGTGGAAGCCATGATAGAATCTTTTAAGGATACTTGAATAGAAAGTTCGAAATATTGTTTATTTTAAACAGAAATCTTTTGTAACATTACAAATTTGCAAATGTCTTTATCATTTTGATCAATTTCATGCATCCTTGTTAAATAAAAAAATTTAAATGTTAAATAAAAAAATTAAAAACTTGCTGACCCCAAACTTATGAATAGTAGTGTATATATATGTTGGTCTATAACTAGTGCCACCTGCTGATATTGCCAGCTCCATATTCTGAGGGTGTCTCTGTAGACAGTGTAGAAGAACATCTAGAAGTCCAGTCTTATTAAACACTGACACAGCTGTGCTGCTGCTCTCACTACACATTCACAGAAAAACAGACAGAAAAAAACAGATCATACAAGACATATAACCATGTCATCTGATTGAACACATTTCGACAGTTTAAAACAACTCTCCAAACCTTGTTTTTATTGTTTATTTCCAGGTAGTATTTAAAAATGCCATCACTAAACGTTGTGCTTAATGACTGTTTTTAATGTGATAACGGATTAGTCTCATATTTTGGCCTAATCTTCAGCCTGCAAACTAGTCACTATATATAAAGCATGATGATGTGCTGTCAAGTGTTCACAGGAAACACTTAAGACACTCAAAGGCATTTGGGACATTTGTTAATACACTTGTTAAGTGTAAATGTCAATTTGTCTTGATCACTAATTGGGTTTCCCAGCGACCCTGAAGTCAGTTTGAGTTCAATCTTACCAGAGGTTCCAAAGTAAGTTTACAGCCTCATTGGCGACGTCTTCCACTATGTGTTTCTGTCCTTTCACAGTAAGAGAGGAGCTCACGTCAAAGCCAGCACAGCACTGCTCTCCACAAACACACACAAGAGACACTTGTCAAAAAGAGCTTTCACCTTTTTCCTCTTTCTCACTATGGGTGGGCGATATGGCAAAAATATCATATCACATATGATTTTTTTTTCAGGCAGGATCATGATCCACAATCCTGTTGTTTTTAAGACTATTTGCAAGTGAATGAGAAGTACAGCCATGCTAATTTAATTGGACTGACTAAAATATCCTTCATCAATGCAATAATACGTTTTTTATGGGGTGGTCACGCTACACTTTTTATCCCATTGATTTCCATTCATACGCATTCAAATGCTGGAGTCCAGAAGCACAAACTCATGAGGAGTTGTTTCACATTTCACTTCATTCCAAACTGAACTCTACCCTGCAGATTCATATCAATGAATACCAATTAAGACCAATAAAAGATTGATGCATCACAGCATGAGCTGAAATTAAAAACACAAACTTTACAGAAAAGTGTTCAGAGTTTATTTGTACATTTTGGATTTATTATTATTAGTTATATGTTGAATTAATGTTTTTAAAACACCACAGAGCATGATGAGAAATTTTGTGCTCAAAGTCTAGTGTGACCTCCCCTTTAATCATTTTTCACGTTAAACATCATGTTGAAAAATCAAGTTAAAGACTGTCATGCCAATAAATCTTTTGAATTGATCCAGCATTCGTACCTCCCTCAGGAGAGCAGACAGAGGCGTCAGCGCATCCTGTCTCACCATGTCCTCACACACTTCAGGGCCTCCGCAGGCGCTAAGATTCCTGCAGCACACACAGATGAAAATGAAGGGTCATTTTACAAAATAAACCCTGAAGCTGAAGGGTCTCATATCAGAGAGCTGTGAAATAATGACAGCTAAAATGCTAAGCTGTTCATTAGACAAACTACTCCAGAGGGAAATAATGAAATTAAAATTTATATAATTAATAGGGATGTGCAATATATATCATCTGCAATAATATCATAACTGTTGTTTTAAGATGTGCGATTTGACGTTATCGAGTATATCGCAAAAACCAAACAAAACACACCTACAGGGTGCACGCATACATTACGTGATGCGCATTTAGAGTGCGTTCTTTCACTGCATGATTCAGTCTAATAAAATGCATTTAGAATGATCGCAAAGTTTATGATATGGGGGAAGAAAATGTATATATCAGTTCATATATTTAATATCACGCAAAGAGATGTTTGTTTTTTCCTTAAATAAGCATGATTACAAATGTGATATTGATTTTATACAACAGACCAATAAACAAGTTAATATTAAGAGACTTACATTTTAGACACCATATTGCCTGTTTTTGCTCCATTTCGCCAACAAAAAAAATCTTGTTAACAACCCAAAGGTCTTATTATTCTAATTGACTGACTAAATGTAAGAATTTGACTCAAAGATGCACACTTTTAATAAACATGCCCATAAAAGGCACAAATCTATATAAACTTATTGGAAAAGATTCATTTATATCATTGCTGTGAACTGACCACCACACAGAATATGAAGAATATCAAAAACTTTAAGAGTCAGCAGTCCTTATGATATCAGCTCAATAACACTCTGCAAAATATAATCTAATTACAGTGTGTCTGTCATTGCCTTGGAGGTTGGATATTGGAACAGCTCAGGTTAACTATCTCAGTGTCATCTGAGAGTGTGTGTGAGCGTGTGTGTGTGTACCTGAGTGCTCCAGCAGCAGTCTCTCTGACCGCCAGGCTGCGGTCCAGCAGTAAAGGTCCTATTTTCCTGACTGCATCTCTCTGGAGGAATCCTGGGATCATCTGACTCTGCTGTACAACACGAGAGATACTGGCGCACGCGTACTCGCGCACATCAGCTGATGGACTCTGCAACTAAACACACACATACAGAAGGACAGTCAAGTGCTAATAGAGATGTATTTGAACCCCTCTTTGGAAGACTGGCTGGTTCAGAGTTAAAGATCCAAATCCCACGTGCTTGACAGCTGCATCAGTTCGTTCAGCCGTAAAGGTCTGCAGACTCGCTTCATTTATTCATCATGCCAACATCCCATCAATGAAAGGGCTGACACAGACATTACACACGACATATTTAGCTGTTACGCTAATATTGTTTTTATCTCAGTATTTTCAGATATTCAGATTCATAAACATAATTTACTACAAGTCTCTGAAGTTGTCACAGCGGTGGCAGCTTACTTTATCGAGCAGCTCCGCCGCCGGAGAGTCTTCTTCTTCTGATTCTTCAACAGCCTGTTTAACAGGAGTGGCTGAAAGACCATCGGGAGAAAACGATTGCCGTTTGAATTTGTTGTTTTTAGTCTTTCCCATGTTTTTTATGTGTCTGGACTGCTCTTGAAGTTAAATACCAATTCCGATCTGTTTTAAAACTCCGGCAGACTCAACACGAGCGACCATGTGGACGTTAGCCACTACCGTAAAGAGTAAAAGACTGTCGTAATAAAAGTCTCGTCGAAAAGATGGGAGCGCCACCCTGTGGGTCCAAAAACACACTGCATTTGAATGCGGGGTCTGATAGAAATCGTATTACCCTGCATGGGAGATATTGGATGTCAAATGGTCAGCATCCAGTCATCTGTTTTCTCTATCTGAAGTTCCACCACAAAATAAACCATAAATCAGAAGCAAGCGTATTTGATCTTGTTACAGATAAACTCCTTCAGGAGAGCCCGTGTCTAATCTTTAATAGTATTAAGTCAGTCAAAGTCAATCAAAGTCAGCTTTATTGTCAATTCTACATATGTACATACATACAGAGAATGAAATTGCATTACTCTCTTACTCCCTGGTGCATACAGATAACACTAAACACTCACAGTGAACGCACAAATATACAAATATACAAATAAGGACATGTAGGAAAAAATAAAAATAAAAATAATAATAATAATATAAAAAAAAAAATAGATAAAGTGGCTAAGGCACATTAAATAGTGCAAACCAGTGAAATACCAGACAGTCAGAATTGAATGGTGTAGTGCAAATGCATTAAGTCTGTTCTGTTAAAGTGACAAAAAGAGAGCAGTCTTTATCCAGACTGTCAGGAGGTAGTTGAAGGAGGTCAGTCCAATGCTGTACAAAGTGACTGGTGCTTGTCACAGTGTATGTGTGTGTGTGGTGTGTGGTGTGTGTTGTGCGGGGGGGGGGGGGTGAGTTCAGTGGTGCGTGGTGTAGGGGGGAGGGGGGGCAAGGACGGGAGGGAGTTTCACAGCCTGGTGAATGAAGCTTTTTTTTGTCCTGGCCTGGAGACTCCGCATTCCTCCCTGATGGAAGCAGACTAAAGAAGCTGTGTGTCGGGTGGGTGGTATCACCTGCAATAAAGGGCTGCGGGTGAACGGGTGCTGTAATGTCCTGGAGGGAAAGAGACACCAACGATCTTCTCATGCTCTCATTCCGTAAGGGACTTGCGGCAACGCGTTGCAGGCGCCATACCACACAGTAAATATTTTTTGCCTCTGTAGAAGGTGCACATTGGGGGCCGGGGCTCTGGCTCTTCTTATTTGCGGAGGAAGTAGAGACGCTGTGTGCTTCTTTGTTTGCTGTTTTTGGATCCTCTGATTGTACACCCAGTGTGCTGCTCATGTCGCACCATATTAGAGGAGCATTATTGCACTGTCAACGTTCCTTCGTCTTCTCCACTGAAAAATAATGAATCTCTGTTGCTGAAACCCACCACAGTCGTGTCATCCGCAAAATATATGTAGGTGTGCCTGGGTCACATAAAGAGGAGGGGGCTAGCACACATCGTTCAATGGTGCTGGATCTGCCGACCCGTGAGTTCCCGGTCAGTAGCCTACAAAATGTTTTTGAAAGAAGATTTTTATTCTCACCAAGGCTGCATTTATTTCATTAAAAATATGTTGTGTTTGCTGTTTTTGGAATTGGTGTATGTCATTATTATTTGTGTTCCAAAAATTGAAAAATAAAATAATGTAGCTATTTTCTCTTGAGTTAGTAGCCTACAAAATGTTTTTGAAAGAAGATTTTTATTCTCACCAAGGCTGCATTTATTTCATTAAAAATATGTTGTGAAACATTATTACCATTTAAAATAACTATTTTCTAGCCTATTTTAAAGGGGGCCTATTATGCAAAAATCACTTTTATAAGCTGTTTGAACACAGTTGTGAGGCCGCAGTATGTGAAAACAACCAGCCTATAATGTTAAAAATCCACCAACTATTTTTTTTATAAAACCAATAAATCATAAACAGTCTCTCCAAACCATAGACAGGAAAAAAGATGGACGACGCGTCTCCGCTTCCTTCCACTATAGAAAAGTGAAGCTAAAGCATCTCAGTACATCTTGCGAGTTTGGAGCCAGAGTCTGCGAGAGTCGTGAGGTGGAGCCGCGGAATCAAACTCCAGCAGACCCAATCAACCATAACGACACGCCCCGTTTTTATAGCATCAAATTACTAGCTAAAATTAAACTTATCACAAAAACGAACAACTGAACATATATCAGAGTGATAACAACTACCTTAAATGACCAAAACCATATTTTGGAAAATTGTATTGGAAGTGTAATTTATTTTTTTATTTTGACTCAAATCCCATTCGTTTACATGGAGAGGGCGGGGTTTATGACCTGTACTGCAGCCAACCACCAGGGGGCGATCAATGAGCCCGCAGCTTCACTTTTCCGGACATGTGAGGCCCCTCACCAGAACAAAGATCCAGGGGGCGGGGTTGGATCCAATCCAGGGGGTGGAGATTGGTAGGTTTAGGGGTGGGGATGGGTGGGTTTAAGGATCAGGGGGTGGAGACGGGTAGGTTTAGGTCAGTAAGGTGGGAGGAGTTGGATCTAAGTCCCTCCGCCCCCTGGATTTGTGTTCTGCAGTGAGGACCATCTCGCTGTGAGGCCCTAAAGGAGCTGTTTCAATTCTCTGCATAGAGGGGAAAAAGTCCCGCCCATTTGTGACGCTGCCCTATAAGCATAGACACAGCCCTGAGTGAGAAGCTAAGGAAAGTGGGAGAGATGAGAAGTGCAGGGCAAAACAGGAGAGATGAAATAGTAATATCAAGGATGAGATTTGGACACACACAAGATTAAATAGTACACTTTATAAAATGGGTAAACATGATACGGGAAGGTGTGAATTTTGTGGGCAAGAAGAATCAGTGGAACATGTTATTTTGTACTGTCAGAAATACGAAACTGAAAGAAGGATTCTAATGCAAAATTTAGAAAAAATAAAAATGCAATTTAAACTTAGAGATATATTACAAAATGACTCGAGAAATGAATGCTATAGTTTTATTTTTCAGTACCTTAAAATAACAAATTTGTGGGAGAGAATATAAAAAAAAAATTAAAAAAAAGGGGGAATCCCATTTCTCTGTCTTACCCCTTCACCTTCCCCTACCCCTTCGTCTTACCCCTAGCCCTTGTCCCTCGAAACCGAGTGGTAGTAAAAACATACCCCTATGAAATGAGACACCACTTGGTTACGGTTACGTCATCGTACACTCCAGCTGGCTGCTTCGTCACCAGAGGCGACAAGTGTGATCACAAACTTCCAAGTGGCGTAAGTGTGTGTATGTCGATCGCGTGGGTTTTATAGTGATGTTTTTGCATTGTTGTGCAAATCAGCGATGTAAAGCGTTGCAAACTAGCGATTTTTTAAAACGTTTCAATTAAGAACATGGTTGCAAATATATATGTACAGGACTGTGTAGAGCACAAAACAAGACTGTCGTAATTTTTAAATCAATTATTTAAGCCGAAAATGACTCTCTGGATGATCTGGCCGACATTGTTGCCGGTTGCGCAGTGTCTTCTGGGTACCCCTTGGTTTCAAGTAAGCTGCGAAAATGCTTGTTTTAAGGGGTATCTACCCCTTCCCCTTAGCCTCCCCTCGATCAAAACAGAATTGGGACAGCCCTTACTCTCACGTGAACGCGCAAAACTAAGACAGAGAAATGGGATTCACCCTAAGTCATTTTGATCCACACTCCATACCAGTTGGTGGCGGAAATACACCATTTTGTTGTTTGTCAACCGCCAATAAATTTTAAGAAGAAGAAGAAGAGTGAGAAGCTGTGGTCCGCCTCCGCCATTACTGATTACTTGCTGTAGCTGCTGCAGATATACAATGTCAGCGCCAAAGAGGCTTTTCAAGTGTTGTGTTTGGGATGCACTAACGAACATAGGAGTCGCCATAATCTCCCCCCCCCCCCCCATCTAAGCCGAGGACACTGTGGTTAAAATTCATTTTCGAAGGAAATATCCCGGAAAAAATCGGTAACGTCCCCTATATGTTTAGGAATTAACGTCAGCTCCAGACAAAGTAAGTATCATGCATTTGTTTTCCAAATTGCCTTTCTGAAAGAGCCTCTTGGCACTCTGTAAGGCTTATTGCTAAAGCTATCATTGTCTCTGTGTTTTCACTGATGCTGTCTTCGAGTGCTATCAGAATGATCTTAAATAGGAATGTGGTAGTTAAAAGTTGCATATGAAAGCAACGACGTGAGTCGATCGCTTGAAGTTGTCGAGCTCATGATCAGAAGTGGGACTAAGTTTGCGATAGCATGAGACCAGGGGCCTGTACCATGATGGTAGATTAACAAATTCAGAGTTATAGGATAAGTTTTGAGTTGACAAAACCAAACCACTCCAATCTGGCTTTGTTGGTACCATGAAGCTGATCATCAACTTTCTCTGTCAACTCAGGCTTGATCCTGAGTTAATGGAGCGCGTGCACATGAATGTGTGACATCAGCGGCGAACAGCCAATCACAACACAGAGCAAGTGTGACTCACTTCTCGCGAGAGAGCCAGCGAGATTCAAAACTCTTTTGTTAAAGGTTAAGAGATTAAAGAATATGAGGAATTTAAACACATTTCCACTGAAGTACTTGTCCATGAAAGAGGACAAATAAAGGAAATTATCTTGCTCTATCAGTGCAGTCACAAGTGAAACTTGTGAAGTTTGTTTATATAGTTGATAATATATAGTGATAGAGACTCAAACATGTAAGGTCACATGTAGCCATTTTTAAAGTGTTATCTATTGATTCTACCACTTGTTTATATTACATATGATCTGTATATATTAATATTAATTTAAAACAAATTCTTTATATTAATTGTTAAACTAAAAGTGCTTGTGTGTAATGGAGTAATAATAATATAAATCATATGCAAATTGTAATTATCATTAAAGCCAGACAATTTTGTTGGAATTTTTTTTTTAAAGGTACTTCATAGTGACCTTTCATTTGTAGGAAGAGAGACTGGGGGAGTGACTTTTTTGTGTCAGACATGTGTCACTTTGCTCACATCTGATTGGTCCAATTTCAGTTTGAGATCTCTAACTCAGAACATAACCTGCCCCGGAGCAGGTTAGCTGTGCAGTGTAAGTTACTATAGAAATGAACGCAGCTAAAAGCCAAGCCACTTTCTTGGTACCTAAAACCCAGGATTGATGCAAACTAAACTGAAACTTACCTGGCTAGCCAGCTAAACCGGCTTCATAGTACAGGCCCCAGCTATGTTGTTATTTTTATCCCGCCATGCTCCCAGTCTGTGTAATTCATATAAACGCGAATTTATTATGCACAGTATAATCAGATGACTGACTTTGAAACAGAGTAGTTTTCTGTAAAGATAACAGGCTTGTATTAATTGTGTAATGTTTATTTGCAAAGGCTAGCACTGCTAATGCGGAGCTTGAGTTCTTGAAGCTCCGCCCTCTTCTCCGGGAGCAACAGCTCTCTCACATTTAAAGCAACACACTCAAAACAGCGCATTTTGGCTCATACCCTAAAAGTGGCAAATTTAACAAGCTATAAAAATGTATCTGTGGGGGTATATTAAGCTAAAACTTCACATATACGATCTGGGGACATCAGAGACTTATTTTACATCTTGTAAAAAGGGGCATAATAGGTCCCCTTTAATTTATCCTAAATGCATTTATTACTGTGATGGCATCTGGGATGAGAAAGCTGAATTTTCAGGAGCAATTACTCCAGTCTTCAGAGTAACATGATCCTTCAAAAATCATTCTAATGTAATGATTTGGTGCTCAAGAAACATTTCTTACTATTATTAATGTTGAAACCAGTTGTGCTGCTTATTATTTTTGAGGAACTCAGCATGCTTTGATGAATATAAAGTTTAAAAAAAACAGCATTTATTTGAAACATCTTTAATTTACTGTATTTAGGCCTAATGCATCCCTTCTAAATTAATTTCCTTTGAAAAAATCGAATGACCTAAAACTTTATAACTGTAGTGCAAGCAATCAAGCAGTTTAGCTTAGATCAAGAAAAATAGCAAATTAATCTGCACAGACATTTTAAAAGCCTTTAGAAGTTTTCAGTTTTAACACTTTTATTTTAATTTCACTTTCTTTCTCTTTCTTTCTTTCTTTCTTTCTTTCTTTCTTTCTTTCTTTCTTTCTTTCTTTCTCAATAGAGTAAGTTTTGGCTGTAGAGCTTGTTTGAACTGTCCTAACCCTGTGCAGTGTGTCAAATGAGAGCTAGAGACCCTGGGTCATCCTTTCCAAATCCCCTACTGCAAGTCAGCGCGTGGCAACCCTCCCCAGCAACTGTCCCGAGAGGACCTATAATTCATCCCAATTCAGCATGTTTCAAAATCACATACAGCTAGCAGATCAGAGAGGATTTCAACATTATGGGTCTGAAACAATTTACAAGTAAGAAAAAAACACATCTCAAAACACACACACATTTCTCTTTCTGTCTTTCTGTCTACAATACAATGAATAAACTGAATAAATCAAGTGTGTAAAGGTTAATTCCTGTTCCAACAGGTCTCCTTGAGCTGTCTGCTGTCCTTGCATCATTTCACTGATAGCGGCTCCCTATCTACAAAGAACTAAGGAACTCATAAACTCTTTATCTACCACACATACACATCCTAAAGATTTATATGTTCTAAAATGCATTTTTTATTCAACTAAAATATATTTATTTTATTCAACCAACATACACCATACATACACACACACACTCTCATTGCAGTGCTGAAGAACCTCGAGAACTCCTCAAAGAACATACAGATGAACGCAAACTTCTCGGCCTCACCTCTAGATGGAAGTGTTGTTCTATGTTTCTACGCCAGCCTCGTCCCAAATCTCTCCACAGCAATTTCACACTTTTTCAGATCATGTTTGTGTGGATAAACAGTGCAGCATAATGACGAAATACATCTGCTGGGTGAAATATCCATCAGCGCCTGGGCCAAAGGAGAGCTGGACCGTAGTGAGAGGCTGTTCTTGTCGGATAGGCTTTGGACATTTGGCCATTTTGAGGTGAATGATCTATGAGCACAGTTTTTCTTTAGATTAAAACAAATAGAACACACATTCCTTCAGCAAGCACACTTAGTTATATGGTTTACCATTGTTCACCCAGCCTTAAAACACAAGACATTTCAGCAAGAAGTAAAACTCACTCTTTAATGTAGATTTAAGTGTTGCGGAAGAATCTGGTACTTTTTAAATGTATCTTAATTTCAGAATATAAATGCCAGAAGACATTTTAATCTATAGCATAACTTTGTTTGTTGTGTGTTAGATGGTATCTACAAATCCTCACAATGTGAGAATAGCAAGCACAAGACAGCAGAAGATTATTTCTGCTTTTTCTAACGGATGTTCACATTCTCACAGAGCAAAAAGAAGAGAGGAACCCTACAAAAAAACTCTTGACTTCATGTGATTTCTTGTTTACTAGTTCTGGTCAAAGAGTCCATTTCAACTGATTTCAATTCAGTATATAGTAGTTCAGGAATTCAGTTCAATATATCCAATAAAATCTCTTTCCTTTCTGTGTACAAGAGCATCCAATTTTATATTTTCATATTTTTACACCCATGTTTCGCTTTTTATTATTATTTATTCATGTTTTGTTGAAATATTGATCTATCCTCAATGCATCTGTTCTGAGTTCTGTTCTCTGTTCTGTTCTGAATTGTTATAGAGGACATGTCTGTGTGTTTATACCTCATGACAAGCTCATCAACTCACTGCCTTATGAGACAGTAACCTCTACACTAAAGCCACATCTTCACCCACATAAGCACTCTAACAGACTCAGAACACAGAATTAGTCCCATGCTGCTGTAAAATGCAACAATAGAGCATTTTGATCCAAAGTAGAGAATGAGAGAGGCAGAAGGATGAATAAACTGACTGGTATTATGTAAAATGGGGAAAGGAAGCTCTTTAGGTCAAAATAAGTGGGTGATGTTTGTCCCTGATGTCAGGAAAACCACATAATGAAATTTAATTACAGTATATAGACATAATCTGCCCCCCGCAGCCCTCCTCCGCTGGGTGAGACTGTGGAACAACTGGAACACCAACCATTTTCTTACTATAGACAAACTAATTTACCAAACACATATAAAAGAGAATCAGTGTATTTATTTTCCAGGGAATAATGAGAGGGAGAAAGAGCGGCCATATGAGCAGATGAGGTATAATTGTTATACTTTTTCGTGTGATCTTTATCCATCAGCTGTTGCCCTGAAGGCTTCAATCTGACCTCGTAAGCAAAGCAAAAAACACACACACTCCAGCTGCAGAAACAATAAGAGAAGAATAACTACAGCACAAATCTGGACAGAGGGAGCGGGTCCAAATACTTTTCTTCACCTCTATTCTCTTTGAATCAGGCCTGATCATGACCCTCAGTGTAGGAGGGACTGTGATGTCATGCTAAAATGTGGATCACTCATGCAAGAACAACCTGATCAGACAGGTTAACTCTTGGTTTACGGAAAATGACTGCCTTGATTCATATGAGTGGCTTTCCAGAGAAAAACAATGAATAAAAGGAGCCAATACAATCACTGCATGAGAATAATGAATCATTGTGCTGGACTAATTGTAAAATAGAGTATTACTAGAAGGAAACAATATTTCCCTGATAGTGTTATAACAACCTCTCCTAACTGTAAGGTACTTTGCTTTGACGTAGACATTCAGTTCAGTTATTCACATAAATGAAGTGCTTGAGGGTAAATACATTGTTATACAACTAGACTCCAGCCATTAGCAAAACACCTACAGCTGTGTGACTTATCTAAACCTCAGTGATCCTTGAGAAGTGTCTGTGCTTGTATCACAGGCCTAATAGTAATGCTGCACCATGAACCTTAACATGGCCATTGCATTTAAAAAAAACATTTCTAAATTTCTCTTTAATGAGTACAAAGTGGTAGCATTGCTGTGGTACCATCAAAAACTTTAGTCAAGGATGGCATTGTGTCTCTGTGAGAAGACAATACAGAACCCGTCAGTGCATGATTGGGGGGATTTCTGAATCTGGCCACATGATAGCAACACCTTCAAACAGATTAGCATTAGTTGTGTTTTTTCATTATAAGGCGATTCAAGAAACCTAAAGTCCTAAATATGCTTAAGGTGTTAGCGTTAGCACTAAGAGTGAGACCTACATTAGAGGCAGCAACATAAAGTAATTTCACATGTGGAGAGCATGATAAGCCCCTAAGGAATGGTATTATGTAAATTCACAGTGAATTTGTATTTGTATATGTAGTATGCCGTATCCTTTTGAAATCTGTTACATTTTTGACCCACACTCAGAAGTCATTTAGAGGTTGAATAAACAACAGTTTACAAAGATATACAAGAGCATGCAATGCAGTGTGTCTGAGAAAAGGAAGTTTAGTGACTGTAGTAAGTTTATGTTTGTATGCGTCACTGAATAGCTTGAGAAAGTTGTAAGTCATTGAATCAAGTGAACACGGAACTCCATTTCTGATTAGCTAATCCTGCCGTCTTTTCTGTGGTCTGAGTCCAGTTTACACATTTCAGCTGGCTAAAACTAGTTCAGCTGATTTTATGCAACCGTATTTCTCTCTCTTTACCTGAACATTCATAACTTCGAATTGCTTACTGGTCTGACAAAACATCTTCACCATTGTGCCCACACAAGCACTATAACAAATTCAAAACAGATCTCATTGTGTATTCAAATATACACATTTTCTAATAATACTGGAAGCTGAAACTTACAACATGGACTTGACAGCATCTAAAATGTATTTACATACTTGCAGCTTGTAGTGAGGTGTAGTGAGTCACGGTCTGAGAGTATGATGCTTCAGTGAGCATGAGATATGAAACACTTGCACACTGCTCCAACAGTAACACTGATGACAGACACATAATGCCGGCTTTGTACCAAATCCTGGGATCAGTCAGTAGAATGATCACTAGGCAGTGCTAATCCCTCTATAATGACAATTGTGCTGCTGGGCTTTTTATTGATTAT
Organism: Schizothorax lantsangensis; assembly: GCA_027422415.1. Classification (NCBI taxonomy): domain Eukaryota; kingdom Metazoa; phylum Chordata; class Actinopteri; order Cypriniformes; family Cyprinidae; genus Schizothorax; species Schizothorax lantsangensis. The sequence continues at coordinate 23,433,204 of CM049839.1, forward strand.
GCTTAATATTCTATCAAGCATTATCACATAATGATATGCAATACAGTTATGCGTAACATATGTATGAAAAGAAAAAAAGGGGGGAAACGATTTGTTCTTGTAGCTACTATGCGATGAACCTGTTGAACCTACACCTGAGAATGACAACATATTTCATGCATTGTCTTGTTCACGTTGCTCTCGGGTTCTGCCAGCTTGAACTATGACAACAATCGTGGCCCCTCCAATCACTTCTCATGGAAATCAGCAGGTTGCTTACGAATGATGTGTTTTTGTATTTACCACCATTACTTTACCCCGATGATGGTCATAAATGAAGGATGAGCGGAAGTGTCATATGACTGAAACAGATGAATAACTGGATTAAATCAATGTATTGAATTGCAGTCAGTGGCACCCTGTGGCGAATAGTTGTGTGCCGTGAATCACCCACACTGTGCCTTTGACGTCACATTCAAGATACTGCATTTGCACACAAGTATGTGAAATATTGCATTTTGGTCTCTGTACTTTTTGGGTTATGAGTAGGCCTATATTAATGAATACTACTCATTAATTGGACACACCCATTTAAGTTCTTGCGCATAGAGAGCATAAGTTGAAACTGATTGGGTGAAAGGCTGTAAGATGATGTATAAATCCCACCAGGGCAAAAAGTGTTGTCTCATTTTTAACTCCCAAAAGATGGATCTATGACTTACTGATTGTATTAATCGCTTTATCTGATGCAGAACAATGCGTAGGGGTGGAAATGATGTGTCAGAGTTAAAGGGATAGTTCATTTTGAAATTAAAATTTGGTATCTATCAGCTTTCCCCAAGGTCATCCAAGATGTAGGTGTCTTTTTTTCTTCAGTAGATCCAATTTTGATGTTTTTAGGTCAAACCGTTCTAGTCTGTCAGTCATATAATGGCAGGTATAGGTCACTGTCTCTATAAGAGGGAAAAAGAACATGCACAGAGAAATCCAAATTAAACAATTCCCCATCGTAACTACACATTGATGGCCTAAGACACGAAACGAGAGGTTTGTGTCTGAAGCGTGGTGCTGACGCGCCGTCATAGTTACAACAACCAATCACATACTTCTCTGGAGTTGCATGAACGGGATTGGGTATTTGCATGAGGCGATCTGATTGGCTGACGCCTCCGTTGGCGCTTGAAAAGTTGCGTCAGCACCACGCTTCAGACACGCCCTCCGTCAAGCGTTGACTCCGACGCCCCGTGTGAATGCAGCGTGAGCCAGAGCGCGCGCACACACACGTCACACACCGGATGCGTGTGCGCACTCAGATCACTTGGACATGGTTGTGTACAAGAGGTAAAAAACTATATAAATACTGTTCGTTTTCTCACACAAACCGCTCGTTTCGTGTCTTAGGCCATCAATGTGTAGTTACGATGGGGAATTGTTTAATTTGGATTTCTCTGTGCATGTTCTTTTTCCCTCTTATAGAGACAGTGACCTATACCTGCCATTATACGACTGACAGACTAGAATGGTTTGACCTAAAAACATCAAAATTGGATCTACTGAAGAAAAAAAGACACCTACATCTTGGATGCCCTTGGGGTAAGCTGATAGATACCAAATTTTAATTTCAAAGTGAACTATCCCTTTAATGTCAATGCCACAGCAAAAGACTATGTTAGACCTTGCAACCCAGAGACCTCCTGATCTCTTCCCGGGCGCCCAATGAGTGGGGGGTTAAGAGAGGGTGGGGTGTCAGCCTCACAAGCGTAATGATTGGCTGAAAGGGCTGCAGTCAGCTAGCCTATCGTGTGAGCTCTCCGGGCGGTTATCCAGTGTTTGGCCCGGAGGGCGTGGGCTTGACATTCTCTGGCAGAATCTCAGCTGGACTTTAAACTCTTATAGTTGGTGCACAAGACTTCTTTAGCACAATGTTATAGCTGTTTGTCCTTATAATGTAAATCTTTGGTGGGCTATGAATAAATGCACTGTAAATGACACTCTGTAACCCTAAGATACTATTTCTACCTGATCCAAACTTTAAATTTACTTTTGTTTGGGAACAATGTATTCAGGTTGATTCAGTGATGCTAATATAATATTTTGAATTTGAATAAAATCAGTTCATTTAAATGTTACCACATGAAGCACATTTTTCCTCAGTTGTGCCTCCACAGTACAGTACTTTGGACCATATGTATCTGAGCTGTTATCTGAGCCAGATCTGATCTGAATCAGATTTCGTCATAAAATCATTAAAGCTCTCTCTGACCGCGTCCAGTTTCTTACAGCTTAAGCTATTGGCAGTATTCAAAGCATCATTCTAAATATTATTACTTATAAAAGTCTGCATCAATGCTTCATTCTCTTGAACAACTAAAACACGCAGTAATTCAGAGGGAGACATTTTTACAGGCCCCTTTGTTTTCTGAGCGCTAGTTTGGGTTGTTAGAGGAATATTCCAAACGCTGCTTTCCAAAATCACTCTGCAGATGACACTGATTTATTTCCTCTTACTGCAGCAAAGAAGCATGAGAGTTCACTGACCTCTGCTGAATTAAGGCAAAAATCTTCACGTCTTCTAAAGGGCAAAATCAGGTGACTGGCATTAGCGCTAACATTTCATGGAAAAGTATTGTGTGAACACATTGTTATTGAACATATTGATTTGTCATTAATTATTATTTTGAAGAGTGAACTCAAACATTGTTACAATTAATTTATGCTGTATCGAATACAGTTTTTTTTTTTCATTTGTCTTTTTGTTCTTTAAAGTGGGGATGTAGGGAATTCATCACAATAATTACTAATGTTCTCTGGACTGATCCTTCAATGAACTTCAAAGGATAAATATTAACATGAGCAAACAAAGCCAGATGACCCTACTGGCTCTGACGGCTATTTTGGATATGTGGTGAGGAGATAAACCAACATCATGGCCAGAGACTTTTGAAGTACTTTCCTCAATTATTTTCTCCTTTTTTAAATTGACAAAAAACTTAACACTGAACAGATACAAAGCAGTTCAGGCTCTGGTTTTGGTATTCTAAGGGGATAAACAAGTTGATTACATCGTCATTCCAAAGTTTAAAACATAAAAAAGAATGTCACAAATCCAAAAATTCTCACAGAACTGTTGTTCACAGAGCTGACCATAAAACATACTCAAATAAATCAAGTAGAACAGAGCTTCCTGTAGATCAGTAAGGATCCAGTCCAGAATGCACTTATTATCAATGAATGAGTGCAGCTATATGTAACGAGATTGAGTGTATGGCATGTTTGCTGAACAGGCGCTTTGTGTGTTAACGTCCCCTGCCAAAAGCAGAGCCTGGTTCTCACATGCTCTGGTTCATAAGGCCATTCTGCACATCCCACACAGAGCTCGCTATTGTAGGAGGATCCCATCATAAGTCCCTAATGGATCTTATCACGTCTCTGATGCAGGATGGGGAGGTGGGTTAGGGATACGGTATCCTCCCTTCACTGCTGTCGTAGTAGCAGCGGTTACAGCTGCCTATTGAGGAATGGGATAGAATGGATTTGGGATGAATGGGATGAATTTGTAATTAAAGTTTTAATGCATATAAACAAATTTACATATTAAACAATTAATATAAAATATATTTTTTTATAAAAAATGTTATTTTAGTAATTAATCACATTTTAAAATTTTATATAATTACATTTAAATATATAATAACAATTACATTTTTTAAATAAAAAAAAAATAATAATATATGCTAAAAAAGTATCTAATGTCAAAGCACATATTTTTAGGTGCATTTTGGAAATTATATTTGCATATCTGTGTTTCCATTCAGAAATTTTAATGTAAAATCCTTTTTGCATATTTGAACACTAACATGCATTAACTGTAAAGTGTTTTAATCATCTTGTACCAGCTGTGAAGTGCAATAAGGATTACTTTCTCTCCATTTAAAGCCGTTTTGAATCAAGTCTACAGTCAGTCATAAATATGAGTAAGCTAACCTTTGCACAGCATTCTTAATGTTTCTCATGTCACCTTTCACCCTGATGAGCAGCTGCCCCATGCACACCAGACAGAATCAGCAGAAATGCCACACTGAGACTGAAGAAGTGATTATATGGAGCTGTTCTCTCAGGGTTTATATAACTGTGACTGTAATAAGATCAGCACCAAATGGTACACACACCACTGTGATGATGCAGGAGCACATGCTCCATAAGAGGATCTACTTCCTGTAAAGACAAATAAACACATGCACATAATGTCCAGCAACATGTGGAATAAGTCTTGTGTTTATGTGTATGTCTGTACAATAATGGAGACAGTCCCCCTACCCCCGAATCATGAGACTAGCCATGCTGTCTGTCTCTTTCTTTCTCTCCTGTCTTTCTCTGACTGAAAGAGGAAGTGTAGACCACTTCCCAGTGTAGCATGCAGGGTTGTGCTGATTCACGAGTCCGCTAAGCAACCAAAAACTTTCCATCCACAAACTGTGACGACACATCCAAATTATTCAAATAAAAAACCAGAAAGCATTTTTTTTTAAAAACCACTGTGAACAATATATGTTAGTGTACAACAGTGGTTCTCAGCCTCCCTATACTATCCAGGTCCTGTAGTGCTCCCATCAAATGAAATGTAGTATAATTGTCTTTCCAGAATGATAATGTTGATTTGATTTGATTTTACTGGACAGTTATCATTCTATCATTATAATTACATAGTTACATAAGTACATCATTACATGTTTTTTTTTGTTTTTTTGTTTTTTTGCTTACCCAGAAATAAATAGATAAATAAATAAAATAAAAATATTACTTTTTTTTTTTTTATTTTTTTTTTTAATTTAAATATAAATGTTCATATTTTTAATAATCTGGATATAACTATATACAGTGCTGCTGGAAAGTTGGTGAACCCTTTAGAATTTTCTATATTTCTGCATAAATATGACCCAAAACATAATCAGATTTTCACTTTCACAGTCCTGAAAGTAGACAAAGAGAACCCAATCAAACAAATGAGACAAAAATATTTTCTTTGTCATTTATTTATTCAGAAAAATGATCAATATTGCATATCTGTGAGTGGCAAAAGTATGGATTAGCAGTTAATTTAAAGGGGAAATTAGAGTCCATCTGTGCAGAGGTGTTTTCAGTCAGTGCAATGACTATCAAATGTCAGTACGTTTTATTTAAAGAACAGGGATCTATCAAATTCTGATCATGTTTGTGGAAGTGAATCATGTCATGATCAACAGAGATTACTGAGGACCTCGGAAAAAGAGTTGATGTTGCTCATCAGGCTAGAAAAGGTTACAAAACCATCTCTAAAGAGTTTGGACTCCACAAATCCACAGTCAGACAGAGTGTGTACAAATGGAGGAAATTCAAGACCACTGTTACCTTCCCGAGAAGTGGTCGACCAACAAAGATCACTCCAAAGCAGAACGTGTAATAGTCTGTGAGGTTGCAAAAGTTCCCAAGGTAACTTCTAAGCAACTAAATGCCTTTCTCACATTGGCTAATGTTAATGTTTAATGAGCCCACCATCAGGAGAACACTGAGCAACCATGGTGTGAATGGCAGAGTTGCAGGGAGAAAGCCACTGTTCTCCAAAATGAAAATTGCTTGCTAAAGATCATGTGGACAAGCCAGAGGACTATTGGTAAAGGTTTAATGGATGGATGAAACCAAAATAGAACTTATTGGTTTAAATGAGAAGCTATTATGTTCGGAGAAAAGAACACACTGCATTCCAGCTTAAGAATCTTATCCCATCTGTGAAACATGGTGGTGGTAGTATCATGGCTTTGGCCTGTTTTGCTGCATCTTGGCCAGGACAGCCTGCCATCATTGATGGAACAATGAATTCTGAATTATACCAGCAAATTCTAAAGGAAAACGTCAGGACATCCATTTAAGAACAGAGTTTCAAGAGAACGTGGGTCATGCAGCAAGACAACAACCCCAAGCACACAAGTCATTCTACCAAAGAATGGTTAAAGAAGAACAAAGTTAATGTTTTGGAATGGCTGAGTCAAAGTCCAGACCTTAATCCAATTAAAATGTTGTGGAAGGACCTAAGCAAGCTGTTCATAGGAGGAAACCCACCAATATCACAGAGTTTAAGTGGTTCTGCACTAAGGAATGGGCTAAAACTCCTACATGTTATTGTGCAGGACTGATCAGAATTTACAAGAAACTTTACCTTCAGTTACTGCAGCAAAAGGGGGTCACACCAGATACTGAAAGCAAAGATTCACATACTTTTGCAACGCACAGATATGTAACACTGGATAATTTTTCTCAATAAATAAATGACAAAGAAAATATTTTCCTCTCACTTGTTTGATTCAGTTCTCTTTGTCTACTCTCAGGACTTCTGAATCTGATGATGTTTTGGGTCATATTTATGCAGAAATATAGAAAATTCTAAAGGGTTCACAAACTTCCAAGCAGCACTGTATATATATATTATACACACATATAGCTTTGGTTTTAAAATTGCATAAACTGACTTTTTCTTACAGGGAAAAAAGCTTTTCAGCATCTGTGGACCCACGTTCTCTACTTTCGCTCAGGATATATACGTATATCCAGATTATTACAAATTTTACTCAAATGTATAGGGTAGGGACTTGGTGCATCGGTTGTTGTTTGGGTGTTGAAATGTGAGCATTGCATTCAAAAGTGGAGGCAGATGAACACAAGCTTGCAGATGAGGAGCTTATTATCTTTCATAATAAAACTTACAACATGCATTTAGAAAATAAATAGGGTGAACTTTAATTTTATGCTGACTTTATATAAAGAGGCAGATGTCGCCAACAGTAAATTAATGCAGAGTTCTATTTTCTAACATACTTTACATGCTTGTTTTACTTCTGAAAAGAGGAAAGTCATTTGTTTTACTGAACATCCCAATCATTCATACACAGCAACATTGACTCAACCAATGGTTTTAGTTTGGGGGCGGGACTAACAATTTTGCTAACCAATGGCAGACAGAGAGAATCTTCTGGAATCTTTGGTTTGGTGATGCAGTGTGGAAATGACTCGATTCGACACAGTACAGCTCATGCTTCTAGTGTTTTGTTTATACATCTAAAACTACAAGCAAATTCTTGTGTTACTTTTCAACAAGGTGTAAAAGAGCTAAAGACGATAAAGATGCGAAATTTTATAGTGTTAGCCATCATGACTAGCCTCTGGTTTTCAACCTCTAATAAGAAGTTTAATGGATGGCAGTGTGTTTGTGTGTATTCCCTTAAAAGCTGATAGCACCATTTCACCAACTTGGCCCTGATGGAGTCCAGCGCTGTACTTCGCTGCTATGAGACTGACATGAAATACAGTAAAATCCCCAAAGCGCTCAAAACCTGAAGCATATGCATGTGTCCAAAACTGTTGCTGCAACTCTTTGACAACAATTACAGCCACCCAAATATGTTAAAGGTTTTGCTTTGAAATGTATATGAAGGCTGTCACTAGAGGCCTAACATTCCTCTGCTGTCTCTTCTTCACACATCGTTGCGAACATGTTTTCCTACTGCTACATGTTGCAGTGGATAAACCATCAGATCACATTACAGATCTGTGGTTTGGTTTGTAATAATCTCTCGGTTTACATGATGTGCATTACAAAAATACTTTGGTTGAACCATAATTATCCATTCGAGTCTGTTTGAAAACAAATAACTCCAGAGCACGCCTCAGTGCTCAAATCAAAACGTTTAATCTCTTTTGGCATGACATAATCAATAAAAACAGAACATAGTGTATCTTCTACCACACTTATAAAGAAACCAGAAGCACATTGATGTTAGACACAAAGGCCATGTCCTCTTATTATGCTGTCAAGACATAAAGATGAATGGTAGTTAATGGGTGACGCTTTGCTGTATTAATTAAAAGCTTGGTCTGAATACTCAAACGGAGGTATCAAAGTTTATGCACCATTTACACGAAAGCAAACCCTGCTTACAGAAACTGTGGTATCACTAGACATGTTGTCATATGCTTGTGTTTTTATGGACAGATGAACAAAACACAGGCACAAATTAAAAGTGATTAAGTGGATTATTTTGATACCACATGGAGTTCAGATGTTTTTTTAATTTTAAGGTGCAATTATAATGGTTTCCTGAACATTTTTTGGCCTTATGTTATACATTAATTCACTCTTTCAAGTTAAAATATGATCACTTCTAAAGTGATAAATGTATGGGATATATGTTAGTGATTGTCTTGGTTAACTGCCAAACCTAAGCAATAATGCCTTGCAACATTCAGTCCAGGAACATATACAACTGTCTTGGGTTTTGAAACCTCGGCATGTTGTCACTCAGCCTGTGAAAAGTGATTTTGAAAGCGTAGAAACTGTCATTGAATTATCGATACTTGGTGTTAAGGCACTTATAATTTACAAAAATCATAAACCGACATCAACAGGAACCAGTGTTATTATTGTATCATTAAGATACTATAGTTTTTATTAACATTTTGAATTAGTTTTTGTTTACATAATTTCTGTTTTCATTTAAATTTTTAAATTTTTAATCCTTATTTCAGTTTTAGTTTAAGTTATTTTAGTACATTAAGTTAAACTAAATGAAAATGAGAAATTTTAACTTCTATCTATTTAAATATACAGCGGGTAAAATTAGTATTGAACACGTCACCATTTTTCTCAGTAAATATATTTCTAAAGGTGCTGTTGACATGAAATTTTCACCAGATGTTGATAGCAACCCAAGTAATCCATACATACATAAAACATAACAAATATGTTCAGAAATTAAGTTATGTGTAATAAAATGGAATGACACAGGGAAAAAGTACAGAACTACTGAAATGTATTTAACACTTCGTACAGAAGCCTCTGTTGGTAATGACAGCTTCAAGACGCCTCCTGTAGGAGAAACTAGTCACATGCATTGCTCAGGTGTGATTTTTGGACCATTCTTCCACACAGTCTTCAAATCTTGAAGGTTCTGTGGGCCTCTTCTATGAACTCTGATCTTTAGTTCTTATTTTCTATTGGATTCAAGTCAGGTGATTGGCTGGGCCATTCTAGCAGCTTTATTTTATTTCTCTGAAACCAATTGAGAGTTTCCTTGGCTTTGTGTTTGGGATCATTGTCTTGCTGAAATGTCCACCCTGGTTTTATCTTCATCATCCTGGTACTGTAGGTGTTGGGACTGAACCAGCTAATATTAATTTCCACTGACGAGGGTCAGGATTGCTTTCTAATTACTGATAGATTTCAGCTGTTGTCTTGGCTTTCCATGCCTTTTTGAACCTCCCTTTCTTCATGTGTTCAATACTTTTCCCCTGTGTCATTCCATATTATTACACATAACTTAATTTCTGAACTTATTTGTTTTCTATGTATGTATGGATAATTTGGTTTTTACCAACATCTGGTGAAAATTTCATGTCAACAGCACCTTTAGAAATATATTTACTGAGAAAAATGGTGACGTGTTCAATACTTATTTTACCCGCTGTATCAGAAAAAGTTTATTTTATTTCAACACCTGCTTTTTTTACATGTTAAAATTGTTTAAAAAGATATCTCAAACAAAGTCTCTGCTAACACCAGTACACTTCAAACCCTGAACAAATGGGAAATTGTGATCTATTAGACAATCCAGTAAACTAGGGTGTGTTATGTCACTGTGTTGTAGTGCACCGAGATGCCCTTCAAATCTTCATCAAAGTATCACCCTAAGTCCCTAAGACTCTTAGCATCTGTGCGTACCCACTGTACAACACCTACTTTGTGCCATGTGCAGACACAGGAATGCCTGGCACCGGATCGGGTCAGCACATACTGTAAGCAGGTCGAGGCGCAATCGAAGAAAGAACTTTGCCCTTCCCCTCCCTTTCTCCTCAACCGATGGAAAAATCCAATCCAATCCAAATCCAATTGTTTGCAGTGATCAAAAGCCGCTGTCATGGAATGAAGTTCACAAGCTTTCCTTGAGGACAAATGACATGAGAAAAAGAGAATGTGTTCTGACAGGCTGATACAATGGCAAACTTGGCAGCGAAAGGCTGCCATTAATTTTATAGTAGTCATATATCCACTAAAAGTGTGCGTGTGTGTGTGTGTGTATTGTAATGCAGAAGTGATTAAGGCAGATTGTTAACATGCCTTTGCCTAACTTTGATTAACTCTTTAATTCAAGTAAAGTGAATCACATATAATGAGCACTAAAATGTATTAAACCAGCATATCCAGAGGAAACACTTCAGCTCTGACCTTTTCATTATTAGAAAGCAGTGGCATCTGTACAGACAAGCTCTTGATTATAGAGCAGTGCATCAGAAATGCTGACACACCAAAACACATAGTGCATACTTCTTAGTGCATATCCCAGAGGGGTCAATAAACAAGTACACATGCCTTAAAGGGATAGTTCACAAAAAAAAAAAAAAACTCACACTTACAGTGTTTCAAACCTGTAAGCCTTTCTTTCTTATGTGGAACACAGGCGTAGATATTTTAGCACTGTGTATTTATAAATTAATCTAGATTCATAAATGCTGTAAAATTAATACTGTTGTTCATTGTTAGATCATGATATCTAATGCATTAACTAATGCAAATAAATGTAACCTTATTATTGTAAAGTGTTACTGCATCAGTTTTTCTGCCTGTTCTCTGTGTGTTTGTGTGTGTAGGCCAGAGAGTGTCCTGAGTGTGTTTCTGAGTCAGTGTGAGCAGTGCAAGACTGCTGATCTCACACAGAGATTTCCTCTTAGGTGTCTCACAGGTCAACCGAACTATGACCATCGATGACCTCCTGTTCCTGCTACTCCTTTTCTGTGTCTCTTTTACAAAGTAATGATATGCCTGGCTACATATATGTTTTTGTGTTTGCAAACATGTTTCATCATTCCTCTCTACCTTATCTAATAGTAATTGTAAATATCTCCCTTTTCTTTGTTATGTTTTCATGGAAGATGAAGTCCAGAACCGTAAGGGAGGAGTTTATAGATATCTATATCTTAACCAGCAACATTCATCAGACAGAAACAGAAAGATAAGATGTATAAGTTAGGAAACAGAAGGCCGGGGATTAGGTTTGTTCACTCTGAATGTGATTAAGTGATTAAGGAAGAGTCACAGTTATTTTGTAGAACAAGCAACTGTCAAGCTGCTATAAAACAAACTCTGCTGTTGATGACAGCCTCATGACCATGACACATTCTGTCCTGATGACATCCGCAGGTCACTCCTCACCAAAGCTCTACTGTTTACATACTCAAGATCAATATCTGATTATTAAACAGTGGGGGCATCATATATGTTATGAGCTCATCCAATGCTGAACCTAATCTTCAGTCTACAAGAATAAAAAAAATACAAAATAAAACGCATACCTGAAGCCTTAACACTTACATGTGACATCCATTTATTTTGAAAAGCAGAAGTTTTACCTTGCAAATAAATACAGGAGAGCTGAAAGAAAGAAAGAAAGAAAGATGTAGGCTGATGTAGATTTTAATTGTTAATTATTTAATTAGTTAGTTTTTTTTTCTTTTTATTATAGAAAGAGAGAGAAAGAAACACATACATTTATTATTATCATTTTCATTATTATTATTAAAAATGTTTTATTGTTTCATTGAAACAGTCATGAAAACTTGTACCATGCCTTTATCTTTTAGTTTTCAAAACTGTGATTATTATCTAAACAAAGTTCAAAATAAACATAACCAATTTTAATATTTCCTTTGTGTATTATTATTATTTACTTTTGACATAATTTCCACAACAATAAAAATGAGGGCTTAGTGCGAGATGCATGATGCGTAAAGAAATTAAAAAATCAATTAAGACATATTACTAGTGAACAGAACATTTTCTGACAGTGTCATGTTCAGTTAATCTCTAAATATTTAATTGTGTGTAGGATACTTAAAATGTTAGCTATTTAATCAGCCTCAGCAAGACAAATGTGTCAGACATTTTTAATTCAAAAATGTTAAACATGTTATCTCCCATTAGAATGCTATTAAAATACATACTGAAATTGGTGGTGTGGTAAAAATGACTATAACATTCATCATTGATGGATGTATATAGACTGTTGGACATTGTTAGTGGAGAAACTACATATTCACCCTGACATCTGTATTACTGACTAACACTGTAAGGAAGAGCGGTGTGATGACCACATGAGTATCTGTGTCAGAGGATATTTTGGTATCAGATGACTTCATATCACCCATATGGTGTTTGGTCATACCCACATGCTGTGAATCCTGAGTTTGTTTGTTTCCATTGTGACACAGCATGTTCCCACTCGGGTATCAGACTCACTCGGGACTCCAGACTGGAAGCTCCCGTTTTCTAAAACATGACTGCACTTGATGAGCTGTGATTGCACTGTAAATGGTCTCCATGAGATGCTGGGATATCCTTTGGTTTACAGCATGCAGATGAAACAGGGGTGTGCAGGTGGCCTTCTGAAATGAGGAAGCTAAGTCCGCACTCTGGAGGTTTATTTTAGTCTAGTAAATTCCAGTTGTATTTGACATTTACACAGTTCCTGAAGTAAAGGAGCCAATTAAACTATAATTTGCACGGTATCATCTATAAAGTGCTATTTTGGCTAGGATACATTTTCTCCACAATTTAGGAGCTCAATGAGAACATAATGAGCTCTATTCAAGGAAAACATTAGTGTCCTTCTGAACCTCTATCCACAGCTGGACAGTGTTAATGCGGAAAAATTAGTGGTTTGCATACAATCTCATATTTCCGAATATTTGTTTTGCAGTATTTTGCACTGTTGATAATTGTTTCATCCAATTTTTAAAGGAGGACCTGTTTCTTTCGTCTCCTCAGAGAAAACGGCCCTGGTGGAATTACAGCTGGTGTGATTAAAGTGAAGTGTTGGTTCTTTTTGACTATTTGTGTGTGTGCAGGACAATAGTGTCAAGAAAAGTGTCTAAACACAAACGCACAACCACCATGGACAGGTTTTATACTCAAGGCCAACCTCACTCACAGCATTTCACTGACATCCTGTAATGTCAGCCAATGATTACAGCTCTTAATCATTCCCTGCAAATCTACAAACACTCATAGTGTTCAGCATCAACACTCAATACAAAAACATTGCCCAACACATAAAGCCTATCCTTGCTCACAGCAGGCATCAGAACACACACACACACACACACACACACACACACACACACACACAGTTACGTCTCAAACACAGAGCAGAACACACTGCTTAGTCTCATACAGCCCCGCATACTGCCCTGATTATGAGACAATATGTTTATAAAATTACACACAATAAAAAATCAGCTGGATGTGTCACTCTGTGATGCACTGTTAATGCTCTAAAAGCAATGATGTCAGCACAATGTAACTATTATAAAACTTTAAATGATGAAAACTCCTTCTTGCTCAGCTATAGCCTGCTAAATTTCAATATAGAGATGAATGAATACTTTAATAGATGAATTAATACTTAATTGATCAAAAAATGACTTCTTGAGTTCACCCTAAATTAGTGTAACCGTGTAAACAGTGTAACTTAATGATCGGAACGGATGTATTTCTGCAGAACAGGAAATTACTTCTCATTACTTTCAGAGAAAGTAACAGTGACACAAACAAATTCTCAAAACTAACTTTAAATTCTCAATACAATGAATGTTTCAAAGTGAGATAATACAGATAATATCTCTACTAAATGGAAAATCTGTTTCTCAAAATGACAGTTTTTAAAATTACATGCAAAAAAGTATTGTATAAGACAAAGAAACAAATAATAATTCATTTTATAAAATCAGTTTATGCATTTTAGAAGATATCCTTTCATGATAATATTGTTTTTCATCTGAAGATATGGACTTCATATGATAATAGTTACAAGATGATAATTGAATTAAACATGTAATATGATGAGGTCATTTGACAAATGTTATGCCGTCAAAATCATTCATTATGTATGTTATAATTATTTTGCTAACATTATGACTGAATCCTGGGAGAAAAAAAGGAAATAAAAAAGTGTGATTTTTAAGAGCAATGATTTAGGTTGCCCCGTGTTTGATTAAATGTGTGAAATGAATAAAAACCTTCTAAAATCTCCAGTGCTTGCGAATGCAGTATGACATACGTATATTGTGTTATTAAAGTTTTTCTTTTGAGAGACCATCATAAATGGTCTGATAAATGGTCAGCAATCTATAAATCTTTAAACTCAGTTTGGCAATTCAGTGACTAAAACCATGAGGGATCCGCAGGTGCCAAACCCACTGTTTCTCAATACAACAAACATTGAAATTGTGTTGCAAGTACAGTTTCATGAAATGAAACTCCTTGTTTCAGTGCAAACAAAGACAGTTTAGCCTATTCAAATAAACAAATTGGTACACCGGATGAAAACTGAATCCCCCAAGTAAAATGTACAAATTTGTGCCATACTGAATCATTTAGATGATAGAATTATGTTGTCACTCCAAAAGTATAATATTATTCATGTAGCAATCCGCTGAACCTGCAGTATAGACTTGGTTCCAGAATACCAGTTGACAGGTGCTGCTATTGGCAGACTGAGGTGCATAAAGAATAAGAAGTACTGCAGAATCTGCTGTTGCAATAAAAACTGCAAGCATAAATAATCAATTCTGATTGAAATCCCCTCATGATAGCAAAAACATTAAAGATTGTGAAACTGCACTGAACACTTCCATTCCATTTCAAGTTCTTCATTAATTCTGCATTAAAGCGGATTAAAATATTGATCAAACTACAGTCTTGACAACCAAAACCACAACGTGACTATAACCAAATAATTATATAACCATTTGAAAACAAGCCGTACACATTTAAAACTCTTTGAGGTAAAAAGTGAATCAGTTTAATTTGAGTCTGGGTGCAATTTCTGCCTTGCTAATACAAACTGTCCATTTTTCATGTATAAAGTGCTCATGGTTCTAAACCATGAACATTAATGAACCTTCTTCCTAATTATGATTAATTCACTTTTATTGTTTTCTATAAGACAGTGGTGAAAAAAGAAAAGAAGGTTCTGGTAGAGAATTGCTGGGGGGCTGAATGAGGTTCATTGTTGACTCTCTAAGGTTCAAAACTCAACATTAAGAAACAGTGTTGAAAGAAAACTCCCTTTGGCTAACATACTCCTCCACATCCCAACTTCCGTTTCTCTCTATGTACATATTTTTCACTCCATTTCTTTATTTTTCTCCCTCTTTCTCTTTACCTCTTTCTGCCCCCTCCCCACTTATAGTTTGAGTTATGCTTTTTGGACAGAATTATTATCTGAGCTCCAGTATGCAGAAAAGCAACAAATCACTCAGGGACTATTCTGTTCCCCCTGTGTCTCTGGGGAATGCGCTGGTAGCAATCAAATTAGTGCACCCCATTAAGAGATTTCACAGCTGTCAATGATGTATAGTGCAAAAAGTTCATTCTTTTCTCTCTGGACTCTTTCAGAAGAGTTATTGAGTGAGTTCAGTGTAATATTGGACCCATGTATGTGTGTGTGTGTGTGTGTGTGTGTGTGTGTGTGTGTGTGTGTGTGTGTGTGTGAACACATATGTTTAGCTTTCTTCTGGGACTGTGCATATTTGTTTAGGACTTACAAAACAAATATTTGTGAAGTCTCCACTATATGTAGAATACTGTATACACTGTAAAAAAAAAAGAAGTACTGGCAGCTCATTACAAAGGACATTATCCATTAAATTTATGGACATTTCCATTAACTCTAAAACACAATGCAGTGCAGTGTAACATTCAAAATACTGGTACAACACCTGTTAAAAAAAAAAAAAAAACATGGAAAAAAATCATTCCATTAATAATGTACATTATGCCCTATTTTTACATATTTTTTAGAGTGCACTAAATAATATTTAATATGAAAAACAGGCCAGTCTCATAAAAATAGAGGTGCACATTTTGACAAAGTGAATGAGCTAGTTATGGTTAAGGTGTAGGTCATAGAGGTCAGACTAAAGCACAGTTCCCCTTGAGGAAAATTATGTTATTATTAATATTATTATTATTATTATTATTATTTTCCCTGAGCTCCATTAATTTTTTTTTTTTCATTAGTCATTAGTTTTTTAAATAATTTTCACACCATTAGAATTAAACACACTGCTTTTCTTTGGCTTCTGTACCTTTAAGACTCGCACATTTGAGTTGGGAAGCTGTGCTATCAATTGCTAAGTAGGTTAAAGGGTCACTGCCACATGTGCTATAACATACTGGCTTCTAGAAACTCCTCCTCATACAGTTAAGTTTACCATTTCAGTATCAAATATAGAGTAAAGCTGTGTTACTGTATTAAATCTAGCCATCATACACTGCCAAAATAAATAAATACATACATACATATATTCCGTACAACTACTTTGAAACATTTATTGTGAAAAGAAAGAAAGAAAGAAAGAAAGAAAATAATTGAATTGAATTGAGTTGAATTGAAAATATTAGCAGTGGTTAGAACAAAGGTACAGTTGATCCAAAGATGTCTCTGATTCTTAGATGTGATAAAGGTTTTGATTAATGCAGTGTTTGTGTGGTGGAATGATGGTCTTCCTGTCTTTCTGCAAGAGTTCATTTTAACTTAGACCTTTTAGACTGGTTAAGAATGAAAAGAGCATGAATTGATGTAGGAGGATGGCAGATGTTTGGGGTGTATGAGGGTGTTCAGTTTTCATGTCATCACTTCGGTGGGAGAATAACAGTGAGGAGAATAATGGCTCCTATTTCATCATTCAAGAAAAAACGTTTCTCTCTTATTCTGCTCTGACTTGTTTGTCCTGTTACATCACTAGCCTCTCTAGTACAATCCATCCATGCACTATGGTTAGTGTTCCACTGAACCCTCTCTACTCACAGTTGATAAACACTTCCCAGACGAGACCACACACTCATCCACACCAGTTTACATCACTGATCACACACTTTAATCCATCATCTGACTGTGCCGTTCTACATTTCATTCAGTTTACTCATCAAATTCCATAAATCCTTCTAAAAATGAAAAAAAAAAAATACTCAATAACAGTATTTTTTTATAAAATGTAAAAAAATAAAAATAAATCAGCTTGTGTAATATTATCCATTACATTCTTCAAGGAACATTTGTCTTGGAATCGGCTGTTGCACTCCTTTACCACAAGAATAAACAGGGGAAAGTGTTTTTAAAACTGAAAAATGCATTAAAAAGAGAAATGGTTACAGATGAAAGTAGTTGTTTTGCTAGGCTGTAAATGACTGTTCATGGACCAAAACCACCAAAATGCACATATACAGGTGCATCTCAATAAATTAGAATGTCGTGGAAAAGTTAATTTATTTCAGTAATTCAACTCAAATTGTGAAACTCGTGTATTAAATAAATTCAATGCACACAGACTGAAGTAGTTTAAGTCTTTGGTTCTTTTAATTGTGATGATTTAGGCTCACATTTAACAAAAACCCACCAATTCACTATCTCAACAAATTAGAATACTTCATAAGACCAATAAAAAAAACATTTTTAGTGAATTGTTGGCCTTCTGGAAAGTATGTTCATTTACTGTATATGTACTCAATACTTGGTAGGGGCTCCTTTTGCTTTAATTACTGCCTCAATTCGGCGTGGCATGGAGGTGATCAGTTTGTGGCACTGCTGAGGTGGTATGGAAGCCCAGGTTTCTTTGACAGTGGCCTTAAAGGGATAGTTCACTTTGAAATTAAAATTTGGTATCTATCAGCTTACCCCAAGGGCATCCAAGATGTAGGTGTCTTTTTTTCTTCAGTAGATCCAATTTTGATGTTTTTAGGTCAAACCGTTCTAGTCTGTCAGTCATATAATGGCAGGTATAGGTCACTGTCTCTATAAGAGGGAAAAAGAACATGCACAGAGAAATTCAAATTAAACAATTCCCCATCGTAACTACACATTGATGGCCTAAGACACGAAACGAGCGGTTTGTGTGAGAAAACGAACAGTATTTATATCGTTTTTTACCTCTTGTAGACAACCATGTCCAAGTGATCTGAGTGCGCACACACATCCGGTGTGTGACGTGTGTGTGCACGCGCTCTGGCTCACGCTGCATTCACACGGGGCGTCAACGCTTGACGGAGGGCGTGTCTGAAGCGTGGTGCTGACGCAACTTCGTGGTATTTTCTTGTTGGAAGACGCGCACTGTCATCGCTCGTGTCGTTTCTGAACTGTCTATTCTAGGATAATGATGACTTCTTTTAAGCAGACCCGCTTGCTGTCATGCATTGTATTTCTATACGAGCGCTCCATGTATCCGTTTCATTCATCTGTAGCTCGCCGTCAACGCTTGTCTCTGGTTCAGAAGTGGCTTGGTAGCCCTTTTCCTGAAGACGTCTGAGCGTGGTGACTCTTGATGCACTGACTCCAGCTTCAGTCCACTCCTTGTGAAGCTCTCACAAGTGTTTGAATCAGCTTTGCTTGACAATATTCTCAAGCTTGCAGTCATCCCTGTTGCTTGTGCACCTTTTCCTACCCAAATTCTTCCTTCCAGTCAACTTTGCATTTATTGAAACTCAAATGTAAATATTCTAATATTTTGAGATACTGATTTTTGACTTTCATGAGCTGTAAACTCTAATCATCAAAATTAAAACAAAAAAAACTTTTGAAATGTTTTACTTTACATGTAATGAATCTAAAATATATGAAAGTTTCACTTTTTTAAATAAGTTACGAGAAAAAAAATTAACTTTTTCACGACATTCTAATTTATTGAGATGCACCTGTATACTCTACCATTCCAAAATTTGGGGTCTGTAATTTTTATTTTTAAGTTTCTTATGCTCAGTATTTATTTGATCATAAATACAGTAAAAACAGTAATATTGAAAAAAAAACATCAGTTTTATATTTAGATACATTAAATGTAATTTATTCCTGTAAGGACAAAGCTGAATTTTCAGCAGCCATTACTCAGTCTTCAGTATCACATGATCACAGTGTCAGAAATCATCTAATATGCTAAAGAAACTTTTCTTATTATTATCAAGGCTTATTACTTTTGTGGAAACTGTTTTTGTCAGGATTATTGGATTAATAGAATGTTCCAAAGAACAGCATTTATTTGAAATACATAAATCTTTTGTGACATTATAAATGTCTTTACTGTCACTTTTGATTAATTTAATGTATCCATGCTGAATTAAAGTACCCTCTTAAACTATTGATGGTATTTCATATAGGCCTATTCTTTTTTTCACAATGAAAAGAAAATGATAAAACTACCATTTTGAGGTGTCATGCTTATTCGTCCAGTATTTCAATATTTGTAATCGTCTTTTGCCAAAGCATACAATGACTAAAATCAAACAGTACATTCTGTGCTACAACCGAATGATAAAGATATCTAGTCCTAAATTCTGAGCATGTCTCCACAGGGGGAAACAGAATAAAACCTGGAGAAGGTTGCTGGCTCAGCTGGCTATACTACACGTAAATTAGACATTTAACTGATAGAATTGAGTGTGTGTGTAAAATTAAAGAAAGATCTGAAAGATCTGTGCTGACAGGTAAAGACAGAGGAGAGAGAGATGAAATATTAGTGTTGGCAGGGTGCTGTGTAGACATCTCTCTGTCTTTCTTACAGAAAAAAGAACAACACATAGCATTCCCTCTTGAAGACAAGTTTAATAATTCAGTTTCAAGTCTATTATGACCCTGTGTATCTAAAAACAAAATATTACCATGTATTTATAGTGTAAACAGATTTGTGCAATATAACTTTGATATTATTTTAAATGAATGGAATATGAGTCATATTTAAACCGTTTGGATTATCCAGTCCCAAGCATATTTCAAATCTTTTTATATATATATTGCACTTTTCAATTCATATTAGTCCAAGACAGCTTTACAAGAATAGAGCTTTACAACCCCTGTTTTTTCTTCCATGTGACAGTAGCAAGGACAAACTTGAAGATGTAGATAAGGAAGAACTTTTAGAGGAACCGAGACTGCTGGAAAAGCCCACCACCTCAGACTGACACATATTTACAAAGCATACATGCATAAATGTTCATTTTGAACAGATGTGATCCAGCCATATAGTTTTAATTAAAATATCAAATAATTTGTTGGTTAATTAAATGATTTTGAATAAAAAAATGCTCATGGATTATATTAAAATCTTTCAATTTAAAAGTAACTCAAGCATTTTATTTATTTACTTAATTTATTTACTTATTTATTTAGGTTAACCCACTTTCCCGAGGCCCTTGATCTCAGCTTTATTCTCTCTACCATGATTTTTAAGCTGCTTTTTCATAAATAATTTTTATTTCCCAGCAGTGTGTTTTTGCCATGCCCATACTAACACAAAATGCCAATGGAAGCTCAGGCTTTTTAGAAAGAAAGCACTGTGTTCCGGACGTCCACACATTGGACCTTTTGCTCCCCCTAAAGCGCAATGCTGGCACACCTCAATGGCTCTATATATTTGTGCATTTAAAGTCTGCATTGTTAAAGAGATTGATGTGAATTAATAATGACGTTGGATAAATTCACAGTTGTAAGCAGAATATAATACAACAAGGTGGCCATTCATACATCTGTGATCCTTTACAAGTTAAGTAATAATAAACATGTAAGTCTCAAGAGTTTTTTTTTTTTGACTTGCATGTGCAATAACCAATTCACAATCCACATAATCAATAAAAATAAAAAATTAAAATCTCCAGATCAATAGCAAGCAGCCAGTATCACTTCAATCCAGAATCGAGACAGACAGAGAGAGATAGCGAGTGTGTTTGTGTGTGGAGAGAGAGAGAGATGACTGTGAAGGCAGATATGGGCTTCAACAAACAGGACGCAGTGACACTAGGTGCAAAGGTAGAGCTAAGATAAGACCTGCTCTTAACATGCAGATGAGATACTATTTGGCAGACAGAGGGCATTTTGATAAGCCGAGAGCACACACACTCTTTGATAAGGCGGGTCATACACATAAAGACCCATATTGATTGGTAAGGTCACACAAACACACACACACACACACACACACACACACACACACACACACACACACACACACACACACACACACACACACACCCACACAGACTTCAATAATTAACAGGTAAGGTTAGCTTGTGAACTATTTAGCTTATACTGAAATAATTACATCAGTACACACAGGTGACTCAGTCAGGCCTGTTTAATTATTGAGGCTTGACTATAAGAACTTATACTACATGTAATCAATGTATATAAACATTTTGACCTAAAAAAATTAAAGGGATAGTTCACGTAAAATATGAATTCTGTTACATGTTGTTCAAAAACCTGTGTGACCTTCTTTCTTCTGTGGAACACAAAAGAAGATATTCTGAAGAACTGTTTTTGTCCATGCAGTGAAAGTAAGTGTGACTTTCGAGTTAATTTTATTGCATGGACAAACACGTTTTAAATTATCCACAGAAGAAAGAAAGTCAAAGAGGTTTTTTGAACAACACGAGGATGAATAAATGATGACAGAATTTTCATTTTTGGGTGAAATATCCCTTTAAGGAATGGAAATAAATACTCTACCAGGCTGAAAGGTGCAGTATTGCATCATTCCTATTTAAAATCAAACTAAAATGGGAATTTATGAAAACAAACAAACAAACAAATAGCATAACATGGTTCAAACAGCATCAACATGTAGCAAGACTCAGAAGACTTTCTGAAAAAAATGATTCAAAATATTTGAGGCATCATCATTAAACAGAAGGTAACATATTAAACAGTATTTCCCATTTTAGATTATACAAACTGACATGATTCTCACTAATATGAGTTAATTGATGTGCCCAAGATGTAAATAAGAGGCACATTTAATGCCAGAATCTCTTTTCAAATTTTCTGAGAGTGAATGTCAAGCCAGAGGACTGCAGCCTGCGGCAATGACGAGTTTAATCTATCAGATCTTTGAGCTCTCACACAAACATGACCAAGCATGAGATAGCAGAACACTCCCAAACCTACAGAAACACAGTATGTGAACAATCCCACACAACACGATAACAAATAACGGGGCCGAACGTTATCTACTTTTATACATTTTCAGAATCAGTAAATAGAACAACATATGCTACATTGCAGTGCAAAACAGATATGATGATAACACTGAATGTTTTTCTGCAGGTGTGCATATTAAAAATTGCATTCAGTGTTTTATGTTTTTTGGCATGCTGTCAGTTGCCAAATAATAAAAGATATTTGCTCTTGGAAATCCAAGCCATTTTTCCATAACTGGTCACGTCACACAAAATAATGCTAAGATCTTTGCTGAATACTTTGAGTGATAATGCACACGTCTCTCTTTCCCCTTTTCTTTGTCTACTCACACTCTCTCACTCCCCCACCCCATCCCACCCTGCTCTAGTTCTCTCTCTCTAATCTGTCCTGTCATATCCGTCATCTTATAAACTCACCATAAGACGTGTGGCTCATTTGTGCTACTCAAAGTTTAACCTTTGCTCCTGCGCTTGTGAAGTGACCTCTATGAAAAGGTCAAGACTCATATTTTCCATTTTTTTCTTTTAGTGAACAGGGTGAGTCAGTTCGGTAAATCATTAGTGAACATGAAGCCATAATTCAGCCAACCTGAACAGTGAGCTGGTGTTCTTTTTTTATGCAAAAGAGCTTCAAAGGTATTCATTGCCTGAGCAATTTAATACTGTCTTACGGTGTCATTTGTGTTCTGTTCTGTCACCAGTCTGAAAGCTGGGTAGAGAAAGTTCTCTGAGAGAGTGGCTAAGCACCAGGTTAGGTCTAAATGGGCCTGCTGTTATAGTCACATGACATGAACCTCACCCTATACTGTATAAACAGACGGCAGTCATCACAGAGGAAAATAACACTTACATAATTACACACATTTTCTTAATTAAGTTAACCATAAAATCATAATTGAGCTGGGTGTGAGTCACCATTGAGCCTCAACTTCTCAGACTGTTTAAAAGTAATTAAGGATCTCTGTTTTGTTTGTGTTCTTTTATTGTTTTCTTTTATTATTATATATTTGATCATTATTTACTTATATTTATTTAGGTTCAGGCTATCATTAAAACCTCCACTGGTGTCATGAGCAGAAAATATTTATTGTCAACATGAATATTTACAGAAACTGCAGTATCAAATATTTACAGAAACTGCAGATCAGTATGCTCAAAATACGCTATTACAGTAAGATGAATCTATTAAAATAGTATCATTAGGTTGCTGTATAAATTATTTTTAAATTATTTTAGAGAAAATGTACCAGTAAATATTTCTTATATATATATATAAAATTTTATATTTGTCTTATAGAAAAGCATACAGATCCATATGACCTGATTTCACTCATGAGACTGAAGGTAGTGTAAAAAAGCAACTTCTACAATGTAGCAATACTAAAGAAAGCAACTTTACAATTAAAGATTACTTCAGATACAGTATGTCTCATAAGCTAGAATATTTGAACTGCAGCATGACAGCCTTTCAAGACACAAATGCACACTCACAGATTGACTTATTCAATGCATGTATGTGTTTATAGTGAGCACTTGCACTCGCGCGCACACACACACACACACACACACACACACACACACACACACACACACCAATGCAAGGACATCACCAACACAGGTTAATAATTGTTATGGAATTTTCCAAATCATAAAGTGAGCTCTACATTCTCTCTCTCTATGTCTCACATACACACACACACATCATAATTGTCAATATACAGTATATATACAGTGTATAGTGTGTATACACACACACACACACACACACGTCAATATACAGTATGTGTATGTGTGCGTGTGTGTGTGTATATGTTTATACATCTACATATAGACATTTATTATTAAAATATTAAAATTATAAATTTTGATCCTGTTAGTTACTTAATTTTATATTTATATATGTAAATATATTTATATTTATAATTTTTAGATTCACATATTTATTTTCTGATTGATGATGTCCCCCGAAAATCCCCAAAGATGCACAGGTGTTTTCTGCTAGCTTGCATCTTTTTTTAAAAACACAAATTATAGCTAAACAACCTGCCAAAACACACACTCACACAAAGGCACACACATACATACACACACAAAATGTTTGTTGCACCTATAATGAGGACATCTCATAGACTTCAGTTGTTTTTATATCAGGTTAATGACATTTTCTATGTCTTAACATAGCCACACAAGTATAGTCAAAGACAGAAACCTGTGCACACACACATTTAAATGGAAATATGACTTGGTCGATTTGTAAGCTTTTTACAATGTGGTCAGCTCCTGCCCAACAGGTTTCACTATATTATTACAGTAAGAACATTTTTGAATAGTAAGGACAAAAATCACCAAGTATAGTCAGTCATGTTTGTTTTTTGGTTTACACTCTCCAGGTTGGTTTTTATACATAATGATGTGCTAGACACCTACCCTACACCTAAACTTAGCCCTCACAGGAGACTTGTATTTTTAATTTTCAAAAAAACACCATTTAGAGTTTTTTAAGCCTTTTGAATTACGGCATAGGCAGTTTCATAAACCACCTGATACCTCTGTTACCCATATTAAACAAATTTTGTCAAGGAGCCTCTGAAGTACTCACCCAGTGAAAAGTTGTAAAGAGGGGGCACCAATACACAAGGAGCCTAGATCACCAATATAGATGGATGAGGCCAAGAAGTATGTAGCCAGATCTGTGTTCACAGTTTCATGTTTAATTCATGATTCAGTATTTGTTTGTTCTTCCTCGGGTACTCACAGGCATAGTTTATGTGTTGTAATGTTGTGTGAGAATACACTGGAATATGTTGCTGTTTGTGAGACAGGAGGACATCTTAAAGGCAGAGAGAGTCCATACGTGAAGCAGCTACATATCCAACATAAGCAGGTCACTAACCTTCCCCTCAAGCATTCACATAAACACACATAATGCACAAACAATTCTACAGTAAAGTATTCTTGTCTGGGCCATAGTACATGTACCATGTTCCCCTTTTTATGAATAGGATGCTAAATAAAACCATGCTGGTAGAATTTTTCAAAATGTTCAAAATATAAATGCATTCACAATATGGGAAGCACTGATGCCTATTGCTTTAATTTTTCATAATTATTTTATGATGTTATTTTTCTGTTATTTTTTATTTATTCTGTTCTTTTTATCCATTTCTTTAGATAAAGTTCTCTTTGTGCATGTATGTTATTTTTCGTACATTTGTTGCAACACTGGCTTTTATCTAGTATTTGAGATTGGTAATTCTCATTTGAAATGTAAAAGTGTTTATTTCACCTTCCTTAATATTAAGGGGGTTATTTAGCCCTTAAACAGGTCTCAATTAAGTTATTAATAAATAAAAAATAAATAAATTTTTCATTTAATCGCAAGGATCTTGAGAATAAAAAAAAAAAGAAGAAAACTAAAGGAGGCAATGCTGAGAGATAGCGGTAGCGGTATCCACAAGGCTGGCTCAAAAAAGAAAAGAAAAAACAACCTTTTGAACTCTTCCACTCGTTCATATTCAAAGCCAGTAAATGTAATATGTATATTCATACTGCTGCATTTCCATTTGAACCCCCTTATCACTCCATTTTAATTCTAGTAGAGATTCACATATCACTTCACACATCACAAATACTTTGTTCTTGTCCATATCTCTTAATTTATTTTTCTTTAATATAAACTATTCTATTGTAAACTATGCATTCATCTACTCCTCTGCAGCTCCCTGGACTGTTTTATACATTTAACCCTCTGGTTCTCCTCATTTCGGAGTCACACTTGTGCTCTTCACGGTCAAAAGTGACTGAAGAGCACCAGAGGGTTAACAGAGAACATCCACCCAGCAAATCTTACAATGGATCTTAAAAGGTTTTTTGAAACAAACATTTTTAAAAACAACGGTTCTTGGCAGATGCTGTAGAGAATGCATTTAAGCTTGCCCAGTTTGAACACAGTCATAGACTCAGCTGAGAGTCAGAATTGTGAAAGAGTTTCAGACATTTAACTTCACAGAGATTCTAGAGATTCAGTTCAGTTGACTCCTCCGGTTACTGTAACACTAACAGAAAGCAAAAGTAATATCATAGGAACACAAGCTATGTTTCAGTTTCTACACAACTTTGCTTACGAAATATTGAAAAATAGTTTTGACATGACTTTCATCATCACTAAGAATACCAAAACAATCAGTAAAATTGCCTATGAGTCGGTTTATGCCGACCTGGATTGAACATGTGCAAGACATTTTGCCAGAGAAAAGCTCATCAAAACGCATGTTATTGTTGCAAACATGCATCCACACATACACAAACTCCCACAGGGAAGCCTTTTTCAGAATGTAATACATCAGAATGAGCCAACATATTTTTTTTTACAAACCTAAGGTACATGTCAGCCAAGAAGTCCAGCCTGAGTTTTAAAATATAGAACAACATCTCTCTTGAGGAAGCAAAAAGACCAAATAAGAAAAAAATCTCCTATCAGCTCTGCTCTTTATATCTGCTGGGGTACATGGAGATGCAGAATTCCTCTAAAACGGCTTGATAGAATCATTCTTGTACACTGAATGATATTAAATATCTATATCCAAACTTTTTACTATGAAGGGCCAAAAATCAAGTGGCCCATAGTTAACTGAACTTGATTGAGGGCCATGGGCTGAAAGTAAATTTTGCATTACATCACCTATATCATAATAACATTTACATTTTAAAAAAGGGGGGGGTAATTCACCTTTATTTTCTACATTTCCCTACTCTCTCTTTCTTCGGCTTGCTCCCTTTATCATGGGTCGCCACAGCGGAGTGATCCGCACTACCAATTTGGCACATGTTTTACACCGGATGCATTTTCTACATTCCACTACAAATATATATAATTGTTCTATGTAACTATAATAGGACCATTTTTAATTTCAGCATTTTTAATTTCAGTGACAAACTGCACAATAAAACGATTGCATGGGAAAGTCTAAAAGGTTTTCTAACAACCTTTCCCTTTCCTAAATATGCTGAGCTAAATGGAAGCTAAAACTATATATTTGCGTGCACACATACACGTCAGAAAAAAAAACAGAAGTTGGTCACGGTGTTGCTGAGGCGTTAGGACCATGTGATATATGTGGATGGATGGAGAGATTGGAGATGAGGAGAGAAGGACAGGCGTTCTCTCTCTTGTCCTTAAATTAAACCCAACAGGAAGACTGAAAAGAGGCCTGCAGCAGCCGTCAGCCCTTTTCGCTTCCCTTTTCTGCCTGATGGGAGAGGCAGCGCTGGGCTCTGCACTGCAGGCGCCGCCTCAAATCTGCTCTGACTCACCACAGATGGACAACTGACCATCTCCTCTCCTCCAAAAATTAATTGTTCCTCTACTATAAATGTTAGAACTTGAACCAGCACGCACATGGATACAAAATGGCACACTGGATGTTGAGCAGATGTATGAATTCACATCTACATTTATGCATTAATGCAGTAGTTTTATCAAAACTGACTAACAGTATATTTAATCTATACATTTTACATTTTATTGGTTGCACTTTATTTTACAGTACGTGTACTTACATGTACCTACAGTGTACTTAAAGTGTACATACCTAAGAAAGTACTGGTAATATAAGGTAACTACATGGGGTAGGGTTAGGTTCAGGGTTAGTACCTAGATATTACCCAGTTATTGTAATTGCTTCAATAAGTATATAGTATGTACATGGGGAACAGGACTGTAAAATAAAGTGCTACCATTTTATTAGTACATGCATTGTCTGGTGATTAATTCAGTGACCCTGACATTGCTAGTTAAATCTACCTGTTTCGGTAAATTTAAAGTTAGATAAGTTATAGGGTTTCTAGCTGTGCACCGTAATCATGCAGTTTCATTACTGTGTTCTAAATTATGTTTTCCTTAATTAAACAGTAGAACTTGCAATTCTTTAAAGAAAATGTTGGTAACACTTTACTTAAAGCCTTATGTATAATGCATTATAAATGGTTATTATAATGTATTATCTGTGGTTACAATTATTCATGAGATTGTACAATGCATTATAAGGTGCATTACAAGGCATAATTAATGCATTAAAACTACTTTTATATTGCATTATACATAAAGGCTTTAAGAAAAATGTTACCAAATTCTTAACTTTAATATCAATATTGGTACTTCTACAAATACATGACATTGTAATATTTTATTTATACTAAAGTGGCAGCAAATATACATAGGTCAAGAGGGTACTTCTTATAGCACACTCTTTATTGAAATGGCCAAAAAAAATGCTTATCCAAAAAAGCCATTCATAACTTTGTGTGTGCATATAAGAGAGAAATGAGAACACACACACATATATTATAAATATGTGTAAATTAGTGTGATATGTCTTGCCATTGAGGTGACCAAAATCATAGGTGAGATTCAATAATTCTGAACAAACCCTATAGATAGAGATTAGTATAAAATAGTATATACAATAAACAAGCAAGTTCAGCTGAAAAAAATAACAGATCATTGAATGTATGCGAATAAACAACTTATTTTTGAATGTCTGTATATTAATTACTTTAATTCTATTTTGCAGTTATGTTTACAAAAACTGAATAATATTTGGTTAAACCAAGGCTGTGTAACAATATAACCATTTTGAAGCATCAGTACAAGCTTCCAGTTTCGGATGTGCACAAATGAATAAATACCAGTGTGCATGTGGTAATATTCCTGAAGTGCAGTTTTTTAGATTGCATATGCTATCATTACTGCTCATCACCCTACTAGCTCACATAAGGGGTCTTCCTCATTTCAGTTGAAGTTTTACGGATTTCGAAAGACATCAGTGAAATCCTGTTTTCTCCAGAACACATAGTACAAGCAGGTTTCCATTCAGTGATGTCAGATCCATATGTGTGCGACTGATAAAACATCTCAGAAACATGCTGTCCTTCCTCTCTGCAGATGGACAGTGCTATACAAAGTACATGAAAGGGGGGAGAAAGAGGAAACTTACCAGAAGAAGGGAAGAGAGGGGTGAGACTGCCGGGAAGCGGAGTATTTTGTGCGCATGTGTGTGTGTGCGTGTGGTGGGATGACAGGGTGACAGGGTGACAGAGACCACAGACCCTCAGCGGTAGATGGCATCTGGGATAGTCTGGTTACCTCAACAGATATACAAAAACACATGTACCGCTGACTTCCTTTACGAGTCTGTGAAGAGCTTTGCCCTGTACTGAGTATGCAAGATAGCAAATACACACTCATATACAGTGTCTGTCATGTGCAAGCGTGCACACACATCTGTCAGTGATGCACATGTGATTTCTGAAGAACACACCAAAATCACATGGTACTGCTATTTGAACTGTTTTACTTTATTTAGCAAGATTATACATACATATCTAAGTTTTTTGTCTTCCATTTCTGTCATCTGATCGAGTTCCTTTCCACTGTCACCTTTGGGTGGCTTGACTGCCTGAAGGTCTAAAAGACACTTAATATTCAGTAATATTATCGATCTGACAGCACTGACACTATCGGATGAGAACAAAACTTGAATTGAATTGTGCTGCATAATGACACTATCGTCTTCTGCTTTATACCTGAATTGAATTCATAATTGATGAATTCTGCATCATTGACACTTAATGAACTGAACCGAATCAACATTGAACTGACTTTGAACTGAATAAGGACACCACGATCTTCAGCGGAGCTGCTTATAGCTTAACTAAACTTGTTTTATGATGAATGAACTTTACACAGTTATTGAACTGAACTGAATCAACACTGAACTGACTGGAGTGAATAATGACACTATTGTCTTGTTACAGCTGCTTTACAGCAGAATTTAGAATTTACCTCATTTTTGAAGTTTGCTTTAGCCTACTTATTCTGTTCCTTTCGTCTTTAAACCTGTGAAACAATCTCTATTATATAAAGTGCTATAAGTGAGTTCACTTGACATATCTGAAAAATATGTGATCATTTAACAAGTCTACAAACTATTCAGGAAATTACAGAAACATTTTGTCCGTTAATAGGGAACTTCCCACAGCTTTCACCAGTGTTGATGTGAAAGACTTGTAGAAAAGCCACCATCACCCACACCCAATGGTACACAAGGTCAATGCACTGCCCACTTCTCATCCACTTACTGAAAAACCGTAATTACTCCAATTGCGCAATATCCCAAATCAAACCACAATGCTGGATCCAACTAGAATAGTATGTATTCTAGAAATGTGACACTGCCATCACTGTTGTGACATCACTACTGAGTTCTTGATTTTATGCTACTTTCATGAGAAATCACTCAGCAGGACATGATGCAATGTGCACGTTCACCATATGAATATCCTGACCTGAGCAATATGTTCATTCATACTGTGTAACATGTACAGAAACGAGCAAATTACACAATGTACACAATGTGTAACGCCCCAAATCAAATTTAAATGATCTGTGCAACATGCCATGTTTCTCAATGTCCTATATGCAGGTCATCACTCACAGGACTTGATATTACTGGAAAGCATAGTGTGTAGCAAGCACATCTTGGCTTGCATTAAAGTTTTCATTATATTACCAAAATTGAGAGGATGTTTTTGACCTCTACAGTGCACATGTTAACACAGAGCCAAACGTTGGTGTTGAAATAGATATATGAAGCAAAACTGACTCTCAGGTTCACATATTTATTTGATTAAAATAACAAGACTCAACTCAAGGCCTAAATTGCATTTTGGACTACTTTATTTAATATACAGTATAAAAGACTATACATGGAAATATAATAATATATATATATATAGAGAGAGAGAGAGAGAGAGCGAGCGAGAGAGAGAGGGGGTGAATACTTTTGAATACAGTAAAGAAATTAATACTGTGAAGTTGAGGGTGAACAGGGTGAACTACTGTATTTTTGTGCAACTTTTGTTTAAATCACTGTCGTGACTGAAATACATGGATGAAAATACAATTAGATGAAATGCTTTACAGTTCCATTCCTTCAGGAGCTTAAAATCTTCCCTGTATTCAATTATGTAAATTCTAGAGAGGAAAAACTAAGTGTCTAAAGTTTACACTTTACTCATTGAGCAGATTCTACTTAGACCTGTGGAAATGTTTTTTTTCTACACCATCCATAACTTCTGGATAAGATCTGACTCAATCGCTAAACCACGTTTTTATTTGGATAATCCAACAAAAGCAACTAAAATGTTCTAACCTCAAAATTCATCTCCTAAGACAATCAGATAACAGAGCCAAAATCAAACCTCACAGAAAATGGAGCAGAGTGTAAACAAAATCTAGGGTTTATTCCTTCCCTCTTTGTGCTCTTCAATTAAACACTTCCAGGAACTGAGGCATAAGATGTTTATGAGGATGTTACTCAAAAGATAATGCGTTATTTTCAGACCAATCCGTTTTTTTTTTACATGAATAAAGATGTTAAAATCAAGTTGCAAGGAAGCAATGTGATTATTATACTGTAGGCCATTGAGACACACTGCCACATTATTTTTTTCACAGACAGAGATGTAAAGAAATGAAAAGAAACAAAGAAAGCTGAGAACAGCTGTATCAAGTCTCTTCTCACCAGACAGTTCACACTGTATCTGCAAATAAACAAGAAAACTAATTCAAATTCCTCTCTTTCTTTGTCTCCTCACAACCCGAGGTAACATCCGTCTCCTTGCCTATTTTTCTCATGCTCAAAGACAAGAGCAATAGAAAACAATAGAAAACATCACTTTATCATGAGACTATGTAAACTTAATTGGGAAAACACCATCACTCTCACTTATGCTAAGGAAGAAACACTTCCTCTGCCCCCTCTTCTGTAGTTTAAACATAAATGTTTTGGAAATCTTTAAAAAAAATACACCGAATGCAAGCAAACACAGAATGAATGTGACCAGTTGCACATCAACCTTGAATATATATACAATTATTTCTTGAAACACAACCTACACCTAAATCTATTACATCAGTAATGACAAATGAAGGAACAATAGTTAATTTGATTTATTTATTTATACACAGGATGGAACGTGTATCCATACAAATATATCTGCTCTTTTAAATTAAAGTTTAAAGAAACAATTCACTCAAAAATGAAAATTCTGACATAATTTACTGTCATCATTTACACCTTCAGGTTGTTCTAAACTTGTACGGCTTGCTTTCTTCTGTGGAAAATAAAAGAAGCTGTGTGTGTGTGTGTGTGTGTGTGTGTGTGTGTGTGTGTGTGTGTGTGTGTGCGTGTACAGGTTTATATATCCTGGTGGGGACTTAAACCTGAATACACACAGACTCATGGGGACTCGTGTCACAGTGGGGACCTAAATTGAGGTCCCCATGGGTTCAAAAGCTTATAAATCATACAGAATTAGTTTTTTTTTTTTTTGAGAAAGTAAAAATGCAGAACGTTTCCTGTAAGGGGTAGGTTTAGGTGTAGGGCGATAGAAAATACGGTTTGTACAGTATAAAAACCATTGAAGAGTCCCTACAAGGATAGCTGACCATTCTGTGTGTGTGTGTGTGTGTGTGTGTGTGTGTGTGTGTGTGTGTGTGTTGTTCATGCATACACTCAACTGTGCTGCATAAGTCACTTTATTTCAAATGTTGAAATGCATTGACCAGTTATCAATTCGTTAGCTTGGTGCATGTAGTGCCTCTTGAGACCAGATTCCCAGGCAAAAATTGTTAATGATATGGTAGTGCGCCCTGACTTGCGAGAGAGCATTACTGAAGTGTGAAATATATTTACAGGAACCATTGCTAAAATGAATCTAAACAACAGTTTTATTAAGTGGTACATTTAAAAATAAGACTTGATCTCTCTATCGTCTTAATTCATTTCTTTAAAAGGGGA
Source organism: Schizothorax lantsangensis (assembly GCA_027422415.1). Lineage (NCBI taxonomy): Eukaryota > Metazoa > Chordata > Actinopteri > Cypriniformes > Cyprinidae > Schizothorax > Schizothorax lantsangensis. The sequence continues at coordinate 23,466,090 of CM049839.1, forward strand.
ACCGACAGGTTATGGGAGTGCCGATTTGCACATCTCAGCATTCTAACTGCATCATGAGTCAGAGTCACACAAAACAACACTTAGTCTTCCACATAAATTCACTGAATATATGTTATATATGTATATATATATATATATATATATACTTTTTACTGACTTCAACACACACCCATGATCAAACACGCAGAGAGTGTTTGCGCTCCTTTGAACAAAGAGCAGCATATCTATCTCACTCAGGTAAATATGACCTGACCCTTACCCAGCCTCTGCTCACAGAGGGACAATGGGTGTCATAGCATTGGGTATACGTGTGTTATGGGGGTTAGTAAATGGAAAAAGTCACTTTGTGCATCATGACGATCTACATAGGCCTATGGTAAACCCATATGTACACTGATTTTTTTAAACAATACTCACTGAGAAATTGCTTGTAAATTTCACAAATAATAATAAAAAAATGGCACATTGAATTAAGCATGAAGTTTTCAAGTAGAAAAACCAAATCATTTTCTTGAAAAAAATTCAAAGATTTTTACAGTGTAGTAGAGCAAACAGGTTTTGTATGTTAAAAGTTTTACACGAATATAAAACCAAATAATAAATGACCGGAAACAATCTGGACACAAATGTCCAAGCATGTTTGTTCAGTAGTGACATCCACTCAGGATGGAGGAAAAGCCTGAGAAGAAACACATGCATGCACACTCCTGTAAATCTGAGTCAGAATTGAACTGAATTTGTTTGTACCAAAAGGAAAATAATGTTTCTTTGCTGAGTATTTGTGTTTTGTGTTCTGTGTTTGTGCGTGCACAGTGTGTTTATTGGTCTCAGGCCACTTGTAAGATGCACTGTGACTGGAAACAGCTGTCAGTAAGAACATCATGTGTCCACAGTCTTATTCAAAGGAACAACGATGAGCCATTACTAAAGCAAAATAAAGCAAAATTCTCACCATTAGAATGGTGAGAGCTTTGACAGATAAAGATACTGTGTGAGATCACAACATACATTCACTGATTTCATCAGTTGAGAAGGTAAGCTGGGTGGGTGATACTGGGTCACTGAGTAAAAGTCTTACAATACATGTATATTACATTTAATCTTGTATTTATCATTAATATGTTTCACTCAAACTATGAAAAGTTGTGTATATATATTGCGTTTACGTTTTTCCTGACTTGTGCGTGCAGTTGTAGAGCCACTGTAAGTGTGTGTGTGTATGTTCATGATTGAGTGTGTGTGTGTGTGTGTGTGTGTGTATGTGCATGTTTGTACCTGCGGTGATAGTGTGCATGATTGTGTGTGTGGGTTATGTAAGACTGTACTCTGAGGAAGTTGCTGGTTAAGAAGATGTGGGGCAGAAAGAGGAAGTGCTGTGTGTTTATCAGTCTCCACACTTCCTGTGGCCGAGGGGGCAGGGCCTGGACCCGGGGCTGTGGTTAAAGAGCACCTATCTCCCTCAGCAACAGTGTGACTTGAGTGACCAAGCGTCTGTTACCAAGCGCTGAAGTCTTATCAGACTCCAAATCTCACACAGCAGAGGTTAAATAACAGGAGCGTAACAGCGGAAATACACACACCTGGCTTCACTTTCATACACACACTTACATCCCCCATTATTCTCTCCACGACAGACACATTGTGAGATGGGCGCACACATACAAAGATCTGTTTCTCCCATGTTCTGACTGCATCACATTCAGAGCTTTAAAATCTCACACTTTTAAAGTCTCTCGTTAACATTGCTAACACTTGCATCAACATTTTAGAACATCATAATTGTCGTATTGAGTAAAATATCATGGAACTTAGCTTTCAGTATACGGTTAATAAATCATAAAATGATGTGCAGTAACCAGTTGTCAATGTTGCTTTGACCGTTGGTAGTTGGGACAGCAGTTTGTGTCCATGTTGCAGCATCTTCCGTTGGGACAGGGAAGAGAGAGACCAAAGAGAAATCTCCTCCCATGTTCTGGGACACACAAAATGTTTTTGGCCCAACAAAGTTGTCAAATAAAGTAATGTATAAAGCACTTTCAAAACTACAGAACAAGTGCTAAAAATTTTGGATATTATCAGAAAAGAAATGTACCTTTAAGGGAGCAACAGCTTGTCACTTCCCCTATAACTTTGAGGGTCAGCTACCTTATTTGGCCATAAAAGGCATATTAATACTCTAGGGTACTAATATGCACCTTGTAAGGGTAGATAAGGTACAAAGTTGTCTCTGTAAGTGTACTGGCCCACACTGTAAAAAATGAATCATGGCTCTTGTAATTTTCATTAAAAAAAATGAAGGTGATAATTAAAAATAGTGGAGTATATTTCATTAAAAAAATTGTGATTCAGTGTTGTATAGAAAATATTGAAGACTTTTTACTAATAAAACCAAGAGATGTGTTTTCCTCATTTTTATAAAGGAAACTTAAGCAGTTTTGAGGCTTGAATTGAGGAACTGATTAAACTAAAAAAAATTAAGGAAAGAAGGCTACCTATTTATTTTAAGAGAATTAGCTCAATTTTGCAGTTTTATTTTAGAGGTGATTGTTAGTTCCCAGCATGCTTTGCATATGGCTGGATATGGAGAGTAAATTTTGAAATTAAATGCTATTTTATGTGTTTTTGAGTAAAGGAAAACATCTATTAATGTTTAATGTTCAGTTACTGTATGTTTGACATTTGAAAGAGTTTCTGTTACATTGAAGTTTCCATTGTGCAGAAGAGTAGAGCTTATGGTTATGGATACTACTCCTATAAGGCATTAAGCCTTGTTCAATGAGCAGTAGCTTTGCTCGTGCTAGTGCAGTACTTTCCAGTATTTCTCAAGTATTTTCCTACTTGAGCTGTTTGGCTGTATACAGTCTTTTAAATGTACGAAATAACTCAAAGTCAAATACAAACAGGCCTCACTTATAATCACAGACTTTTGAGAATCAACTTAAAATAAATGAGCACATTTCACAAATTATATTAAATTCATTGTGTCATAGATTAATTAATTTAGGAGATTTTACGTGATTTATTCAGGTAGATTCCATTAAAAAAACCAAGCCTTAAAAACTACTCAAAAATATTAAGTGTAATATTGTTAACCTAATTTTTTTTTTAAGTAAATAGCCCGTTCCATTTTTTACAGTGCAGTGACAAGCTATTGAACCCGTAAAGGCCCTGATATACTCAGGGCAAGGCTCTTTTTTGTTCTTCGCTTAGGGGTATAAAGAAGTTCAAAATACCTTTACAGTGGTACAGTTAGCAGACATCCCGTTCTGTTGAGAGCAACATTTAGATTAATCTTTTTAATTATGTACCGCAAGCTTTGCACTCAAAATAAACACAACAAAAATGACAGTGGTAAGAAAACTTCAGTTAAGAAAGCATCTGATCATAGCGATGTGGATATGTTTGCACCAGCTCTGCAATTCGGAACTCCTGTTAAAGGGATAGTTCACCCAAAAATGAAAATTGTCATTAATTACTCACCCTCATGTCGTTCCAAAGCGGTAAGATCTTCTTTCGTCTTCGGAACACAAATTAAGATATTTTTGATGAAATCCAAGAGCTTTCTGACCCTGCATAGACAGCAGCGCAACTACCACATTCAAGGCCCAGAAAGGTAGTAAGGACGATAAAATAGCCCATGTGCGATAAAATAACCACATCAGTGGTTCAACCGTAATTTTATGAAGTTACCAGAATACTTTTTGTGTGCAAAGAAAACAAAAATAATGACTTTATTCAGCAATTTATTTCTATTCCTTGTCAGTCTTCGACACCCATTCATGACAGTACTACGACAGACCACAAGTACTACGGGTTTGGAATGATTATTATGTGATTGCCATGGCCCAACGGTAGTTCAAAACTGTTTACCGGCCGGAGTCAAACTTTTCCGGAAAGTTCCCTTGGTAAGCTGCATGTTTCCAGCTCCTGAAACAAACTCCAAACAAACTTAGTTTTGGCCTGATTTTGTTCAAAATGTCACCACACCAGTTTATTCTTCGATTTCATTTAAAGTATATCAGGGCATTTAATGTACAATTTTTTGACTTTTTTTCGGAGTGAAGAGTGGAAGTGTTAATTTGTGATTTCATCTCAAAACCACATTTCTGATTAGTCTTTAAATGCATCATAACTACTAAAGAAAATCTGATATATATCTCTAAAGTTAGTCATCACATGACACTGGAGACATTTAATGACTAGTACAACACAGACGACAGAAGTAGACAAACAAGTTCACTGGCATACTCTCTCCACTGTCAACATGTCAATTCAAGCACTATTCACCCTTTAAGCATGAATGATCAATGTTTTATTATTGCAGTTCAATAACTAATGATAACAAAAAAAAACATTAAAGATGTGCTATAATAAATCAATTTTCCCAATCATTGGTCTTTTGATAAAACACACTACTCTTACTGAACTAGAGTGGAAGCTCCGTCACATTTAAACAGCATAGTGTCACATAGTGTGCAGAGAGGCATCAACTAAAGTGTTTTTAGACAGAAAGACTGATAAATAGACAGAAAAGCAGGGGGATGAGTTGTTTTCTGGTAAGCGAGTGCAACCAGACAAACAGTCGGCATGCAGATAATGAGAGGTCTAAGGAGCAAAGCACATCTCTGAAGTGCGTGTTAAACATCTCTGTGAGAATAATACACAGGGCTGGCATACTTTTCACTCACAAGAAACACTTGTGAATGCTGCCTGAAATTGTACAGCAGACTCCCATCCAGAACTTAAAAGGAAAACAGTCAATGCGTGGTTAAATCCCTTTGAGTCACCTCCAACACACCTACACTTTCAGACGGAAAGCTCTCAAGATCTTCTATATCTTTTAGTTTATGGATGACTCAATGTTTACAACAGGCTTTGACAACCGATGACTTAAAACGACCACTGATCCAATGCCTCTGCAAACACTAGGCGTGATCGGGTCTAAACCGAACCTTAAGAGCCGTGGAATATTTTTTAGATTAGCTGTCATGAATAAAGCAGCCATCAATGGTCTCTGACATTAATCCATTTATGTCGGGCAATGAATAAAAATGACGTTGTAAATGGATGCTTTCCATGCCAATGTTTAACCAGGTTTAAATAACAATTAATATAACACCATATCAAGTGACGGAAACACCCACACTCCAATGGCTGAAAGCAACATCACAGTATCATAATCTCTAGCTGCCACATATAATAAATATCTGCAGGTGAAGTACACAAATGTTGTTCTATTTAGGTTAATTCTGTAGTCTAGACACCTAATCCAGTCCGACCTGTCTCTCTGTTCGCAGTGGGAAGACAGAAAACCGAGGATCATGGAGTATTCATTTTGGCATGTTGATTTGTTGTGTTCCTGTCACACGAGCTATGATAAACTAGCGTGTTTTTTCTCTCGTACATTCTGCTTCACTAAGAGTGGAGAAGCCGTGTTGACACTTGTCTGAAACTAACCAATGGTTTGACAGGAATGCATGCATTTAGAGAGAGCTAGAGATAAAAAAAAACAGCAAAATGTGTGTGTGCCATTCTTTGGTGTTTAAAAGTTCACAAGTAATTAAGGGTACCTGTGTCAAATTATGGCTCGTCCCTGTCTGATGACATCATTCAGCGGTGCTTGTGGATGCTCTGCTCTCTGGAACATTAATTTTACAAAAAAAAACACGCACACACAGAAAAATGCATTTTACTATGATCTGCATTGCAATGGTGATATTTCTTGACATTCCGTGATCCATCCTCATCAGGACGCTGTAACAGCTAAGATGAGTTGATATTTGAAGTCATTGTAAAGTTTAATTACAAAGAAACACCATGAGAGCTGTTATTCAAGTTAATACAACCACTTACTGACTAAAACCTGGTTGCAAAGACAGGGAGAACAGGAGGACTATAAATATACAAGCAACTAATGAACTAAATTGAATGAACACTGAACACTAAAACAGTACGGATGACAACCAAACCTCTGGAGACAGCAATGAAAGGTCAAAATCTGTCCAAACTTTTCTTGACAAACCAATAAAAAAAAACACAGTCCATAGTTCAGGGGGCCTCAAAATGGTTTACAATGCTTTAAGACAAAACAAGTATTTAAATAACCAGAGTTCCCATGATCTTGGAAAACCTGGATATATGAAGTAACCTAATTTTTAGAGTGTGATTTCTAGACCTGAAAAAGAAAACATTTTAAAATGTAAATTAATAAAATCTTGAAACGCCATGGGCATTTTTAAATGAATTTTTCATATAGAATTTTTCAAAATATACATTACATTTTTACTTACACCACAGCTCTAAAATATTATATCAGATATTAATTGTAAGATTTTTTTATTTGATTTTTTTACCAATTCCTATCTTTAATGCTTATCCAATAAATCAGAAGTAACTGGAAAAATCATGCAGATTAATTCATTAAAAAGAGTAGGAAATTCCTTATTTCTTAGAAAATAAATAAAGTCATACAGGTTTGGAGTAACGAGAGGGTGAGCAAATGATGACTTGACTGACATCTGACATTTTGGGTGAACGATTTATTTAAGATTTCCCAGATAAGTCACTTTTTTTAAGAACAGCGGGCTTTATTCATGAAACACAGGGAGAACACCTTTCTGTCTGTGTAAATCACTCAGTCTTAAGTAAACTGTAATGTTTCATGAATAATGCTTACAAATAAGGCCCAGGCACTATTCCCCCAAGCACAGGAAAGACCCTATATAAATATGAAAAGTATTATTATGACAGTAGGAGGAATAAATGTCACAGCTTTGGTTCATGCATAAGCGGGTCAGATAGATGCACTTGGGTTTTCCACTCATTTTCACCCCCATTGTGAGTGATAATCCCCATGCCAAGGAGGTACATCGGGACAGTTATTCAGCATAGCTAATCTCCTAATCTGCGTCTGATGGCGGGAGGTTCTTTCATAGTTGGCACACCTCTGAAAGGATGACTTGTTTGCCACTCTGTGGTTTTGAAGAACATATTTCATTACACAGGATCAGCCGCCAACAATGGAGTGCTATTATACAGGTAACAGTATGTGTGTGCATGTTTGTGTACGTGTGTGTGTACGCGTAGGTTGGCAGCCGGGCCGTATCCTCAAACCGCTAACACTCAAAGTACCATCACAGCTGCAGGTTAATGCAATAACAACAAACACTCCACCCTCAGAACCACCAACGTCACACAAGCTCTCTCTCTTCCAGATAACACAACACAAGCGACAGCTCTGTCAGGCTCTTGAGAACCAGTTTCTGTGTACTCTGTGTGCAGCATAACAATAATCAGTGACATAAGAGCAATGCAATATGAAGTGCTTAAGCTCAGTAAAAATTAGTTTGATAATTTAGATGCCTTAACAGAATGATCTACCGCATCAAAGTCCAAACCTCAGAACAGTAAGTACTTCAGAAACTGACAACCTGAGAGTACTGTACATGCAGGGGCATATAGATGAAGCTCAGAGAGATAATGTGGAGCAAGTCTATGAAGAGCTGTTATGCTCACAACTTGTAACTAAAAGTTTTCGTAATTTAAGGGGTTTGTTGCAACTGGGCCTTGGTCCCGACCAAGTCTGGAACAGCATCTTTAAAAGGAGTCAGGGACCAGATTTTGAAAAATATTTCATATTTTTCTATCATATTTCTGTAACAAACCTACCAGTGTTTTTCCATAAATCTAATCAGGTGTAAAAACACATCTCCCTTTCTTTCTCTCCGCACAGCTATCACGTTACTAGAATAAATGTTGTGTATTTTCTGCGCTGCAGCCCATGAGGTCTGGAGGGTTTGGAACATGCAGTCGATTCATATTACTATCATTTAACTTAGTGTTATTGGAGAGAAGGAGACAGAGAGGGCGACAGGGCCATATTTTGCATAGGCTATACAACATTTTGAGTGTAAATTCATCACCTTATTTATTTTCTGCACTTATTTTCTGTTAATTTAGTCATATTGTAAAGACTGACAATCATGCCAATAAAGCTTTTTTGACCAGTGCTAACATTAAAGAAAATAAACTTTTAAAAAGAATTTTTTTTATTAACTGATCAATAAAAAAAAAAAAATTGTGTGTGTGTTTAGGTGCGCGCGTGTTTTTGTGACATATGAGGACACAAATTTGTATAATGACATGGGTATGACATAGGTATTACAAGGAGAAGGTGATTTATGAGGACATTTCCCCATGTCCCCATTTTTCAAAAGGCTTATAAATCATACAGAATGAGTTTTTTTTTTTTTGAGAAAGTAAAAATGCACAAAGTTTCCTGTAAGGGGTAGAACCCTGAAAACCCTGAAAATAACACAAGATAAGGTCAAACAACAGAGGAAAAAGAAAAAAAAATATTTTAAAAATGAAATAAAGAACAAACAGAAAGTTATATAAACATAAAATGAAATAAAAAAGGCTAATGTTGACAGACAGAGAGAAAGAGAGAGAAGGGTGGGGACACGTGTCTATAATGTCTCTGTTAAGGACAATAATAGCACTACACACCTCACACATACCTGGCATTGTTCTTATTAACACAGAGGACAAAGGAGCATTATATTCAGCTGTCTTGTAATTAGAAGTGCACCTTTCTCTTTCTCTCTCTCTCTCTCTAAGAAATGCGTTTTGTTGCCAATTTGGGTCCGTAAATCACATAAAAGCATTCAAAACACACACACATTCTTATAAGACATAGGACAGTGCAACATTCTGGCACCCAATGCATGTGTGTAAGTGTGTGTTCAAAGGTAATGTTTTGATGTGTAAGTGCTAGAGATAGAGCACATATCTATGGTCTCACCACACCTGGTTCTTGTGAATGTCTACGTCTGCTGCTGTCTCTGCATATATGTGCTTTTTAACTCTACAGAGCTCTCAGCAGGACTCGGGCAGCTGCAGGTGCCTGTGTGTGTCACAGCAGGTTTTTCTCAAGTACTGCTGTCTGTCTCAGCAGAGTGACAGCAGGCAGAAGCTCACTCACACACTGATGAGGAGATAAACTCACAATGACGAGTACAACAGCCACATTCTCCAGATAAGAAGGCAGTGGAGTCATGCTTCAGTGTTGTGGGGTGGGGGGGGGGGGGGGGTGTTTACTGGTTGCAGCTATGAACATGCACCTTTGCAGATACACTAAATACAATGTGTGCTTATCTCAGTTCTAACACGACCCTTCAGCAGAAATACAGATGTTAATGGGATGTAACCAAAAAGTCATGACCCCTCGTCATGGTTGACTCCTCACCAGACTAGTGGACACAGACGAGTAGGAGGAAGCAGTAACACGCTAAATCATCACCTTCTGGTGATAATGTCCACCTCTCCCAGAATGACTAAAGTAATGGCTGTGTAAAAGAGATACAGTAGTACAAAGATTCTTCATCTCTCAGTGTCAAGTTGTTTCAAACCTGCAAGAAAACAAAAGAAGATATTTTGAACTGTTGTGATTCATATAATGAAAGTCAGTGGGGTCTAAAATGATAAAGATAAAAATTTTAAGTTTTGTTAACTGTGCCTTCAGTGCTTTTGCTAATTTTGTGTGCTTCTGTTCAATAGTGCAAGCTAACTGTTAATTTATGTGATAGTGTCTTATAAAAAGTTAGACTTCAGAAGAAAAATAAGTGAACATTTACTGTTTAATTTTTCTGACTAATGGTTTTTGTTTGTCTGCGTGAACAGTCACAATTTAATCCACTGAGTCACAAATTAAAGGTCCAGTGTTAGCTGTTTTGCGACTTAGCAGCCGATTTAGACCACCAACTCTCTCCAAAATGCTGCCCTTCAAGACATGTCAACAAATACAGACAAAATGACTGACAGGCAGACAACACATTAAAGTCCTCTAAAGTCACCAAACAATAGCGTCCTGCTGCACTTTTTGATGTCTTTTTGAGTCTAGGGCTGTCACCAGTGTTGGGCAGTAACTAGTTACTGTAACTTAGTTACTGTAATAATATTACTTTTTTGCAGTAACTAGTAGTGTAACTAATTACTAATAAGATTTCAGTAATAATATTACAGTTACCATCCATAAAACAGCTTAGTTACTTTTGATGCCTCAACCCCGCTGATTTAAAATCCAACAATCAAATAATTCCTAGATTTATTTTCATAATTTTCAAGACGCATGTGATGTCCCCAGTGCAGCAGGCAAGCTTGGAATATGGAAACGCTTACATTCAGCAGATAGAAATATTGCATTATATTGATTTTGTCAAGAAAAAAGATGATCTGAATCTGAACACTGTTGTGTAAGTTGTGGCTTTACTTTACTCTGGCATTACATCCCTCTGATCAGCATGTGGTACATTATATTACTATAATTAAAAATATTTTTGGAAAATTAAACAGTTTCTTACAAACTTATGTGATTTGATAAAATGCATAATGAAATATAATAGTATATGGGAAACGGAGAAATTACAATTAGCTTCAAGCTACACATGACAATTAATGAGATGAATACACTTCTACTTGAATGTCACTGTTAATTTTACATTTACATTTTACATTTATGCATTTAGCAGACGCTTTTATCCAAAGCGACTTACATTGCATTCAAGTTACAGTTTTTACATTTTATCAGCTCTTGCTTTCCCTGGGAATCGAACCCATGATCTTCCATATCTCCATCCTTCCCACTCACAGGGAGTTCCTGAGGTTTGCTTTCGGGGGCGAAGCTTACCAATATCGGGTTCTTCCCTTCGGTCTAGCACTCTCACCCCGCACTTTTACAAAGTGTGTGGATGCCGCGTTAGCGCCGTTGCGGCTACAAGGCATCCGCATGCTCAATTACATCGACGATTGGTTGATTCTCACTCAATCAGAGCAGATGGCGGCTCAACATCAAGATGTTGTTCTCGCTCACATGAAAGTGTTGGGGTTAAGACTGAACGCCAAGAAGAGTGTGCTTTCTCCATTACAGAGAACCACTTATCTTGGTGTGGTGTGGGATTCAACCACGATGCAGGCACGTATGTCCACTGCTCGGATCGAGTCGATCCTCACGGCAGTCAGGAGAGTGAAAGAAGGCCAGTCACTCACTGTCAAGCAGTTTCAGAGACTGCTGGGTCTGATGGCAGCTGCGTCCAATGTGATACCTATTGGCCTGCTGTACATGAGACCCCTACAGTGGTGGCACAAGACCAAGGGGTTCTCCCCAAGGGGAAACCCGCTTTGCATGATCAAGGTCACGCGGCGGTGCCTATGTGCCTTAGACATGTGGAGACAACTTTGGTTCTTGTCTCAGGGCCCGGTGCTGGGAGCTCCGTGTCGCAGCGTAAAGCTAGCGACAGACGCGTCCCTCACCGGTTGGGGAGCTGTCATGAAGATGGCCACCCTGCCCGCGGTCTGTGGAGTGGTCGCCATCTCACGTGGCACATCAATTGGCTGGAGATGTTGGCCGTGTTTCGAGCACTGAAACACTTCCTCCCAGACCTAAGAGATCGCCAAGTGTTGGTGCGCACCGACAACACAGCGGTGGTCTCTTACATCAACCACCAAGGAGGTCTGCGTTCACGCCCCCTGTACAGGCTGGCGTACACAGATCCTTGAGTGGTCCCAGGACAAACTCCTCTCGCTGAGAGCAGTTCACATTCCTGGGCATCTCAATATGGGAGCAGACATCCTGTCGAGGCAGGGGCCGAGGCCCGGGGAATGGATGCTTCACCCCTAGGTGGTGAAGAAGATCTGGAGAGTGTTTGGCCAGGCACAGGTGGACCTCTTCGCTACTCAGGAGCAGCACAATGTCCCCTCTGGTACTCTCTAATTCATCCAGCTTTACTGGGGCTGGATGCCATGGTACAGACTTGGCCGAGGCTTCGTCTGTATGGCTTTCCCCCGATTGCTCTGCTCCCCGGAGTTCTGGAGAGAGTGCGCCGGGACGGGGTCCGGCTGCTGCTTGTAAACCCGTTCTGGTCGGGCCGAGTATGGTTCTCGGACCTGATTTCTCTCCTCGACGGTTCTCCATGGGAGATTCTCGTCAGGAGGGATCTCCTCTCACAAGCAGGGGTCTATCACCCCCGCCCGGAGATGTGGAAGTTGTGGGGGTGGCCCCTGAGGGTCTCTCAACCGAGGTTGTTGAGACCATCCTCCAATCCAGAGCTCCCTCAACGAGGAAACTGTACGCCTTGAAGTGGAAACTTTAATTTCATGGTGCGGAGACCACCAGCTCGACCCAGTCAACTGCCCGATTGGTACAATTCTGGAGTTCCTGCAGGCCCGACTCTCTGCAGGGTTGACCCACTCCACCTTGAAGGTTTACGTGGTGGCAATTCGGCCTACCACACCTCTCTTGGTGGGCATTCAGTGGGTAGACACCCCCTAGTTACACGTTTCCTCCAGAGGCTGAGGCCTCCGGCCAGAGAGCTTATGCTATGTGGTGGATCAGGATGCTATTCCATAGCCTCGAGTCCTCTGCTCTCCCCTTTCCTGGGGATCAAGACTCACTTCTCAGAAGTTGGCCTTCGGGACGCAGGCCCCGCCCACTTTAGCCACTTGTGGCCTTTTCTCTCGCCCTTGCTGTGCTCCATCCACACTAGGCAGGGATTTGTCAGTCTGGCGGCGTGGGCATCTCGTTCCCCTAGCGTTTTCGGACGCTGCTCGAGTTCCTGAAGAGGAACATCTCGAAGCCATACTTCTGGCATCCCTACGAGCGGTTGCTTCATTCCTGAAGCTGACGCCGGTTCCACTGCACGTGCTTTTATGCTTCCTGGCCGCTACGTCACCCGCCTGTGACGTCTCGCCCATCCATTGGACAGATTACACTTGTATTCAGAGCCAGTCACGCTGAAGGCGTTCCCCTAGCGTTTTCGGATGCAGCGTCTCGTTCCCTCGAAGAACTAGGGTTACATACGTAACCCAGAGACGTTTTCACTCATGCTAATGAGTTTTAGAGAGTGGTCTACACAATAATTAATTCCAAAAAAATAAATAAAAAAAATAAACTTGAGCATCACTAGTCTGGATTTGCTCTGTCATCAAAACTTTCCAGTGTATTTTGTATCAATGTTTACGCTCATTTTTGTCTGTCTTTCATTTTAATGGCTTCAGACCTTTTTTTTCCTTCAGCCATACAGGTACTGATTCTCCCATTGTCTTAAAGCAATAAGTGTGTTCTGTTGTCTAATTTCACTCTACACATCGCCAAACTACACTACACTATAGTATATCTATAGAGGGAGCCAATGAGCGGGAGGATTTGCATTGTTTAATTAAACAATGCCGGTGACGTAATTTAAGCATGGTGAAATTAGCATGTGAGTGTGATAACATTTCACAAAAACAATTTATGTCGGAATGTGTACAACTTATTTAAAATAGCACAAAACTGCTGAATGCACCTTTACTGTAACTTAACCTAGCTGCATTGTAACACCAATAAAAGTTACTTTTAAGGGTCAGATTAGGTAGAAAAAACTCCCTACAGTATAGAACACAAACACTTCCATTAGCCATAGCAGGCATTATATCTGGGGAGGCGTGTATTTCTATGTTCTTGAAAACACATGGCTTAATGCGGCCTCTACATAATCTTTTCTATTTGTCTGTCTAAAACAAATTACTTGCGTGCTTGACAGATAACTAAATTGGAGAAGTGTTATATGACAAGAAAGTGTTTTTTGGCAGGCACTGAGTGACCTGACAGAAAGGATAGAATGGAGAAGAGAGGAGAGGAGCCAGAGAAATCACATACTTTCAGGAAAGAGGAAGAGCAAAAAAGGAGGGATCAAATTCAATCGTGGGAAAGCCCATCACAAAACCTCAACACTAACTCCACAAACACGAAAAGTGAAAGTCCGTTTCAGTTTCTTTCATGGTTCCAGCCTGAAAATCACTGTTACATTTCTGGACATGGATGCAATTTCTAGAGGCTTCTTGTCTTAGAGCCCATTATTTACGAGAGGGAGCGAACAGGGAGAGGAGAAGAGCAGCATCACGGCATTCAGTAATTGCCATCTCCTGCTGAAAGAGACTAGTGTGAGAGAAGCTAGAGTTTCTTTTCTTTGGACGTTTAATGCACAGCTCATCCAAACTGCACTCTCTCCCTCCCTTCTCTTCTTTTAGCTCTTATCTGCAGTAATTGCTCTCATAGGTGAGTGGACACAAGGTCCAATGTGTATCTGTGTGTGTGGGGGTGTGATGTTTTGGGATAGGGAGGACAGAGGTGGGAGCAGATGGGTTCTTGTGCAGCTCTGGATCATGTGCATGTGCGTGTGCGTATGTGGGGGAGCAGTGTTATGGGATTTGGTTGACTCTGGCCGATTATGGTTGCTTTGTTTTGGCTGAATAGCAGCATTTTTGGAGGTTAACATGTGATTCCCCACAATAGTAGCTTTGCTAGATGCCAACTATAGAGGTTCCATCAGCCATTATAGAAATATATAAAACACAAACTACTCTGGATTTAAAGGTTAACAGCATCCACATATACACACAATCCCTCGGGTGTAGTAAATGGACTAAAAACAGACTGAATATGACAGAACCATATTCATATATTTCCTTACTACGACACACACATACACACACACACTCCATGTGTTACTGCTTTACATATAATATTTCCTGGGGGCTGGAAGACAAATGTTCTAAATGGAAGAGTAATATGAAGGTCTAGTGGAGTATTAATTCAGCAGTCATTCATCATACAGGCAGCCTGGTCCTGTCTTGGCTCCATGGGTCTTCACTAACTCATACTCCTAACAACAGGCCACAAGAGCTCAGTTCACTTAAACGCGCGCACACACACACACACACACACACACTAATGCACACTGATACACACACACCTCTAAATGGGTTAACTAAATAAATCATTGCATAAGATGATAGTCCAAAGTTAGTCAACACTTTAATACCACAAATCGATTGACAGCACTATATATATATATATATATATATATATATATGAAAGTGAAAGTGACGTGACATACGGCCAAGTATGATGACCCATACTCGGGGTATGTGCTCTGCATTAACCCATCCAAAGTGCACACACACACCCAGAGCAGTGGGCAGCCATTTATGCTTTGGTGCCTTGCTCAAGGGCACTTCAGTCGAGGTATTGAGGTGGAGAGAGCACTTTACATTCACTCCCCCCACCTACAATTCCTGCCGGACCTGAGACTCGAACTCACAACCTTTGGATTATGAGTCCGACTCTCTAACCATTAAGCCACGACTTCCCAATATATATATATATATATATGCAATCTCATGCAATGTGATTTAGTAAGATTTGCGACAGTGAATTAACTGGTATTAGTGCCAAAAACGTAACCCATATTGCGCTTGACATGGCTGCAATAGCACTGCTTTGGGTACTTTTTTTTTTTGGTAATTATAGAAATAATCTGTCTGTGTCTGTGTTCTTTATTTCATGCATTGTCAGTAGATCACACACATAACTTTTCAATCCCATGAGCGCTTTTATGGGATTGCAGTCTAACGTTAATTTGCCCTGTTTAGTAAATCTGGCCCTTGGTAGTTTATTTTCAGACAATTAGTTGAAAATTACAAAAATCGAATTAACATTGAATATATATATATATATATACAGTGTCCTCCACTAATATTGGCACCCTTGGTAAATATGACCAAAGGCGGCTGTGAAAATAAATCTACATTGTTTATCCTTTTTATCTTTCATTCAAAAAATTCACAAAATTCCAACCTATCATTGAAGTAAAACAATTGAAAGTGGGGCGGGGGATCTCATTGTGAAATAAATGCTTTCACTATTTCATGTTGGCCACAATTATTGGCACCCAATTATTGCAACGTCCTTTTCCCAGGGTAACAGCTCTGAGTTTTCTCCTATAATGCCTGAAGAGTTTGGAGAACACCTGATAAGAGATCAGAGACCATTTTCTTCATACAGAATCTCTCCAGATCCTTCAGATTCACAGCTCCATGTTAGTACTTCTTCTCTTCAGTTCACCTCACTAATTTTCTGTAGGGTTCAGGTCAGAGGACAGAGACAGCCATGGTAAAAGATTCATTTTGTGCTCAGTGACCCATTTTTGTGTTTATTTTGATGTTTGTTTTGGATTGTTGTCCTGGTGGAAGATCAAAACACGGCCCATTATAAGATTTCTAACAGAGGCAGTCAGGTTTTGATTTTTTATCTGTTGGTATTTGATAGAATCCATGATGCCATGCATCTGAACAAGATGTTCAGGACCTCTGGCAGAAAAACAGGCCCACAACATTAAAGATCCAGCAGTATATTTAACCGTGGACATGGGGTACTTTTTTATCCCTGTTTGTACTAAACTCATCTAGTGGGTTTGCTGCCAAAAAGCTATTTTTTCAGTTTCATCTGACAATAGAAGCCAGTGCCATTTGAAGTTCCAGTCGTGTCTGATAACTGAATTTGCTGGAGTTTGTTTTTGGATGAGTGAGGACAATTTTTCTTGAAGCCCTCCCGAACAACATGTGGTGATATAGGGGATGTTTGATTTTTTTTTTTTAGGTTTCTGACCCCAAGACTCAACTAATCTCTGCAATTCTCCAGCTGTGATCCTTGGAGAGTCTTTGGCTACTCAAACTCTCCTCCTCACCGTGCATTAGGACGATATAGACACACGTCCTCTTTCAGGCAGATTTTTAACATCTTTAGTTGATTGGAACCTCTTAATTATTACCCTGATGGTGGAAATGGGGATTTTCAATGTTTTAACTCTTTTCTTACAGCCACTTTCTATTTTGTGATGCTCAACAATCTTGTTCTTCACATCAGAAATATATTTTTTGTTTTTTCTCATTGTGATGGATGATTAAGGGAATTTGGCCTTTGTGTTCCTCATATTTATAATCCTGTGGAACAGAAAGTCATGGCTGGACAATTTCATGCTCCTAGTCACCCTGGTGTGCTAAAAAATGTAAATATGAATGGGAATATACTTCAGAGATATTTTACTCATAAGAATTTCTAGGGGTGCCAATAATTGTGGCCAACATTCATTGGCGAAAAACATTTATTTCATCATGAGATTTTCTCCACACTCTCAATTGTTTTACTTCAATGATAGGTTAGAATTTTGTGAATTTATTGAGTGAAAGATCAAAAGGATAAACAATGCAGATTTATTTTCACAGCTGCCTTTGCTCATATTTATCAAGGGTGCCAACATTAGTGGAGGGCACTGTATATATATATATACACACATAAACATATATAATATATACAAATATATACATAAATGTATGTATGTATCTTTCTATTTCATGTCAGGTCGGGGCAAGTTGTCACATGCCCTTTAAATGTTAAATTATATGTTAATTTCATATATATATTTATATTTGGACACTGACACGGTTTTCATAATTTTGGCTCTTTATGAAACAAACAAGATGAAATTGAAGTGCAGACTTTAAGCTTTTGAACAAAAATATAACAAAAAGCTTAGGAATTACAACCATTTTTATACACAGTCCCCCCATTTTCAGGGGCTCCAATGTAATTAGACAAATAAATATAATCATAGATAAAATTTTCATTTTTAATATTTTGTTGAGAATCCTTTGCAGGCAATGACTGCCGTAAGTGTGGAACTCATGGACATCACCAAAGACTGCCTCCTCCTTTGTGATGCTTTGCCAGGCCTTTACTGCAGCTGACTTCAGTTGTTGTTTGTTTGTGGTTTTGTTTTGCCTTTAGTTTTGTCTTCAGCAAGTGAAATGCATACTCAGTCAGGTTGAGATCAGGAGACTGACTTGGCCATTTCAGAATATTTCAATGTTTACCTTCAAAAACTCCTGAGTTGCTTTTGCTGAATGTTTTAGGTCATCATCCATTTGTACTATGAAGTGCCGTCCAATCAACTTTGCTGCATTTGGCTGAATCTGGGCAAACAGTATATCCCTATACACTTCAGCATTCTTCAGGCTGCTTCTGTCCTCTGTCACGTCATCAATAAACACCAGTAACCCAGTGCCACTGGAAGCCATGCATGCTCGTGCCATCACACTGCTACATGTTTCACAGATGATGTTGTATGCTTTGGATCATGAGCTGTTCCAAGCCTTCTCCATTCTTTTTTCTTCCCGTCATTCTGGTACAGGTTACTCTTAATTTCAGCCATCCAAAGAATGCTTTTCCAGAAGTGGCCTGGCTTTATTTAGATGTTTTTTGGCAAAGTCTAATCTGGACTTGTTTGCACCTTGTGGTGAACCCTCTGTATTTGTTCTCGTGAAGTCTTCTCTTGATTGTAGACTTTGACAGAAATACGTCTCCCTCCTGGAGAGTGTTCTTCTCTTGGCTGAATGTTGTGGTTCCATAAAGAACCTTTAAGATCAGAAGAACCTTTCTGTTTCACAAAAGGTTATTTGTGGTGAAAGAAGGTTCTTCAGGTTATAAAAAGGTAAGAAAGAGATGGTTCTTTAAAGAACCTTTGACTGAATGGTTCTTTGTGGAACCAAAAATGGTTCTTACATCGCTTTCGAAATCAAAAATCACCTTTTGAAGCACCTTTATTTTTAAGAGTGTATGGTTCCTTGAAAAAGGGGTGAGGTACATATTAAAGAGCTATAATTCATTAACCTTTCCTCCAATTTTGATGAGAATACCCTCAAATTAAAGATCAGAGTGTGCACTTTAAGCCCATATTCATTATATAACTGCAACCTGAATATGGTTTGGTCAGCAGATAGCATAATAAAAATTGTGCCTGTGTCCAAATATATACGACCTATATATATACACACACACACACACACACATATATATATCAAGAAAACTGTTATTTTAAATTGTAATCATATGTCACAATATTACTGTTTTTACTGTATTTTGATCAAATAAATGTAGCCTTGGTGAGCTACAAGAGACTTAACCTTAAAAAAATATTTTATCAAACTTTTATACAGTTGTTTTAGCTGTTTCCTGAATTGCTTCAAAGTTTACATTTTGTTGAAAAGTCTATAATGGGCTATTTAATATCATACATATGATACTAGTATATACTAATTAACATCAAACATATTGAACATTACATCTTGGAAATTTCAATATATTTTTTTGTAGCCAATTTCAACAAATTATTAATTAGCATTTAACACAGGAATGCTGCTGGTCAGTTTCCTGTAAACGAACTGTACTACTGAATGCTAATAGAGGACCAGGAGAAAATTGGTTTATTTGTAATTTTGCATTAAAAAATAAGTAGCCTAAGTAAATTAATAAGTAAATTAAAACAATGGCAATTCCCCTTGTCACTGTTCTCAATAACCTAAAAACTGTCCAGATTGCACAAGTGCCGTGTTTTGGTGGTCGGGTGCCATGGAGAGAACTGAACATCACACACTATCACAGTGTGTGTGAGTGTGTGTGCCGGCAGGAATGTGAGGGATTTGAGGGGGTGGAGTGTTTAGGAGGTTGTAGGGGAGTGGCATGAGACCCACACACCCTGAGATGAGCCAACCAACAGGGTTAGCTGAGGAGAACCAACCAACTCCATCAATCACACGAACGCTCACACGGACATGAACAACACACTACAATCACTGTCAGAGAGAAAATACACATGGAAACGAGCAAAGATGAGAAAGCACGAGTGTCAGAGAGATGTTCTTTAACATGTGTTTGTGTTTGCTGTGTGTTTGTGTGATTATAATGTTGACAATGAGAGATGGGGGATTATGGGAGTTTTCCTTCTCAACCTTCATAAATCAAGGAGAATAAGACATGGCACCACACTGCCAACCAAAGCCCTAAACCGTAATCTCACACATGCACGCACATAGACACACACACACCACAGCGCGAATGAGTGCTAAGTGATGGAACGATCAGTCTCACTATTGCGCTCTCTCACACGTGAACATTCAAACAGCCACAAACACTCCATACACAAACATGCAAGACGTGATCTCACAGAGGTAACAAGACCAGCTTCAGAAGGTCTGAGCCTATTGTCTTCATAATCCCCTAAATCTGCCGCGCAGCAGCCAGTCAGACCAGGTCTTTGTGTCTGGCCTGATTCCAGTTTCAGACATTAACTGGAAACTCCATATGAATCAGCAAATTATATGACAATATTACCTCAATGAGTAGTCTTCTACAAGCAAGCACTGATTGGACAGAGGGCCGGTCGACAGCTCTCGTGTGCTGACGTGGATACATGTTTGTGTGATGGTGTGTGACAATAGCAATAGTAGCTGGGAATTAAAGGTGTGCGGAGAAACCATTACTTGTATATGTATCAGTATTCGGAGAAAACCGGATGTGGCGGAACTGCAAAAGTGTGTTGAAACTAAAAAGAAGGAAAATTTTTACTCTATACCTTTATACCTATCAAAATAATAAACATTCCTTGTATAATTTTTACAATTATTCATTCATTACAACCTCTTTGTAAGATTTTTTTTTTTAAAAAAAGCTAAAAGAAACCTAATTAGTGTGAAAGTATAATCAGCCTGCTTTTGAGAGACAGAAGCATAAGTATATCTTATTCAGAATGTTTTTTAAAGGCTTTTAAAATGTGGATGTATATGTTTAATGTAATATCTCAATGTTACTCTTAAAGGGATAGTTCACCCAAAAATGTAAGGAAGATATAAACACAAAGGAAGAAATTCTGAAGAATGTGGGAAACAGAGCAGTTCTGGGGCACCATTGCTATTCCTACTATGGAAGTCAATGGTGCCCCAAAACAGCCTGGTTACAAACTTTTTTCAAAATATCTTCCTTTGTGTTTGGCAGAACAAAGACATTCATACTGGTTTGGAACTACTTGAGGGTGAGTAAATGATGACAGAATTTTCATTTTTGGGTGAACTATCCCTTTAACAAGCAGAGTTGGGGAAAGTTACTTTTAAAAGTAATGTATTACAATATTGCATTACTCTCTAAAAAAGTAACTAATTATGTTAGTTACTTTTTATGGAAATTAATGTGTTACGTTACTTTTGAGTTACTTTTTAAATCTGGGCACAGCTTGCTAGTTTGTTTTTAATATAAAAAGTTCTTCTTTTACAAATGTAAAAGCCCTTCACACCAAAAGTGAAATGAATACACCTCAGGCTGAAGGAAATGTAAATTCATGTCTGTACAGTAGAGCAGCTCAAACAAATTGCATGAAGAATATTACGCAGGAGAAGAAAGTTCAACACTATTCAGCAAAAATGAAACACAAATGTGTCATTTTTGCTTAGTATGGTTAAATTGGATCATCGAAGGTCCATAGCGAAGACATTGGTTAATAAAATGGGATAAAATACATAAATGATATTTGTCTTATTTAAAATATTTAATTTTATTGCAGGTTAATATTCTGAGTTTGCATTTGACTTTTTTTAATTAATTTCGAGGAATACTGAATCTGTTTTTGTGCAGGTGAGATGAGTAAATGTATATTCACATTTACTCTAGAACAACATCATGTTCACACAGCACGCACAACGCCTCTGCACTTACTCCCGATTTCTCTCAACATGGCAACACGAGAGCTGTCAGTCAATACATGGGAAACAAAGTAACTGTTGTTACCTATTTGGAGAAGTAACTCAGAATTTTCCTTCCAAATTAAAAAGTAATGTGTTACTTTACTAGTTACTTTAAAAAAGTAATCTGATTGCTGAGAGCATGCTGCACAACTTCTTGTCCAGGCCCTTGTCGTTTCTAGGCTGGACTACTGCAATGCTCTTCTGGCTGGACTTCCATCAAACCTCTACAAATGATTCAGAATGCAGCAGCACGACTGGTCTTCAACGAGCCCAAAAAAGCCCATGTTACACCTCTCTTCATCTCCTTGCACTGGCTACCAGTGGCAGCACGCATCAAGTTCAAGACACTGATGCTTGCATACAGAACGACCACAGGCTCAGCACCCTCCTACTTCCACTCACTATTACGAATCTACATCCCCTCCAGAAGTCTGAGATCTGCTAGTGAGCGACGCCTTGTGGTACCATCACAGAGAGGCTCAAAATCACTCTCCAGAACATTCTCGTTCACCATTCCTGGCTGGTGGAATAATCTTCCCACCCCTATCCGGAATGCTGGATCCTTGTCAATCTTCAAGCAACAACTGAAAACTCATCTCTTTCGGCACTACTTGACTTCATCCTAAAAAAATAAAATAAAAAAAATCTTTCCCTTTATCTTTCTCTCCTTCCCTTGCTAGCTTGTACTTATTTGAACAATGACT
This sequence comes from Schizothorax lantsangensis, assembly GCA_027422415.1. Taxonomy (NCBI): domain Eukaryota; kingdom Metazoa; phylum Chordata; class Actinopteri; order Cypriniformes; family Cyprinidae; genus Schizothorax; species Schizothorax lantsangensis. Next base: position 23,488,244 of record CM049839.1, read on the forward strand.
GAGACTTGGTGTTACGAGCACTTCCTCTGTCTAATTGCCTCTTCAAGATGAATCGCTTTATGTATTCCCCAATTGTAAGTCGCTTTGGATAAAAGCGTCTGCCAAATGACTAAATGTAAATGTAACTCGCGTTACTTGTAATGCATTACCCCCAACACTGTTAACAAGTCAGAATTTTTGAGGTATGCACAAAAAAACAACAACATTATAATTACAACATGTGCTTTTTCATTCACAAAGTTCACACTTTATTCACAATGGCTTCACAGACTCACCACTGATCTGTAGTATGTTCAGTAAAAAATCTAATGAACAAAAACTACTCTCTAAAAAATGCTTGGTTAAATTCAAATACATTAAACAAATACAAACTGGGTTAAACAAATACGTTGGGTAAAATATGGACAAACCCAGCGATTGGGTTGTTTTGACCCAGCATTTAGGTTACTACCCAGAAGGTTGGGTTAAACATTTAGCCCAACCGCTGGGACAAAAGAACCCAATCACTGGGTTTGTCCATATTTTACCCTTTTTCTTTAGAGTGTATAAAATATGCAACAACTATTATCTAGATTTGTAATTAATTTTAAATCCATTATTCCAAATGTTGTTTAGCTTCAGGCACATCTCTACTGGAAATAGTTTTCTCTGTGCATGTGTGCTCGCCACAGAGAATTCTTCACATGTCATGTTACTTCTATGACAGACTGGCTGTGAGCCTATTGCACTTTTGAAGAATTATGATCTGTCTTTTATTTCCATTAACCACAACCCAAAACCCATGGCTGTTTCTTTCTCTTTCTGTCTCTCTTTGTTTCTGTTCTGGTTTCCGCTCTGGTCTCAGCTGGTTGGTGGTGATAGCATCTCCCAGGCTCTGGACTTCCTCCTCTAAAGCCAACGCACTTAGAGAGTCTCTGTCTGGACAGTTAGCGGCTGGTGACCAGAGCCTCATCTCAGCACTCCAGACATGCACTGATGAAGAAGGAAAAGAGGATTGGAGGGAGGGGGAATGGTGTTAATACGCAATAATTCACTATGTGTTATTGACTAAATGTCTTTGAGTGTGTGCCAGAGGGAAAATGTATGTCTTATTAGCTCTGTCAAGGGTGATGGCACAAGGTCAGCTGCTTTAGACGTTTCCCCTCTCCTCCACTTTAATCTCTCTGTATGTAAGTTTCAGTTTGAGCTCTGTTGGCTTTTACAGAAGCAAGACTGTACTCTGGCTTCAGTGGTATATCAGGCTCTGATTCGTCAAGTTTCAATTTGATTTCAAGATGAGTTTAGTTTCCTCTGTGGAATAAAAGAGTACAGTATCTGCTACAGCACTCAGGAACAGACAGCATACAACAATATTCATTACTTTAAGTTAACTTTACTCTGATGTAATTTTAATTAATGAAAAGTGCAAAATTAAATATTCAAACATAATACAATTTAAACAAACATGAGAGCATTGCACCTTTCTTAATTTAAACAAAACAAAACAAATCAATGTTTTCATCAGACTGCCCATGGGTATGTATTATTTAAAAAAGGGAAAAAAAACATCCTCTGAATTAAAAATATTAAAATGTTTTGCATCCAATATAGTTATATGCTTTTTTTTTTGGAGTGTGTGTGTCCGGTTGTACTGGCATGCAGCAGAATTCCTCAGCATGCTTTCCTGGCCGGCTTGGTGGACATTGACCACGGGGCTGCTAAGGATAAACTCCCACTCGACAGCAGAAGGACAAACACACTCTATTTTTCTTGGTTAGATTTAAACACTGGGTATTATGCCTCTTGTGTTAATGATTGAAAACATGAGCTCTCTTGGTCCTCTCTGAGGTTGACCAGTACTGAAAAGTACACACAGAAATCACACTTCCAGGCATGAACTCATATTGTCATTCACACACACACAGTCCAACAACACAGACTGAACAAGATCACCTTCATTAGATAAAAAGTATGTGCATGTAGAAAATATGATATAGTGTAAAGCTAAAAGAATAAACTTGCTTTGTCACTCACCCACCCACACACAAATACATATATATTCAGAAATATGATTTTATATATACAGTATATAACTTGTTCCTGAGAAGAAAAAAAAAACTTAAACGGCACAATACTACCTCGGTTATAATGGCAATGATAGAGTAGAGAGTTATTCTGAAAACTAAACAGGCTCCATGTGAAATCACAGGTTTGGAGTGGTATGTCATCACATTGAAAAATTGACTGACTCACTAGAGAGTCTCATATTCTGGCCTTTTATTTTGCTGTGCTCATTTCGGCACAGCTGAGGGCCTCGCCTGGCTCGCGTCTCCAACCTGAGCTGTGTGAAAGTCTACTACTTGGAGCATAATCAGTGTGTGAACAGAGGACTAAGCCTTAGCCAGCGTTGATCAAGCAATTTGGCCGAAGAGGAATTGTCCTCACAAACAAAGGTTTTAAAGTCTGTTTTGATATTTGCAACTCGGGACTTAATGTTTGGACTTTGGATCCCGTTGTTCCAAGCCCCCTTTTTGGGCTGTGTCTATTGTTATATAAACTAAGTTTGAAGTACACAGAAATGAGCAGTCTGTTCTTGGACTGAATAGCGTCTTTATGCACTTATGTAATGACTGGACAGCTTGAACAGCACAGGCTAGGGAAAAAAAGGAATCATGGGTTGGGGTTGAGCGGGGTGGAGGTTGAGGGGTCACAGGCTGATACGAGTTCAGTTAGATGACCTTGTGTGCAGGTGAGTTCTATATGACCCTTAAAACACACACTACCTTATCTGTGAACTTTGCACAGCACTGCGGAGTTTATGGAAAAGAGAAGGAGCAGAAGAAAAGAAAAAGAAACAGAGAGAGAATGTATGAGAGGAATGTGATGTGAATAATAGTTGTATGTGAAAGTATTGTCTGAGAGTGATCTTCAAAGTGGAAGCCAGTGGTTTGGGTGGTTATATGAACTTATGTGGAGTTTGTTCATCATTAGTGATGTTTGCTCTGAAGGCGGTCCAGTAAAGGGTATTAAAAGGTTGTTTGAAACATCCTGGAGCACGAGGAAAGTGTCTATATGCTGGGTTGATCTCACACAATGGACACAGTGACTGAGGACTCACCTTCACCCAAACACCTGTGTGAAAACATGCCACCACATCCTAGAGACAGAAGACAGGTAAACACTGCACATGGCCTACATTGCTAGCAGTGGGTTTGACAGCTTTACATTGCTCGAGGGTATGAAAAATGGTAATCCTTTAAAAAAATAATAATAATAACAACAAAAAAAGTGCTTAGAACATAAGTAAATGAATCATTAATATTTTTTAATAGACTGAGAAAAATACCAAATGGGAAAGTCACAATCCTATAGAGATTATAGAGATTAGTTAGCGAGGTCGTCTAGTTTTAGATTAATTTATTCTTTTAAGATTTGATATTTTAGCAGTTGAGGTATAATTGGAGATGTAATTGTCTTTAAATGTATTCCTGTTAAAACATATCAGCTACACCACCATTAAAAATGTTGGGGTCAGTATGATTTTTTATTAGTTTTATTTAGTAAGGAAGCATTAAATTGATCAAAAGTGATCGTAAAGACATTTATAAATGTTGAAAAAGATTTCTATTTCAAATAAATGCTGTTCTTTTGATGGCTGTATTTATCAAAAAGAGAAATCTTCAAAGAGATTTTTTTCCACAAAAATTATTTTTATGCACCACAGCCATTTTCAACATTGAAAGCAACAAATCAGCAACAATTCAGCATATTAGAATGATTTCTGAAGAATCATGTGACACTAAAGACTGGAGTGATGGAGTAATAGGAAACAGTTTGTTTGAATTTTAATAATATTTCAATTTAATTTGTATTTTAGATCAAATAAACGCAGCCCTACTTTTTTTTTTAGAAAAAAAAAATCAACCCCAAACAAGTTAAAAGCAGCTTTAAAAATGTGCCCCAAGATCCCATGCATTCTGTTCAGCCGTTTCTGAGAGCAACAATGTGTCTTATGTAAACACCCCCTTAAAAGGGCAAGGTGAACCTGAAACTGTTTAATTACACAGGGCTTTGTTAAGACTAATTCGTTAACCAGCAGATTTTAATGTAGCTTTGCATATCCTTATAATAAAATCACAATATTTCATCTTGCAGAAGTCTTCTGAGGGTATCTGTGTGTGTGGTCATCTGCGACTAATGATCTGTTAGTCACACACTCACAGATGCACTTCCTGAGATTTTTTGAAAATTTATCATGTAAAAATGTGTAAGATTACACAAGATATACATTGAGATCTGTGAAGATTTTCTAGCAGATGTATTTCAGAGGAAGTGTCTCTACACTCTTAAAAATAAAGGTTCTAATGGGGAGTTTTCACAGTGATGCTATAGAAGAAACACATCGGATTCCTCAAAGAAGCAAGTGAACTGTTCTTAAAAGAACCATTTTCCTTATGTTAAAGTGTTAGTTCACCCAAAAATGAAAATTAGTCCATGTTTTACTCACCATCAAGGCATCCTATGTGTATATGACTTCAATCAAATCAGAGTTATATTAAAAATTTTCCTTGCTCTTCCAATCTTTATAATGGCATGGGCGGGTGTTTTTGTTCAACAGTCCAAAAGTAGTTAATATTAAAGCGCATATTAAAACGTGCCTCACACGGCTCCGGGGGGTGAATAAAGGCCTCCTGTAGCAAATCGATGTGTTTTGGTTAGAAAAATATCCATATTTAAAACGTTATAAACCCCTTTCTTTCAAGCTGTTCCGGCGGATGACGTAGGACTTATGCGTAGCGCACGCACCGGTAATTAGTGACGAACACAGAAGCGTGACAGAGAGAGAACAAAACAAAACACCGGCCACGAATTACCCTGCGTTCCATTAAGAAGGGCTCATCCCTATGCCCTAATCCCTTCAAAGGGTTTACCCTCCGGAGTGAGAGCTTTGAAGGGTTGAAGGATGTAGGGGACCAAACAACTGTTTCTTGAAGTGCCCTTCTGCATCATCATCCTGTGCCCATATGGCGGTGCCGTCATCATGGAAAGAATCAGCACAAAGGATCATGGGGGCCCGAAGTGTCTATCAGTTGTACCCTTCGAAATCTTTCATTCCGAAGGGCTCTTTGAAGTGGCCAGTTTTGAGCACTTCGGTTTGGAACGACACTTCAATCTGGCGGCCATGATTGTTTTCACTCCGAAGTGCCCTTCAGACAATTCTTAATATACAATGGGGAAATGATTATTTGATCCCCTGCGGTCTCTTAAAGGGAGTGCTCCTAATATCAGCTTGTTTCTTGTATAAAAGACACCTGTCCACAGAAGCAATCATTTAGATTCCAAACTCTCCACCATGGTCAAGACCAAAGAGCTGTCCAAGGATGTCAGGGACAAGATTGTAGACCTACACAAGGCTGGAATGGGCTACAAGACCATCGCCAAGCAGCTTGGTGAGAACGTGACAACAGTTGGTGCGATTATTCGCAAATGGAAGAAACACAAAATAACTGTCAATCTCTGTCGGACTGGGGCTCCATGCAAGATCTCACCTCGTTGAGTTTCAATGATCATGAGAACAGTGAGGAATCAGCCCAGAACTACATGGGAGGATCTTGTCAATGATCTCAAGGCAGCTGGGACCATAGTCACCAAGAAAACAATTGGTAACACACTACACCGTGAAGGACTGAAATCCTGCAGCGCCCGCAAGGTCCCCCTGCTCAAGAAAGCACATGTACAGGCCCGTCTGAAGTTTGCCAATGATTCAGAGGAGAACTGGGTGAAAGTGTTGTGATCAGATGAGACCAAAATCGAGCTCTTTGGCATCAACTCATCTCGGTGTGTTTGGAGGAGGAGGAATGCTGCCTATGACTCCAAGAACACCATCCCCACCGTCAAACATGGAGGTGGAAACATTATGCTTTGGGGGTGTTTTTCTGCTAAGGGGACAGGACAACTACACCGCATCAAAGGGACGATGGACGGGGCCATGTACCGTCAGGGCCAGGGCATTGAAAATGGGTCGTGGATGGGTATTCCAGCATAACAATGACCCAAAACACATGGCCAAGGCAACAAAGGAGTGGCTCAAGAAGAAGCACATTAGGGTCCTGGAGTGGCCTAGCCAGTTTCCAGACTTTAATCCCATAGAAAATCTGTGGAGGGAGCTGAAGGTTCGAGTTGCCAAACGTCAGCCTCAAAACCTTAATGACTTGGAGAGGATCTGCAAAGAGGAGTGGGACAAAATCAAATATCTCTTTAATCAAAAATATAGGGGATCAAATATTTTTTTTCCCCACTATAACTCTGATTGGATTCGTCTGAAAGAAGAAAGTCATATACACCTAGGATGCCTTGAGGGTGAGTAATACATGGGCTAATTTTCATTTTTGGGTGAACTAACCCTTTAAGAACATTTTAATGGTATGAAGAACACTTTTGCCATTATAAAGAACCTTTTGTGCAATGGTTCCATGGATGTAAAAGGTTCTTCATGCAATAGTTATGAGAAAGTCACTATTTCAAATATACATGATTTGCCTAAAGTTAATGTAATCTACGTAGATGCTGCATAAAAGCAGCAAATAGTGTTTTACTTGACTTTTTAAATGCTGCACAGAGAAGTGTGGAATTACTTCTCTCATTTATGCTATGATCTAGTGTTTAAACTGTTAAAACAGATTCAAATGCTAATGTTAATGTTTAAAATGCTGGAACTATTAAATGACAGAAATCTTGAAAAATGAACAGAAAATATTTCAGCATAGAAAAGGATAAATAAAGAAAGCAGTATTTAAGAGAGGGCTAAATTTCCCTAACCCACTGTCTAGTTGATCTGGTGTGGTCTCCATCAGTGGGGCTACTATTTGTGTCTCATGCTTTACAGGATTTGCGGTACGCCACAAAGTAGAAGTTGTCAAATCAAATTATCACACTTTTAGCTATCACCCATCCTGCAGTATAGATTTATATGTTCTAGTTCTCTATCTTAGTGACAGCTGCTTGGCTACTATAGTTGTGCCCTTTAGTGGCCTTACTGAAGCACAAGATATCTGACGGCATAATAAGATCCTTCCTTGCCATGTTACTTGTAAATACAGTCTGCCTCTCAACGGAGTGTCCCAGACAGCGGAAAATAGGAGATCTGAAACAGGAACAGAGTTACACAAGATGCACATACACATCCATCTTGTAGCTCAAATAAATATATCCAAATTACCAGACATACTTCCAACAGAGATGAGGAGGTTGCTGAACTCACCAGAATATATGCTGAAAATGCACTATAAGACTCACCAAAACAATATTTTACAACATAGGTTATGAAGCAAAATAATGGTAACATTAACAGTGAAATAATATTAACTCTTAACCCATTTTTTTGCAGATATATGCTTACACTACCATTCAAAAGTATGGTCATAGTAAATAAAAAGTCATAGTAAATACATTATAATGTTATAACACATTTCTATTTTAAATAAAAGCTGATCATCTGTGTGATGATAATAGCTAAAATTCAGCATAGGAATAAATTACATTTTAAAACAGTATACAAATAGAAAACAGTTGAATGTTGGTTTTCTTTTTTGCTCAAGTAAATGCAGCCTTGTTGAGAAAAATAAACTTTTAGCAGTTAAGATACTGTACACTTTGGGAATAGTGATTTTGTTTGTGGGTAAATTAATTACTAATCGGATTTAAATGTGATCTTCCTCATGTAAATTAGATTTCACAATAATCCAATTTACAATAATTCTCTATGGTCACCACCTGATAACCATCTTATAATTTACAGCGATTATTAAAATAAACTTTGAATAACACTTTATTATTACATAAAAGGAAATGCAATGCTTGATAGAACATGCTCCCACCACCAAAATGCTGTATAGCTCTTTAAATTTGGAGGGAGGGGACAGGAATGAGCTCATTTCTTTAATTAAACCTGAGATGTATTCATAAAACTATGTCTCTCTGTGGCATCAACAGTGTCGTATATACTTGGCATTCTGCCACATGTGCCTGAAGCACTAACCAAATGAATGCATTCTTTAGCTCTGGCTTTGAAATGTATGTTATGTCTAAAATACACACAAGAATGCACTGTGCAAAAGGTCAGGAAGCATAAAATGACCTGAGTGTCCTGCATCCAGTCCTCGACCTTATTCATGTAGGGTGCGACCCTAAATTATAAACCTGTAGGCGTAATCATATGAGATAATCTCTCATATCTTCTGGTCTATAGAGAGCAACTGTAAATCATCCCTAACAGAAAAGCTCTGAGGACTGAGGAAAAAACATCTCTCGTATACAGATCCTTGAGAACTAATATGCACACACACACACACACACACACACACATCACAAAACACAGGTGTGCTTTAACATGTGCGAGCTTTCAGACCCGTAATTACACACACTACTGTATATGTGTTAGCATGTTCATGCTGTCTTGCCCTCTCATCATCTCTATCCACCTTTTCATACTACATAAATATGAATCAATAAATGGCAGTTGTTTTAAGGACTTGAACCCTGTGACTTTGGTCAGAAAGCATGTTTCTTTGTTTCTTTATTTGTTAATGTTCTCAAAAGATTTGGCTCAACAATTCCAATTAGCAACAATTACAGTGATATAATCCACATTTTTTCCAAACGTTTGCAAGCAATTTCCTTTCTCTCCACACTAAACAGGCCCTCTCGTATATCGGATATGCAAAGGTCTTGAATAACAGACTCTCTTGATTAAAGGTTATTGGGTTACAGAAATGTAGCATGTGGTGCTACGACACAAAACGTGCTAGTGATGTCAGCTCTGGTTCAACCTGAGCGTCCCATCATCCTCCGGGATGTTTTTTTTGGCAGGAGGCTGTACGCACGCAAGTGATATAAGTTCAAGCAGAGTTTATATGAGAGGATAAAAGTCCCAGCATGCACCTCTCACATCCCACCTTTTCTCTAATCAGATTAGCTATTATTCAAGCATTCCGCCACACACTGGCGAACTGAATTCACACATGGAAACGTCATTCGTTTTATATGAGCTATCAGAGGCTAAATCACTGGCATTAACACAACAATAGCATCTAATCTGTATTAGAACCTTACAATCTAATCCTAACAGTGAGAAAACTGCATGAAAAACACACACACACCCATATCCAGGCCACGGTGATCAAGTCCTCATGTGCACCACAAAATTGTTACAGATTCCCGCAACACAGGATTTTATGCATTAATCTGTTCTCTGAGGTCTGAGTATCTAAGTGTGTGTCAGTTTTTAAGAGGCCATGGGCCAGATTTACTAACAGCTTGCGCCAGCGCAAATGGCGTTACTGTCAGGATTTACTAAAGACACGCAGTGAAGAATTAGCGCTGAAAAGGCATAGACAGATATTTTTGCGCCTGACCTCATTGAATATGCATTTGTAGGAGTTTGCCTTTCGGACACAAAATTTATGGGAGGAGAGTATTAAAATGAATCACTCAATGCGATTTACAAACGTTTGCGCTCAGTAAAATTACTGGTATTTGCACCCAAAAAAAGCATGTCTTAAACTATTTTGCACCTTTTTTGTAAGTAAATACTTTATCTTAAGAAGGTTCAAGGTTCTTGTTTATTTGTCACATACACAATCATACAGGGTATAATCAGTAGTGAAATGTAGGTCAGGACAGGTCCGCTCAATGGACAGTGCAAAAAAAATAAAATAAAAGATGATACATAACACAGGAGAGTATATATAAATATAGGTAGGAATAAGATAAAAAAATAAGTAAAAAAAATAAAATAAAATAAGGAGTAAAATGTGCAATGAACTAAAATGTGCAATACAGTCTACTGTGGATTTAATAAATATTAATATAACCAGGGATGTGCAAGAGGAATGTGCAAACAGGTTGTACTGGGTATGTACACATAGCAGCAATGCGGATGATGGAGAATGATGGGTGTTTTTTACAGTTTATTAAATTGAGTCCTGTAGATGTTATGAGGCTGAGTTTAGGAGCCTGATGGCCTGAGGGTAGAAGCTCCTCCTCAGTCTCTCAGTTTTTGCCATCATGCTCCTGAAGCGCTTGCCAGATGGCAGCAGAGTGAAAAGACGGTTACCGGGGTGATTTGAGTCCTTGATTATTTTTGCAGCTCTGCTTTTGCAGCGTTTGAGGTAGATGTCCTGCAGAGAGGGGAGAGCAGACCCTGAGATGCGCTCAGCTAAGCGCACGACTCTCTGCAAGTCTTTAGAAGTACTAAAGAAGTACCAAGTCTTTATTCTTTAGAAGTACTAAAGAATAATTTTTAGTATATTAAGTAGCCTAAAAAAATTGTCCGGAAGTACATGGAAGTGTACTTTTTTTAACCTGTTGTCAGTAAATCACCTGCAGAAATTTCCACGCCCATCGGCGCTGTATTGGAATTGCGCTCTTGCGCTAATTTGCCCTGTTTAGTAAATCTGGCCCCATGTGTACTGCATATGTTAAGAAACTATTAAGGAAGTTTTCTATATTTGCAGATTTTAAATCAAAAGTCCAAGTTGTTAAAGCCAAAGTATACTTCTTTTTTTTAACGTACGCGTACAATCGTATGCACAGCCTTGCAAAGTATACTTCATTTGACTCGTACGCGAAGTTCGAAGCATGCGCTTTGTGCCAAATTGCAATACCTCTCTTGGCCCAATGGGGCCAGTGTTTGCGCAATCTCTCACCACGAGTTAAAACCCATATAAATATCTTTGTATTCTTTCATGCTACAGTTGTACATGGTCTACTTTGTAGTGGAAAGGGCTTTATAAATAAATAAATAAATAAAGTAGACTTGTACAAATGAGGATATTTTCTAACCTCTTCGCACAATCTCTTGTCTATGTAGGCCTCCATTGTCGCTGTAGCTAACCCGCATACCGGTTTGTTCTGTTTATGCAGTTTTTCTTTGACTACCTTGTGAATCGATACCCCCACGGCAGGGTCAGCCACCTTGCGGATAAACTAATTACTGCAAGAGAGTTAAATGCGCATGTGCGACCTGCGCGTACAAAGTGAAGTATACTTTGGCCTTTAGTCAGCAGAGCAAAGAGCAAGTGAACTGATTTCAACAAGTTCAAAAGTCTAAAATTAGAATTCTGTGGAAAGAATCTTCCAAAATAATTAATTTATCATAATGTCTGCTTGAAAAATGTGAGCAAATATAAAACCAAAGTTGTGACCGACATTTCAGAGTGAAACAGAACAGAATATGAAAAATAGAGGTAGGGCGTTGATTTTAGCATGCCTTCTTGTCTCGCAGCAGACTGACGGTTGAAAGGGAATGGTTGGATGTTCTGCCAAAACAGACACACTCAGAAGAAAGAAGTCATAAGAGAAGAAACACCATTTCAGAGGGAAAGCAAATTTAAAAATTTTAACTAAAGATTACAAAACAAACAGATTGCCCTGATTAATTGTCCCCCATGCTAATAATGTGTGCTAACAAAGTAAATTTGGTCAATTTTGATTTCATGACATGCAGACTTGTCTCTTGAATTTTTTCATTACTATTTCTGATGGCCAAAACAATGATTGGTTACTTTTTAATCTTACCTTTTCCATTGCTGTTTCATGAATTACTTATAAAATGGTTTTGATTAGGCTGAAAATAACACAGCACAGAAATGTTTAAAATGTTGTGGTAGATGGCTTTCTTTTTAATGTATTCTTTTAATGTTAAATATAAACATGTTAACAGTATGAACTGTATGAATAAACAGTTTTAACAGTATGAATAACCAGGAAGTTTTTGTGACAACTTACCCCATATGGGGTGACAAAATTCCCCACTATTAGATTGCTGTCATATCTTTCTTTTTTCAGAGAAATAACAATGAATCTGTTTGTCTTACATGGTCATGGAGATGCTCATGCCAAAGGCAGGAAAACACAATTGATGGAAGGACAGTCCATTTGAGGAACCGGAGTAAAAAAAATTATATATATATATATATATATATATATTGTATTTTCTCCTTTTATTTTGATAGGACAGTATAGCAGTGAGTGAAGTGGGAGTGGGACATTCTGACAACAAGCCTGGTCTCCCCTATATCTTTACTCTTATCACAGGCATATAGTACAAGAATGAAAACATTTCTGTTGCATCCTCTTACACTAACTCAGCTGCTTCTTAATAACATGTTAAGACATTACTTAGTGTACATCTTAGAACCACTTTAAATTTTGGCAGTTAAAGTATCATATAACTCATTTAAGATCATGATGCTGACTCTCTCCTCTGTTCTATAGATAAACTGTAAGCAAAGTTCAAATAGTAATCGAGTCAGAGTTTTACAACACGACACTGTTCTGTGGCATACATGGTATAATTATTTGATTGAGAGGTTTTAACGATCTGCGAGTTAAATCACTAGCACACAGAGGCTCCGTCTTGTCGGGAGGTCACTGTTTTTTTTTTTAACGTGGCAGGCTTGGCATAAATGGCCATCAAGACAGGCACCAGGTCTATTCAACAGGATCTATCTTTAGCTTTACCACACGTCTAATTGGACAGAATAATATCTAAATGGCACCAAAGTGACCGCTGATTGGTCAGCACTGGATGTGGAGGCTGTGAGCACTGTAAATAGGGCTGAATGGAGAGGAAGGGAGGGAGAATGGGAGATTGTGTTAGTCAGACCGGCACCAGAGGGCCACAGAGAATGAGCACAGACACACAATGTTTATACTGTAAATTACACATGGGCAAAAGAGAGAGAGAGCAAGAGTGAGAAAGAAAGCGGGAGAGCGAGTGTTGCGGATGCTCTCAGGGGAAAGTGGTCCCCCGTGCTGTGTTATTATTTAGCCATTGCGGTTTTTCTTCCTGCTGAATGTTTCTCTTCTAGCGGTCCATAAAATCACAGAACCCCAAAAGCTCTTCTTTGTGTCTACGGGGGTGATTATATTCACAAGCCTTAAAACCAGAAAACCTCAAACTCTTTTTTCCTTTCTCTTACTCTCTCTCTCTCTGATGCTTTTTCCAGTTATGGCACGTCTCTCTCACACTGTCACTGCCTATGGTCCTTCATCGCTAACACTGAGTCAACATCCTCAAGTAACCAGCATCACCTCGCACACATGCACGCATGCAGCGAAATCAAGCGAGAATCTGATTCTCAGAGGCCTGCAACTTCCTGAAAATACACACACATGCATCATTATACAAACTGACAGACCTTGACACGGTAGTCACATCCAAGCAAAATACTCATTTCCAAAAGAACTCAAAGTTTCTTTCAGAAATGAAACAATAATTAGAGTATGCAGATCTGCACTATATATAAGCCTGAGTCCAGTTATATCTGCAGCTAAATCCAGTGCTATAGCCTTTAAACAAGCAAAAGTCAAACACAAAGAAAGAACAAGCTAAAGAGAGAGAAAGAGAACAGTGTTGTAACTGAGGCAGTTTATGGACTGATGATGACAGGTTGTGGCTTAAGCATTACAGGAATTCATGTTTTTTTTTGTCTCAGGGACAGTAGATTGTCTAAATGCATGTGTACTGTATGTATGTATGTTCATGTCCATACATGAATACATGTGTTTGTGTACTTGCATGCTTGTCACTAAATGACAAGATAAGGACTGTTGCCACATTGCCAGATAAAAGGCCCTCCATTAAACATTGGAAAGGAGACATAAAGAAAGACCGTAAGGAAGTGGTAAAGAAAAAAGAGAGAGGCAAGACAATTGTTCACTGTTTTATCATGCATCTGAACTTATGCAACTAGTGACGATATGACAAATATTATATCAATCCCACTGTTGTAATGTAATGTTTTTGTGCTGTCCTTTATTTATATAAAATATGCTAAGTTCATGAAGGAATTATTTTTTAGGGTTCCACACATGAAACACACAACCGAGAAATGAAATACCAAAAAACAAATTTAGGACAAAATACAAAGTATGTAAGCAAATATTAAATTGTATTTTCAAAATATCAATACAAAAGCCAATTATTAACTTTTCAAAACATGTTGTGTGTATAGAGGAATTTAATTTCATAGACAGTTTAAATGAGTTTTATAGATCAAAATATAGGGGATTCTATCTTAGAAAAAAAAACTGATGTAGAATAACAATCATATTATCAGATTAGACACTTGAATGAAACAACACATACATCAGTTTCTTTGTCATTCTTAGAAAATGTTTCCTTTGTAATGTGGCTGGAAAATATGACGATGAATGTCGAAAAATACCTCAGAAGAAAGAAGGTCAGAGTTTAAGTTGTGTCATTCACATTTACTTTATTTATTTGTTTTACATGCTGAGACCTAAAAATAGAAATAAGTTTCTAAAAATAAATGTGGAGGGCCAATAAAAATGCAGCAACAACATTAAGTGCTGGACTATCAGTAGATCAAAACCAGCTCAGGGTGGAGTAACATGTCATTGACACAGCAGCTCTGGAAGCTCATGACTAACAGGAATGCTGAGACCGAGAACAATTTTGTACACTGACTCCATTACGTCTTTATGACATCATTTCCGCCATCCTCTTTCTTTGGTGATGAGTGAGTGTGTGAGATGCTGAGGCGAGGTGTGGTGAAGGACTGACAGGAGTACGGGTGTATTAAACACATGCTCTCAACTCTGTACTTCTCATCCTCAACAGAACAAAGGAGGAAGAGACATCAGTCCTCAAACATCTCAGTAATTTGCAAACTCTGTATGAATGTGAAGGCAGTGGAAAAAGTTAAAAAGATGATGTACCAGTCCAATTCAAATGTCTTTTTACCCATTTACTTCAATAGTATTGCTTGTCTCCTCTCTACTGTGTTAAACAGTCAAAGGTTAAAAAAAAAATATGTTTAAATCTCTTTAAAAGCATATAAAGCTAATATACCTGTAAAATTAGTATAGATCTGTAGCTGAAGAGTTATGGATGACCAGCAGGGATTGTGTAGAGAGGTGTATCTTTATGAGTATGTGACATTGCCAAGATTAAATTTAGGACTATTTATCAACAGATATAATCTCAGTCTCCAGAGTTCTGTGGTTATATGGAAAAATAATCATGTTCTGAACTGAAACTTCCCCAGCTGAATCTTTGTGTTAATGACAAAAATCTGTTCACAATACACGATTCTCTTATAAACAGCCTCTAAGCTCTTTTGAAAGAACCTGTCAACTAGAAAGAAATATCTGTCTGTCTGTCTATCTATCTGTCTGTCTTTCTGTTTATCTATCTATCTATCTATCTATCTATCTACAGTCGTGGTCAGAATTATTGGCACCCTTGGTAAATATCAAGTCAAGTCAAGTTGAGCTTTATTGTCATTCCGCTACATGTGGGGACATGCAGTGGAACGAAATGTCGTGCCTCACAGGACCACGGTGCTACATAAATACAGACATACAACAATGAAGTAGAACACTATAAACCTATACACAGACTAACCTACTGACAGATGTTGACTAAGTTTACTATATATATAAATGTTTACCCTATACAACTAAGATAAAGATAAAAAATACAAACTATACAAACTATGCGAATGCTTCACATAAATACTGTACATGTGCAGAGAGAAACATTGTGAGTCAAGCAGCTGGCTGGGGAACAGTATAAGATGATTTGTAGTGTAAACATACATATACATATATTAGTCTTTTGTGGGATTGTGTACATATAGCAATGTAAGAAAAGTGTCTAGTGCATAGAGGAGAGTGTGTTACTACAGGTGGTTTGTACGGGCCCACTCACCTGTGTGTAGCACACTTGAATTGCACAAAAAAAAGTTCACAGTATTTTTCTTTGATGAGGTGAGGTAAGGTTGGGGGGGGGGGGGGGGGGGGGCATGTTTCAGGAGGTAGGGGGTTGCATGGGGTTTCAGAAGGGGGTGGGGTGATCTGAGTTCAGGGCTCTCACAGCCTGGGGGAAAAAGCTGTTGAGCAGTCTGGCGGAGCGGGCTCTGATGCTCCGGTACCGTCTTCCTGATGGTAGGAGCTGGAAGAGACTGTGGGAGGGGTGGGTGGGGTCCTTCACGATGCTGTTGGTTTTGCTGGAGCATCGTGCAAGGAAAATGTCCAGGATGGATGGGAGAGGGGCACCGATGATCTTTGCAGCCGTGTTCACTGTCCGCTGGAGGGTCTTGCGGTCAGCAGCACTGCAGTTCCCGTACCAGACAGTGATGCAGCTGGTCAGCACACTCTCAATGGTGCCCCTGTAGAATGTGGTGAGGATGGGTGGTGGGAGACTTGCTCTTTTCAGCCGGCGGAGAAAGTGTAGGCGCTGTTGTGCCTTCTTGGAGAGTGACATGGTGTTGGTGGTCCAGGTGAGATCCTCCGTGATGTGCACCCCCAGGAATTTAGTGCTGCTGACTCTCTCCACAGTCGAGCTGTCGATGGTCAGTGGGGTGTGGTCAGTGGAGTTCCTCCTCCTGAAGTCCATCACAACCTCCTTTGTCTTCTCCACATTTAGGGACAGATTGTTGGCGCCACACCATTCAGCCAGCTGTGCCACTTCCTCTCTGTAGTGCGTTTCATCGTTGTTGCTGATGAGACCTACCACTGTTGTGTCATCAGCAAACTTGATGATGTGGTTGGAGCTGAACTTGGCAGTGCAGTCATGGGTCAGCAGCGTGAAGAGCAGCGGGCTGAGCACACAGCCTTGTGGGGCACCTGTGCTTAGTGTGGTAGTGCTCGAGGTGTTGTGGCCGACACGGACTGACTGAGGTCTTCCGGTTAAAAAGTCCAGGATCCAATTACAGAGGGAATTGTTAAGGCCCAGCAGGTTTAGTTTGTTTATGAGCTGTTGTGGGATTATTGTGTTGAATGCCGAGCTGAAGTCAATGAACAGCATTCTAACATAGGAGTCTTTGTTTTCTAGGTGGGTAAGAGCCAGGTGGAGGGTAGAGGAAATATGATCAAAGAAGGCTGTGAAAATTAATCTGCATTGTTAATCCTTTTGATCTTTTATTTAAAAAATTCACAAACATCTAACCTTTCATTGGAGAATAAGAATTTAAAATGGGAGGAAATATCATGAAATAAATGTTTTTCTCTAATACACATTGGCCACAATTAACTGCACCCTTTTATTCAATACTTTTTGAAACCTCCATTTGCCAGTTTAACAGCTCTAAACGTTCTCCTATAATGCCTGATGAGGTTAGAGAACACCTGACAAGAGATCAGAGACCATTCCTTCATCCAGAATCTCTCCAGATCCTTCAGATTCACAGCTCCATGACGGTGCTTCTTCTCTTCAGTTCACCTCACTCTTTTTATACAGGGTTCAGGTCAGAGGACTGGAATGGCCATAGCAGAAGCTTGGTTTTGTGCTCAGTGACCCATTTTTGTGTTGTTTTTGAGGTTTGTGTTTGGATTATTGTCCGGTTGGAAGATCCAAACATGGCCCATTATAAGATTTCTAACAGAGTCAGTCACTTGTTGATTTTTTATCTGTTGGTATTTGATAGAATCCATAATGCCATGTGTTTAAACAAGATGTCCAGGACCTCCAGCAGAAATATAGGCCCACAACATTAAAAATACAGCAGTATATTTCATTGTACACATGGGGTACTTTTTTATCCCTGTGTGCTTCAAACCCATCTTGAGTGTTTGCTGCTAAAAAGCTATTTCTTTAGTTTCATCTGACCATAGAAGCCAGTCCCATTTGAAGTTCCAGACGTGTCTGACAACTGAATATGCTGGAGATTGTTTTTGGATGAGTGAGGAGAATCTTTCTTGAAACCCTCCCGAACAACATGTGGTGATGTAGGGGCTGTTTGACTTTTTTTTTTTTTTTTTTTTTTTTTTAGGTTTTCTGACCCCGAAACTCAACAATTCTCCAGCTGTGGTCCTTGAAGAGTCTTTGGCCACTCAAATTTTCCTCCTCACCGTGCATTAGGACGATATAGACACACGTCCTCTTCCAGGCAGAGTCATAACATTTTCTGTTGATTGGAAATTCTGAATTATTGCCCTGATGGTGGAAATGGGAATTTTCACTGCTCTAGCTCTTTTCTTAAAGCCACTTCACTAATTTGTGAAGCTCAATTATCTTTTGCTGCACATCAGAAATATATTCTTTGGTTTTTCTCATTGTGATGGATGATTAAGGGAATTTGGACTTTGTTTTCCCCCCTATTTATATTTCTGTGAAACAGGAAGCCATGGCTGGATAATTTCATGTTCATAATTCCCCTGGAGTGCTCAAAATTGTAAATCTATCATCAGTCTTTCTGTTCATCTTTCTATATATCTTTCTATGTATCTGTCCATCAGTCTGTGTATCTATCTATCTCCTTGATGAGTGATAGGACATACATGTGCATCAACATTTTACACACACTAAAACAAGCAACATTAATGTCCAAGCTTTATAGGCATGTGTACCAAATTGTGTATACAAATGTGTGAGTGTCATAAAGCATACTAATGGCTGACTGAATGTGTGTGCATGTATGCACTAAATCTGGAGAGAACCAAGGCTAGGACAGATATCCACAGCAGTGTACTGCAGCACAGCGACTGATTCGACTCTCAACATCTGGCAGCTATCAAAGCTAGAGGACCAAGTGTGTGTGTGTGTGTGTGTGTGTGTGTATATGTGTGAGTGATCAGCGGTGTGTTGTGGGGGTGTTGTTTGAGAAAACAGGGTCTGCAGAGAGCAGTGTGAACTCCAAGTGTGTGAGTTTACTGGCATTCGGAGATGGCTGATAGCATCTCACTTAGATAACTACAGCGAAACACAGCCCAACACTAATGTTCATTAATGAAGGTGTGTGTGTGTGATCCAGAGAGCACCGTGCATGATTGTGAGTGTGTGCACTTGTGTACCTTTGATTAATCAAAGGCTATATGTTCCAAAGAGTGCTCTCCTTGCATCAGATTGAGACTAAATAGTTTAAAATCAACAAAACCATTAGCACTAGGGCTGTTTGAGGTGAGACACAAAAACACACACGCAACGAATACAGATTAACACAACAGGGTGTGTGTGGGTGGGTTTTTATGCATACATCTCAATAATCATGTAAGCTTAAGCGCATGTTTGTGTGCATCCCAAAGTGTAATATCCAGCTTGAATGAGTCGACACTGGAGGTTAAGGTGTGTCCCCCTATTCCTCTACCCTCATCCCGCCACACAAACAAACATAGACACACATTCATACACAAAACATTCACTACCTCCTTACCTGAAACCACTGAATCATCAGAGAACTGTTCAGAATTAAAAAAAAAACTGTTTAAATCAACTGTACCTGAAAAATGTTACATGTGTTTTCGCTTACCTGTCCTATGCTGCATTTATCACTCTTCAAAAACTTCTATACTACCTCTTTCACACTCCCACAGTCAGCATGACCTGGCATTTAAGTGTTTTAAGACAAAACTGGGCCAGGATGGATTTTACTGCATATTTTGACTCTTAACTGGGTATTAAGACTTAGCTGGGTATTAAATCTCTGGCAGGATTTAGTCTAGAATCAGTTCCTTAACTCCCATTAGGTGACTAATTATGTAATGTCTTGAAAAGTATTCAGAAATAAGTTGAGCGGACAGCTCAAGATCCTCTGAATCACTTACTATTGCACATCATAGCCAAACCAAAATTACCACAACCAACTTGTCCATGAGTTTGACTAATGTTTGTCCGTCATTACCAAACTTGTAATAAGATGTACAAATATGAAGCCAAATACGAAGAGTCATAGTACAGAAGGTGGGGTCACAGGGAAGGTCTTGGCTACAGTACAGGTCAAGCATTATTAATGTTGTAGATATTCTTAAAATGTCAGCTGCAGGACACAGGTATCAAGCAAGCCTGGTGTAGAAAAAAAAGAGGACGGTTAAATGTTTTAACTAACTAAATACTCTCAAACTAGATATGTAGAGAGCTAAAATGAGATCAAGCTGTTGGTAAGAGGTAGTGTTTAAGAAGAGCAAATAATTGCTGGATAAATCCAATATGATCCAAACTAGTCATATGATCCTTAGTTACTCCATACACCTCTTCCTGGCATCTTTTTTGTTTGGAGATGCTATAGTCACCCATGGGGTTTATTTGCTAAAGCCCAGTTTCAGGCTAAACATAGCAACAGCTTTAATGCAGGAGAGATGGAACTGATTTGTTTGTCAGAGCAAGTGGATGAGGGTGGAGACTTACACAAACACTTTCATCAGAAATCATGGCAAGTTAATGATATCAAGACAGAGACAAAAACAAAATACAAGACATAATAAGAGAGATAAAGAAACCTTAGAAGATTATTCTGAAGTGTCACAACAGTCAGAACAGCTGTGGTTGCCACTTGCCAGAATAATTTAGTAAAAAATACAGAAACACTGTAAACACATTTACAGAACAAAACTGTAAAATTTACAGTATAAAACTGTAATTTACAAACAAGGAAATTTGAATGTAAACCAATAAATTCAACAACACACACTGCTATTAAAATCTGTTTTGTACCTTAAACATACTGACAACCACCATAATAATGCAGGTGGTAAAAGAGAAAGCCACATGAAGAATCAAAGCTCATCACAAGTAGCTTCGCCACAAGCAGAAGTATATACTAATATATAGAAGGTGCACAGAGTCATTCAAGCAAACACAAAACACCATCATGGTAACACACGATACTTAAATAATGCAATAAACTTTCATTAAACAACAGAAGATGTAACATAAAGCCCAAATGTACATAACTGATAACAAAAACTTGATTATTTAAACAAAATACTTTCAAATGTGGAGTGTCATGCAGGGATTTCTGGGAATATTAGTTTACAGTTTTTGACTGTAAATTATACATCGATTTGTTATTTTTTACTTCTAAAAACTGTACAATTAACAGCATTTTACTGTGAAATTACATGAAATGTCTGGTTAGATCTTTTACAGTTTTTCCCTGTATATTGTACAGGAACATACTGTTAACCTATTCATTTTACAGTGAAAATTACACTTATTTTTTACAGTGTATGTTTTTCAAAGACAAATTGTGAATGTTGGTTTGACAAAGATTTGTTTGAAAATAGAAAAAAAACAATTGTTTCAAACAATTAAAATATATTTTTATATTAAATTTTATACACTGAATATATTTAATCATATTTAAAACATTTTAAAAAGTTTGTGGTTGGTAAGATGTTTTAATGTTTTTGAAGAAAGTCTCATATGCCCACCAAGGCTGCATTTATTTGATAAAAAAATACAGTAAAAAGAGTATGATTGTGATTGTGTATTATTACAATTTAAAATAACTGTTTTCTATTTTAATATATTTTAAAATGTAATTTATTCCTGTGATGGCAAAGCTGAATGTGACATTTAATCTTCAGTGTCACATGATCCTTCAGAAAATCATTCTAATATGCTGATTTGGTACTTAAATACTTATTATTACCAGTGATGAAAACAGTCGTGCTGCTTAATATTCTGTAGAGCATTTTTTCAAGATTCTTTGATGAAAACAAATTAAAATAGAAATATATCAAAACAATGGAAATGCATTTACTGTCCCTTCTGATCAATTTAATGCATCCTTACTGAATATCATTAATTTCTTTTAAAAAAAAAGTCAGTACTTGTGAACTCGTTCAACATACTATGACCTTTCAAGCCCACGACCCAGAGTTTGTCCGAGCCCAAAGTCTGTGTGTTGACTGCATGTCCATGTCTGTGGTATGTCAGCACTGTTTTGTTGCTCTCTTGAATATTTATGCCCTTCAAAAGGGGACAAAGGGACAGAACCCAAAACAGCTGAGTAGCCCACCAAAGGCACACACACACACACACACACACACAAACTTTACCAAAAAAAAAACCCCGGAAAAATACACAAAACAGCTAGACATTCTGTGGTCAGGCTAGAGTTATTTGTCTCTAGTCAAGCTTTGAAATATTTCATGTGTCATTTTATGAACAGTTCTTCAGAGATTAAGTAAACAGCGTAGACAGGGAATGTTGCTGTTTCTCTCTCTCCACTTCCTTTTGTTTGATTAGACAAACATAAAAACAGTGGGGTATGTAAACATGCGCTACGCTCAACAAGAGGATGAGTTTACAAGACTCGAGAGGTGGGAAATGATGCTGATCAACTCGTTTCTGTAGGGATGAAGAGAGCAAGAACACACACATTGTCTCAGACATCGCTGTAAAGAAATGACACCTACAGGCTGCAGATGGTCTGTATGGACTGTGGTGACCTGTGTGAAACCGCTTTCTGAGTGAGACGCATGAGGTTTCTCACACAGAACCTCTGAAGAACTTGTGACTCACTAAGTGTGAAAGCCCCTCTGAACCACATGCGAAGGCAATGAGACTTTTCAAAACTCCTCAAGCCTGACCTTTTTTAGAAGAGTGTAAAAACTGACTGTAACTGTAATAGTACATCAGCTTTTCCAACTAAAAACATTTTAAAACAACAATATCAGCTTGCCAATTCAGATTTGGGAAGCAGTTACTTACACTTGCTAAGGAGTGTTGTTTAGCAGTATTAACTGAGTAATAATTGAGCAGCAAAGCAGCATATTAGAATGATTTCTGCAGCATCATGACACTGAAGACAGGAGTAATGACCACTGAACATTCAGCTTTGCAATCTCAGAAAAAAAAAAAACATTTTAAACAGTATTTCAGTTTTGAATGTATTCCTGATGAAATAACAGCAGACATCATGAGCATAAGAGACTTCTTTGAAAAACATTTAAAAATTAGAATTGAATTCCAAATACAAAATGTCCCCACAACAATGGCAATATCCAAAATCCTGGGACATTTTTTGGTCCCCAAAAGCTTATAAATAATACAGAATGAAGTTTTTGAAAATCTAAAATAGCAGAAAGTTTTGTGTGAGGGGCAGGTTTAGGGTAAGGGGATAGAAAATACAGTTTGTACTCTTTTGTACACTTCTAACCAAACCAACATATGTGTATCTGTGTGTGTGTGTGCATTTTATTTATTTATTTATATATATATATATATATATATATATATATATACAGTATATATATACACACACACACACACACACATACACAAACTGTATTTTCTATCTTTCTGTTATTTTAGATTTTTAAAGAACTTAATGTGTGGACAAAAGTAGGGACACCTGACCATTGCACCAAATTGGGAATAACTCTGTGTTAATGGTCTATGTATATAGAATGCGATGTCATTAAAGTCCCTATTGGTGTCAGCAATAGGGACTTTAATGACATCACATTCTATATACATAGACCATTAACACAGAGTTGTTCCCCCTTTGCAGCTATCAGAGCTTTCACTCTTCTGAGAACACTTTCCACGAGATTTTGGAATGTTTCTTTGGGAATTTTTGACCATTCTTCCAGCAGAGCTTTTCTGAGGTCAGGCACTGATATTGAATGAGAAGGCCTGGCTTGCAATCTCTATTCCATTTCATCCCAAAGGTGTTCAATGAGGTTGAGGTCAGTGCTCTGTGTGGGCCAGTCAAGATCTGTCTTTATGGACCTTGCTGTGTGCACTGGGGCACAGTTATGCTAGAATAGAAAAAGGCCATCCCCAAACAATTATTGTCCAACATGTCTTGATATACTGAAGCAGTAAGGGGCCTAGCCCAATCCTTGTAGAACCCACACCATTATCCCTCCTCCACCAAACTTTAGAGTTGGCACAGTACAGTCAGGCAGGAAATCCTGTCCTGGCATCCACCATACTCTTCGCCCTTTAGACTGCCAAGAACAAACAGAACATGTTTCCTCTGCTCCAGAGTCCAGTGCTTTATACCATGCTTTATACCACTCCATCTGACGCATGGCATTGTACTTGGTGATGTGGGACTTGCATGCAGTTGCATGCCCACGGAAACCCATTCCATGAAGCTCCCATCGTCCAATTTTTTTGTGATGATATTAATGCCAGTGAACGTTTGGAACGTTCAGCACTGGCAACTTTTACACGGCATGCACCTCAGCAGTCGGTGACCAGCCTCTCTGTGACTCTACAAGGTCTTCCGCTTCATGGCTGAGTTGCTGCTGTTCCTAAATGCTACCACTTTCCAGTAATACCAATTACAGTTGACTGTGGAGTATCTAGCAGGGATGAAATTTCCTGAACTGACTTGCTGCAAAGGTAGCATCCTATAACAGTACCATATTTAAGGTCACTGAGCTCTTCAGAACATCCTATTTTTTTCCCACAAATGTTTGTAAATGCAGACTGCATGGCTAGGTACTTGATTTTATACACAAGTGGCAATGGGTTTGATTGAAACACCTGAATTTAATAATCAAGAGGTGTGTCCCAATAATTTTGTCCATAAACACACACAGGCACACATATACAGTATATATTACTTTTTTAAAGATCAACTGAGTGTTATTTGACAGCCGTAAATAAGCCGTAAGTAAATAACCAGCATTAACCAATATATCCAATAATGAATGACTGATAAATATAAATTTAAAAAAGTTTGCTGATAATCTATTTAGAACCAATATATCGTGCATGCCCTAACAGTTAGCAATGATGGGAACTATATACTTAGAGGCCCATAGCATTGTACTACTCTGGTACTGGATTTTGCTAAGCACCACAATTTAAATGAATTGTTCTTTTTGAATTATTCTCATTTGTAAGCTGCTTTGGATAAAGTGTCTGCTAAATGAATAAATGTAAATGCAGCATGTTAAGAGGACTGAGAATTGCAGAGCTGAATCCCTGAAGCAATAAAAGAGTGATTGCATGAGGTCATTAGAAAGAGAGAGCAAGAGAAAGAGAAAAACAAGTCATGATTCCATATATCCATCATATAAAATGGACATTCCCTAAAATAACATACCTAGCCCCACAGAGGGTTATTTTCAGTATGTTCTTGGTGGCTAACACCCTAGACAAGCCTAACTGAAGCAGACCACCATCAGAGCACTGTTGCATTCTGTTTTCCCAAAACATTCCAAGCATTGAAAAAGAAAAGAGAAGAGGAAAGAAAAGAATAATCAGAAGTACTGTGGTTTGTGTCAGCAAGGATGACCAGAACCTAAAACATCTTGTAAGAATAATAGTCGTAAACTAAAAAAAGGGAATGAAAAAGTGTTGGAATGGCTTTTGTTAGAACTGTAAATTCCAAACCCGGTTCAGAGCCACGATGGTGAGAGAGCAGAGATGCTATTCCCCTCTCTGTCGTCCTGGGGGTCCGACATGCACTTACACATACGCGAGACTGCAGGGAAAAGCAGAATCCAGAATCCAGTACACGGCTGTGTGGTTGTGGTCAGTATATGCTTGGACAGGATAATTCATAATTCCTTCACCTCTCTTTCTCTTTCTATCTTTATCTGTTTCTTGCTTTCACACACACTCACAAAACACACTGGCACGCTTCAGAGAACATACACACACCAGTCTCATGCCAAAGGCAAACTGTGAAACACCAGCACCCGCAAAAACTCTCAGAGCGGGAAAGATCCACATACCAGATTTCAACAGCTTTAACACTGAGTGAATAAACAAGATGAATGCTACATTTTGTCTTTTTTAATTCCTCTCTTACACCCCCCTCCATAATATTCCCTCTCATTCTTTCCTTTAGAGACAGAGAGGGGGAAAAAAGAGCTGAAACAATGGTGGAGCAGTCCAAAACCTCCCTGGCTTAAAACAATACCATCAATCAATGTAAGCAGAGAGAACAAACACACAAATTTATTAAGAGGAGCTCTACGACGCTTGAACGCTTTAACTCTTTACGGTCAGACACACACACAGGAAGTACCTAATTGCTTTATCTGCACAGCAGAGGGAGAGAGCAGACACATGACTTTCCACAGCCGAGGAGATTAACATGAAGAACTGTGTTTAGTGTTTACCCAAGGCTCTGTTCATATCAGATCTTAGCCAAGGGCTCGTCTTCATCTCAGCTCAAGGCAATGAGAGTCTCCAGCCTAGAGAAAAGAAAGACTTCATGCATATATTAACCTAAATGGACCTGCTGTGAGTTTAGCCCCAGGTCGTCTGGCTCTGTGCTCCATGGCAGAGTATGGCAATTTCATGTGCATATAATGTTACAAAATAAGAAGAATAATACTATAGACTACAGTTATCAATATGAATAGTTGGCAGACATGCTCAGATAACATCATATCTTCCAGTCTTTTATTGACATATATTGCAAACTATACAGCTATCCTGTTGTGACAAAACCTATAAAATTGGGGGTATTTGAAAGAAAAAAACTGACCAGTAATTTAGAAATAGTTGTTGTTGTTTTGGTCATTAAAATTTGGTCAATTCAACCTTTGTAAGTTTTGTAAACATCTGCTCCAGTGTGGTTACCAGAAACACAATAAACTGGACAGGAACCCAACAACAACCAATAAACCAGTAAGAGAAATCCTCAGATCCTTTGTCTGTTGTTGTCGGTTTACCATGGTGCACACTGATAAGAAGGACAAAGCAAGGGCCAGAATCAACTTTAGTCAACAGTTCATCACCTTTACAATCAAGTAACTATCAGTTTTGCCAGAGTCAGTTTAAATAAAGAAAATAATAGAGATGTTAAAATATATTTATATATGATATTAATAATAATTGATATTAATTATAATTTAGGTAACACTTTATTTTAAGGTGTCCTTGTTACATGTTACATGTACTTGCTCTTATAATAACAATAAATTATGAATAAGTTACATGCAAGTAACCCTAAGCCAAACCCTAATCCTAAACCTATAGTATACCATATAGTAAGTAAACATAGTTAATTAATATTACTCAGTACTTATATAATTACACTGTAATTATATATATATTATATATATTATTATTATTATATTAATCATTTTAAATTATGCTTGTTATTAATAATTATAATTATTTATAATAATAATTATAAATATATTTTTTTAAAGATCTAAATATATTTATGTATTTATTAATCATTGATATATTTATTTACTGTTCTTTTTTCATTCGTTTTAATTGGTCTTTCAATAGCAACCCACCCTGCTAGGTAAATGCTCAACAAGTCCGCATACTCAAGGTATTAATCATACAGCCCACCTGGGTGGTTCTAGAAATTTGATTGTATCAAAAAGCTAAAGTATTTTAACACCTGGTATGTTCCACTCACATTCATATACAGTCTTTTCAAAGCAAAACTGCTGAAGTGATTTATCTTGATGATCTCTTCTTGTTAGTCCTTTATTTTTTTACGCCAAACAACTGTGTGTGGGTGGGTGCTGGTGTGTGTGTTTTCAATTAACAAAAAAAAAAAAGAAAACATTAAACACAATATTGCCACTTTGAAGACCCAGAGGTTACAAAGGTGAACTGGAAACCTCCAGGTTAAGTATTATAAAGTGCCCATGACTCCAAACTCCAGATATCAGAGCAAGAGCAGAAAATCCCTGACCACCTCGCTCTGCCTTTCCTCATAAATGAGAGTGAACCATGTAAGAGCTCTGGGATGCAGTCCTTAACAGCATTCAGCATTCCCCTGCTCAAATTGAGCATGGCTGTGCCTCGTTCTCTCTCTCTCCCTCTCCTCTCCATCCACGCTGAGTGAAGCATGAGCAGGCATCCCGCTGCCCCCCTGCTGTGTACAGAGCACAGGGAGCGGAGTACTCTAAACATCCACAACCCATGTGCTTCAGTCAGGATCCTGCTCAAGATTATTAGTCCATAGTCCAAAACCCCTGAAATCCCAGGAGCTAATTGCACAAAGCTACGTGCAACCAGGGGCAGAATGTGGTCAGAAGCGGGGCTGGCAGGTTCGTTAAAAACAATTATGTGTGAGGGGGCTCTGACACCTCGGGCGTGGTGAAGAGGGGACCCTCTGGATGTATGGGACGGCTGGTGGGTTACGGTGCAGTTTGATTTCTGAAAGTGAGGAGGCTTACCCACAGAGAAAGAAATGCTCTGTGCCTGCCAGGCACAAAAAAATCTGAGGCTTAAAGAGCTACATGGCTTTGAAATATTCGTTTGAAACAAGTCTCAATACACACACGCGCGAAATCCGAGCTCTCCCGACAAAGCTTCTGGATCTGAAGGCAACAGTTGGAAACGGCTACGTTGGCGCCATGTGGAACTGCGTGCTTTCACGTCAAAATTGACAACTTGTGTTTTAGTGACAAGTTCACAAGCCATCATCCAAATTCTCCTAAACTCACGTCTATGCTTGACCATGTACATAAACAGCCACATTTGAGGTATGGCTTCATACCAACGAACCACTCAAGTGCTTCTCAGAAATCCCTATAGATGCAATAAAAGCTTCACTGTAAAGGGGGTTTCATGTCTGATCTGGTTGTATAATTTTATAGTGAACTGATATCTCAAGAAAGCATGTTAATATGAAACTAGCTAATGTTAATGAGAGTGAGAGAAAAGGCATTGGAAATGACCTAAAGTACTTTGTGTCCACTGATAATCATAAAAGTTACAACAAAGAAGAAGAAAAAGGTGATGCAATGATGTGATGCTCATTTTTGTCCTATCTAAGAATTAACGAAAAACTTTATAATGCAATTCACATGTAAAGTAAGTTAAATATTAAGTATGTTTTTAAATTCTGCCCCTGCAGACCTGTTTCCATAATTAATCTAAAAAATTGATTGTTTGACCTTTTTATGACAAGACAAAGTTAGTTCAGGTTTTTAAATATGGAGACTTTTTTATTCAGCAAGGATGCAACAATTAAAACTAGACGATAAAAATTTACAGAAAATGTATATTTCAAATAAATACTGTTCTTTTGAAATTTCGATTCATTACATAATCCTGAAAAAAAATCACAGTTTCCACAAAAATATTAAGCAGCAACATTGTTTTCAACATTGATAGTATAAGAAATGTTCTTATTATATAAATCATCATTAGAATGATCTCTGAAGGATCATGTGACACAAAACTGCTGAAAATTCAGCGTTGCCATCACAGGAATTAATTTACATTTTAAAATCTTAAAATAGAAAAGAGTTATTTTAAATTGCAATAATATCACAACATTTCTGTATTTTCCATCAAATAAATGCAGCCTTGGTGAGCATTTCTTTTGAAAAACATCTTTCAAAAATATTACCAACCCCAAACTTCTGAATTATATTGTATGTTTTCCACTTTTTTACCTTCACCAACACCAAACCTATACACTATACACTATACACTATACATGACATGTTCTTAATTAATTTCATAAGAATAATTTTGTTCTTCGTTTCTCGAAAATGGTGCAACACCATATTAAACCAACATGTGTTTTAAACTAGATTTTTTAAAAGACTTTCCTTTTCTTCCCATTTTGGACACATCATTGACCCAAAAATTAACCCCGTCAGGGCACATATCTGTGAACACTGGTAGAGAAGGCAGATGGCAGACTCATCTTCTGAACCAAAATGTGGGGAAAAATAAAGATAGCTGCCACTTTAAGCTAGTAAATCTCTGAAAGTCACATTAAGCTACTAAATCTCTTTTGAAAGTGAACTGAAGTCACTCGATTGACCTCATTCAGATGAAATTCTAATTTGTATCTGATTATAACAGGCTGCCCTGAGGGACAGCTCTGTTTTCAGTCCAAAACAGCAGAATCCACAATGACCGCAAAAATCTCATCAGATCATTTCACTCAGAAAAGACATGTGGAACTCCTCAACCATCATCCTCAATCTTATAGACCCCCCAGGTACACTCACACAAAAACACATGCAGATAACACATAGACCGAGAGCGAGAAAGAGAAAAGAGAGGGGAATCCAAACCACATGTCAATTTAGTGCAACTGTGAAGGCTGTGAAAAGATCTATAATTCATGTACGAGTAACACTGTGGAACCACTCAAATACGCAAATCCTGGGAGGAACATTGATTCATATCATATGTCCTTCCAACACTTGACAACACTTTGAGTTCAGTAATAAGAAATTATCCTGAAAATCTCAAACGCTTTTGTCAGTCACACATATCAAAGGGAGAACTGGCAGCAGTGACTCACTACACTGTAGCGGTATTTTGGCATCAGAAATGCCACCATAGATGAGAAACCTTTACCTATCAGAGAGAGCAATCGGCCATTGGAAACTACCCTCATATTCAAACAAGTATGTGACCTCAGCAGTCTTTCATCTTTTGGCTCCTGCCAGCAAACACACACACACACAAAGTGCCTTCAGTATCGTTCAAACAATTAACACTATTAATACTATCATTATTCATTTTTCTGCAGTCTTTGAAACTCACCAGACAAAACCTATACTGCAACTAAAATAATTACCACTCAAAGCATGCTCGTGCTTCTAGGAGAAAAAGAGACAAATGTTGTGTTAACTTTTATATGAATCAGATAAAATGTTTCAAACTATTAACCGAGCCAGTAAAACACAAACACACCAGCAGCACCACAAGAGCTCTAGTGCATATCTTTCTATCAGGCCAGAACAGCAGGGCAGGACTTGAAAGCAGTTCCATACAACCATGGTACATGTCACAGCCAAGAATATGCGTTTAAGAAGTCGTCCACTGAAAACCACAAGAGATGCTATCAGGCCTGCACACAGCACTTTACCGCGAAAGGAACAAAAACCATGGTTACAAAACAAAACAGAAATCACTCTGCATTATACTGCAGCATTCAGCACTGTCAGACATATGCATATTAACACTGGCAATGTCCAATATGTATCTTTGGCATACACACTGAGATTAATGTAACTAGATTGAATCCACTATCAAACACAGTAGGCATATGTCTAGTCTAATTACTGTAGGATGCTGGTAAAATACTGATACTGATTTTAAAATTCTGCGAGACGTCAACAAACCGATGATTATTTTGATGATATGGCAAAATATTCAAAAATAGATGGTATTAAACAAATTTAAATGTCACAAGTGAATTTAGACAACATAAGATATAATCAAAACAAGCAAAAAATATACATTCTCTTTGTAAAATCTGCTGTGGCTACCAAAATTTTATCGTATAAAATACGGTAGCAACGTTTTAGGTTTTACAGTTTGAACATATATAGAAGGTGCACAGTGTCACTAAACAGTAAACACCATCATGGTAACAGACATGACACTGAAATAATGCAATAAACATTAATTTAACAACATTAGGTTTAACACAACCCTAATGTGCAAAACTGATAAGAAAAAACTAAGAAAGAAAGTTATTTCAACAAAAAAAAAAACATCAAATTTGAAATGTAACACAGGGAATTCTGGGAATGTCAATTTACATACCGTAAAATTACATGTAATGGCCAATGCAGCTTTCACTGTATATAGTAGGGGAACTTACCGTTAACCATTTAACATTTTTTTACTGTAGCGGTTTTACAGTCTTTTACCGTTAAATTCACTGTCATTTTTACAGTGATAAGTGACTTCTTTTAAAAACATTTTAAAAATCTTATCAAACGCAAACCTTTGAACAGTTGTTTGTGTATATACAACCCGAATTCCCGAAATGTTGGGACGTTTTTTAAATTTGAATAAAATGAAAACTAAAAGACTTTCAAATCACATGAGCTAATATTTTATTCACTATAGAACTTAATGAGCTCATTTCAAATTTGATGCCTGCTACATGTCTCAAAAAAGTTGGCACGGGGGCAACAAAGGGCTGAAAAAGCAAGAAATGTAGCTGGAAGAACATCTAGCAACTAATTAAGTTAATTGACATCAGGTCTGTAACATGATTAGCTATGAAAGGGATGTCTTAGAGAGGCAGAGTCTCTCAGAAGTAAAGAAGTTCCTCAACGTCAAATTGCAAAGGCTTTGCAAATCTCATCATCTACAGTGCATAACATCATCAAAAGATTCAGAGAAACTGGAGAAATCTCTGCGTAATGGACAAGGCTGAAGACCTTTGTTGGATGTCCGTGGTCTTCGGGCCCTCAGAAGACACGGCATCACTCATCGGCATGATTCTGTCATTGACATTACTAAATGGGCCCTAGTTAAATGGGCTAAAGAGGAGGGAGACCTTCCAGCGTGTTATCAGCGTTCAGTTCAAAAGCCAGGATTCTCTGATGGCAGGGGCGTCATGCACTCATTATTTTTGAGGGGGCACAAGTGTGTGTTTGTGTGTGTGTGGGGGGGGGGGGTTGTCGACACAATAGCACTTATGTTCTTATGTTTAATTTTTTTTTCCCCCTTTTTATTCAAAACATTCCCAAACGCAGTAACTGTATCATGAAATATCTTGATTCTCACCTTTATATGTTAGTTGATCTATAGTGGGTGATGGTCAAAGTAACCTAATAATGTAATCTATTAACTATATGCATAAAAGCCTGTCTGTTTACTTAAGTAACAGATATGGGCGTCATGCCGTAACATAGTTTTAATACGACTGACTTTATATTTATTGTGAATTAACATTGAAGGTTAATATGAATAAAAACATTGTAAGTTAGGCTACTTATCATAACACTTTCATTGTACAGAAAGAGAGCAAAGAACATTTTCACTGACAGTCTAGAGTTCAAGCACTCTCAAAAACTCCCATTAAAATCACTGAAGCTGTTTACACTGTGAAATGAATATCTTACTTACAGATTCATACACACATCTGCACTTTATTGTTTCTAATGAAAGAATCGCCAGAAAGATGTATTCAGTCAGAGAGCGAGTGAAGAAAACACCTGCATTTTAGCGATGACTCATCTGAACGCCTCTGATTGGTCATTGCATTCATAAGCTCAACAGAATCTTGTGTGATTGGTTATAATGCGCAGTGCTGTAAAAACACGTCTGTATCTGGCTCAGCACCAGCCAGCGAATGCAGATTTGAATTTAGCAGCTGATGATATGACACGCTGAACGATTTAATCACACCAGTGTGATTGTATCAAATATAGAAAATATTATTCAGCTATTTTTTGTCTTTTGGAAGCTGCATTCAAAATCCACTTGGCTCAAAAATCTGAGGGGGCACGTGCCCCCTTACTTTGAATGGGCATGACGCCTCTGTCTGATGGTATGGGGGTTCATAAGTGCATACAGTATGGGCAGCTTGCATGTTTTGGAAGACACTATGAATGCTGAAAGGTATTTAAAGGTTTTAGACCAACATATGTGCCCCTCCAGACGACGTGTATTTCAGCAGGACAATGCAAAACCATATACTGCAGCTATTACAACAGCATGGCTTCGTAGTAGAAGAGTCCGGGTGCTGAATTGGCCTGCCAGCAGTCCAGATCTTTCACCTATAGAGAACATTTGGCACATCATTGAACTAAAAATACGTCAAAGACGACCACAAACTCTTCAGCAGCTGGAAACCTATATCAGGCAAGAATGGCACCAAATTCCAACACCAAAACTCCAGAAACTCATAACCTTGATGCCCAGACGTCTTCAAACTGTTTTGAAAAGAAGAGGAGATGCTACACCATGGTAAACATGTCCCCGTCCCAACTATTTTGAGCCCTGTAGCAGGCATCAAATTTGAAATGAGCTCATTTTGTGCATAAAATTGTAAAATTTCTCAGTTTAAACATTTGTTATGTTATCTATGTTCTATTGTGAATAAAATATTGGCTCAAGTGATTTGAAATTCTTTTAGTTTTCATTTTATTCAAATTTAAAAAACATCCCAACATTTCCGGAATTCGGGTTGTACAATATTGACTGATAAATGAAAAAAAAAAAAAAAAAAAAAATCTGTGCCTTACCTTGAAAATATACTTAACATTAAAGTATTTATACTGTTTTTGCCAACAATCTAAAACACATTTGAAGTTCTTCAAAGGAAACAAAGGTGTTATTTTGTTCTGCTTTTTGATAATCACATCACCAGCATTCAGAGGCCAATCTAATCTGAAACCAGTTCCAAAGATCCCTCCATTTCAGCTGCTGGTGTGGCCAATGCTAGAGCCAGACTGAGAGAGCTACATATTTATCTGTGAAAATAACACTGTTCTAACAAGTCTGTGTGCTTAGGGGGTGTGTGATGGTCTGACGCAGATGAAACGCCATGAGAATGGAGAAGAGAGTGCAGTGGCTGCCAAAATATAATAGCCCAAGTGCACAGGTGGAAAATAAACAACCTATTTTCATTTTGTGATATGAGAGAAAGTAAAAGAGAAACAGAGGGAAACTGAAGGAGTGAGACAGTCAAAGACAGAGCGGTACTGAGAGAATGAAGTGGAAATAAAGTCTTGATTTAAATAATATGCTGCAGTAATGCACTGCAACTGAAATTGTTGAGCACCCTTCTCAAAGTCTGGGCTGTCCACCAAATCCAAGCAGCTTATTTTCTACTTTTTTGTTTTATAATTTGCTCCAACGATTCTCAAAAGAACACTTTAACTGTGATGTAACCATGCAAAACGCAAATATTTTTTTTACTTGAAACACAAGCGCACACAAACACATTTAAACATTAGATCATTGTCCTGGAATTAAATAACACACACACACACACACACAGAATGTTTTTCAATATATAAACATAAATACTGTATATATAAAAAATTATGAAATAAATGTAAAAAGTAAAGTAAAAAGTGCTGTATGGATATGATTTCTTGGCAAAAATGTACCCTAGGCAACACAATTTTCCAGTCCACTTATCAAAAAAAGAACCAGTAATTATTCTGGCCAATTCAATTTGTTTAAATCCAAACCATTATTACATTGATTCTTGGAATCATTCGAGAACATTTATAGTACATACTTTAGGATTTAGGCTGACGAAATGTAAAATATTATTCATAAAAACATATAATCTAAAATAAACACTAAACTGAGTTTGTTTTACACTTAAAAGTGTTTTGACAGCAATTTCCGATCATGTGACCTGCTAAGACATGTAAGCAAAAATGGATGTAATGATTGAGTAATGACTAGCAGGATAAAGATAATTATTCATGATGGAGATCTCTACAGCTAGGGCCGGATCATGGTCCCACGAGCCCCCTAGCCCTCTGCATGACAAATTACCCCTCACAGTAATCTTTCCTTGTCCTTAAACTGCCTGTTTTATTTAGTTATGCCCTGAATTGTGAGCCAAACACACAATGTGACAAAGCTGTTGTACCCAATTGGTGCAGAGCAAATTGTTGTACATACACCAACCACAAAAGTGAAGCCAAAACCAGTGCAGCAGAGATACATTTTGGATCAGATGCACTCTGTGGCATCTAATGTGGTTCAGTTGAGTGGGGCTGTCATTGCATTTTTTAACTGTGCAATATAATATAATATACTATAGTATAAGAGTTCACACATATGCACCCTTCCCACTAGCAGTCTGAGGTCACGTAAACTACTGGAAGTGAGAGTGACAGAGAGAGAGAGAGTGACATAGGTAACAGCCTCAATAAATTGCAGTGAGGTATGGCTTGAAAAGAGTTGGTAGATCTCCTGAACAGGGCAAGAAAACAAGCCAGGCATAAATGAGATGTAAAACAAAACAGCAAACGAGAGCTTGCTGAAAAATGTTACTCAATTAACATAAGAATGCATCGATCCCTGTTTTTCTACAATCAATCTTCATCTTGACAATTCTCACAGCAAAGAGCAAAAGCATTTATTTACTTCACAGAGAGAAAGACAGAGAGCGGTGGGAGTGGTTAGATCCTGTGTGATTTTTCTCTGTGGTTTAACCTCTTCTTGGTTGTCTTGGCAACTGTCAAGTCCAGGTTCCAGACTTCTAACGACCATCCCTAAGCAAACAAACAGTGATATACGTCCTTCTATTGCACTGCGCTCAGGTTTTTGTGGGGTATATTTATTATTGGGCCCAAAGTGAAATTTCTGGGCCTGCTGGCAGCTGGTGAAAGCACTGGACGGGGAGTTTTAAATCATATTGATACTAAAGGGATTTGTACTATACCAGAAACTCAAACTCAAATGTGAGAAAGTATTACGCATATCTCATTTGAAGGAGAGAATCTGGAGTGTAGAGACGGGGAGAAGTTTCTGGCTTCTGAAGTTTCACTCAAAGGTCTGGTTAAACTTTTGTCAGACGACAAACAAGAAAGAGCACATTATTAAATAAGGTGGTTAAACACACAGACTCGCATGCACACTTACACACACATATTCATTTGTATTGGATTTATCATATTGTTTGTTTTCACATACTTCCTCAGCAAATGATAAGATACTGAATAAGAATAGTGGTTGGCTGAATACTAAGCTTTTGGCTAAATTAGCTCCTATGTTAGCATTTACTGTACATGTGGAAGAACTGACAATAAAGCAGACTTGACATGGCTTGACTTGATTTATCCACATGAGAAAACTGACAACAGAATGCTGAACGGTTGGACATCAAGTTGGCTCCAGTTAGAGTAACCGTGCTGATTGTTTACAGATTTTACAGGTTTTTATGTGCATGCATTTTCCTTGATTAACAAAACAAAACACACTTATTCTCACTTGGCTCTTGCTATTTTCATCTTAGACATTCTCAAGGTCTTTGACCAGAGGTAAAAACAACACACCCCAGCAAAGGAATTTACAAAAGCGAACATGAAACACAGCTGCACAAAAATACACATTAAGCTCACTTCAAGTCAAGTTTGGAACAGGTTTGGCTTTTCTCAAACATGTCAAATATTGGACAGAGAGAAGACAAAAGTGAATCATTGGAGAATTCTCATAGCTACAGGAAATAAGATGGCAAAGGAAGCATCCAGGTTTTGGTATGATGCTTTAATGTATTCCATTCAGGGAGGAGAGAGGCCATCTACTTGCCCTATGGACCTTATTCCCACACATTCCCTGAACTGCTTCTGTAGCACCATATGTTTTAGCTTTTGAATCTAGTAATGAGATTTCATAGATTAAATATACAATATATGGCTTTTGAGTTTTACATTTAAAATTCAGTGCAAATGAGGTCCTGCTGCAATAGACTATAATAACCCATTCACACCAAGAAAGATGAGTATAACGATAACTGTACTGGCGTCCACACCAATGGATGATAATGCTCTGTTTATTAGCCTATAAGCACAGTTATGCAGTCTGCCACTTTAAATGCTTTTAGCATTCATCATCTTGAAAAAAAGTGATTTCAAGTATATTGTACCTCTGTGAATATTCAAACTTTATAGTTGTCATTATAGTTATCATCCAGTGTTAATCAACCTGAGGAAACATATTTTCCTAATTTGTTTTATTATGAAAGTTACATTAGTCTCTCAGCACCATTGCTTAGCAAAATAACCTAATTTTTATCCAAACATTTGATTACTATTATAACTAAAATGATGTGAGAATAAGCCTTTATAATCTTAAATAATAAAGCATTAAAAATGAACATTAGAAATCTACTATTAACTTGTTGCTCAGATTCCAGTATGGTCGTACTGCTGCCATTATGTTTGATGAATCTCAGAAATATTAGCACAGTATCAGGACTTTCCCCATTAATGTTTTATCCAATTCAGAATGAATATTATTAGGCAGATTTAAAGGCTGTTGATTTGTTTTTGGCGACAATTTGGTGTACTGGAAGTGTACAGGAACTTCTCTCTGAATTATGACAGAAGCAGTGTGAGACAAAGCAGATCATTCACAGGTGAAGCTGAACGAGGAAAAAGACTTGGCAGCAAGTACGAGACACTGAAAGAAGTTGGCCTGACAGCTAGCCTATGCTCGAACCTGGCTGGGGCAGATTCCTTGTGTGCCATCATTCTATCTGCAACAGAGGTTTGGAAAGGGGGCTGATTTATTGATTCAATCATTCCAGAGCTGATAATGTAAAAACATGTCAATTGACAACGATGGAGTGAAACACGTCTCCACAGGTCAGAGGGACTATCTCTCTCTTTCTTTCTCTCTCTCTCTCATCTCCCTGCCCTGAAAAGTGTACTCAGGACAAATGAAGCTATCAGTAGCACTCCACACTATCTCATTTAAGGATAAATTGATCAATTCAGAGCCGAGAGCAGAGACATTAATCAATGAGAGTGCTACTTCCAAGTCCTTATCAGTGACTTAGACAAACCCTGATCTTTTACGGTCTGATCTCTATCGAAAGTGAAACAGCTCACTGTAAATATTTAGCACAGTGAATTAGGGTTGAGTGAATGTTAACTGTGACGCTTGAAGACCCTGGAGCTGAATGGATCCTTCTGGAAACGCCTTCCTGTATTTACGTAATAATGTGGAAGTTATCTTTTAAACTGTAAACATATTTATTTTTACTAGTCTTATTCCAGTTAGTTCTGGTTTCCAGTTTTACTCATGCTCTTTTAAAGAAAGCGGCTCCACAGATATGTATGTGCATATTGGATTCAAACGATTTTTGAGCGCCACCTGTCGGTGTAGAAACGAAGAATACGTGTCAAGTGGGGTTGCTACACAAACAAACTCAAGAAAGAACACGACGGTGAGGAAATTATTCTAGACACGAACGCGACAGACAGTGAAAAATTAACTGAAAGTATATACACATAAAAACTGCTCAAAATGAAAAGGCAACGCACAAGACATAAGTAAGACAATGTTTTAATTCATAATTTTTGGCATATATATATATATATATTTATATTTAATGTTCATTTTAAAACAGAAACATATTAAACATTCGTAAAACATCTGCAATATGCCGTTTGTAAAAAAAAAAAAAAAAAAGTGCTTCCTTTTCCTTGCTGTATATTTCTGTCCAAAGGTTCAGTCAGTGATGACGATGAAGACAGGGAAAACTCAAAAGGCACTGAAAGCGGTCTCTGCTCGAGTGTTGTACAAAAAAAAAACAGTTCACATGAAATACTCACGCTTACCGAGCAAGACAGGACTTCACTGCAAAACCAGTGAGAAAGCACACGGTGATCGTCCACCGGAATTATTCTCATGACAGCAACAGACATTGCATAGAGATATGCACCCTTTCACATTTTTATCAATCATATTGCATAAATACAAAGCGTTTACTCTAAATGCGTATACTGACAGGCGTTTTACAGATCAGTACCCAAATCATGGCAAAATGTTCACAATGCAATGCGCTTCATCATGTCGAGTTTGGACGACATAGTGCATACAGTCTGCGTTATGAATGACAAATAGCCTACCACAGTAAAAAACAATTCCAGTCCTGTGCTTTGGCATTTGTCTATTGCCGTCCATGAAACAACTCCACCCCACCCCCTGTAAAAAGTTTAAATCAACAATATCATACAGTGAATGTTATGCAGCAACAGGTGTGGTGGGAATACAGCCTGCCATGGCAGGAAAGTTTTTTTTGTCGCTACAAAGTGTAGTTCAGGTTCGTATGTAACCCAAAGGGGGCAGGGGAGTACGAAAGCTGGTAACTTGACATGAAAAGTAGATTGACAGGGTGAAATCATGCCCATTAGCTGCACTGATAATGTTT
This sequence comes from Schizothorax lantsangensis, assembly GCA_027422415.1. NCBI lineage: Eukaryota > Metazoa > Chordata > Actinopteri > Cypriniformes > Cyprinidae > Schizothorax > Schizothorax lantsangensis. Next base: position 23,527,537 of record CM049839.1, read on the forward strand.
CGCTTAGCTAACACACACACATTCTTAACAGGACTACACCTACAACAAGCCAAGTCCAAATGTGTGAAGAGATGAGCTTATCAATTGTTTTTATACAAAAGGCACGTGTATACCGCAGCTGCCTGGCTCCTATAGAAACACTTTGAGAATGTGTCAGCGTTTATCCAGCAGACGTAAAAATCACGCAAAAGTTACTTCAACAGCTCGCTTCGTTAGGCGCAGCTGCCCATGGCTTTGACAAACGAGCCGTCGGGAAGCTGCCTGAAGATGCCCCGTAACGTCTCCAGTTCTCGCGTGAGGTGCTCTACCCTTTTGCGCAGTCTCTCGTTATCCGACGACAACTCGATCACTTTATGTTGCGTCTCCACATTGCGCATTTTCGCCTTGTCCCGGCTCTTGCGCACGGCTATGTTGTTGCGCTCCCTCCTCATCCGATACTCGGTGCTGCTCTTGTCGATCCGTTTCTTGGATTTCCCTCGATCGCCCATCTTCATGGAGCCCCCAGGCAGGTGGCTGTGTTGGTGATGGGGACTGGGTACGGGTGTCGGGGGAGGTGTGGGATGACCCGGCTGGAGGTGCATGGTGGTTTGCGCGCAGTGCGCGATCTGGTGCTGCAGGTACGACAGATGCGGCGCGTGGTGTTGAGAGTGGTGGTATGTGGGGGGCATCGAGTGGCCGAGCTCATCTTCTTCCCGGGGCTCTTGTTTGATGGCCACGGGTCTCATTCGCGCATGGCTGTTGTAGATGGGCTCAAGTTTGGAGGAATCCATGTAGCCGTTCAGGCAGCCGTACATCTGCGGGGGCCCCGGTGTGCCATTGGCACCGTGGGGGTACTCGTAGTCTCCGCTCGCCAGCTTGAGCTTTTCTTGCTTGGAGCTGTTGTGGAATAAGTCAGCCAGGAACTCGTCGTTGAAGGCAGAAGGGTCGATGTAGGCGCTGATGTCGATAGAGTTCTCGTTTTCGCAGATCTCGCTCAGGTCTCCAGCTGTGTCTTTGTAGGTATAGGCGTTTTGCTGACTCTGTACAAGGCTGGTCATCAGTGGCCGTGGGGCGACCTCGTAGAGGTTTGCTTGCTCCATGGAGTATCTAAAACCCGCCAGACATGGTGAAGAGCTCCGGGAATCCAGCTTGTTCGCAGTACCGGAGAAAGCCGCGCTGGCTCCAAGTTCTCGGGACAGGCGAGCGCGCAGCCTGTCGTGGCTGTGTACTCGGCCGTAAAATGGACTTGAGTGTAAAGGCTGAAACACCACACGAGATCTCCTTTAAAATTACACTTACACCCTCAGCGTGTGAGCTTCACATCTGTCAAGTACTTTTCTGAGTGCACTTATATATGCTTTGGAGTTTGGAGGGCGGGTGTGCTCTGGGTCCTAATGCTTCTCTGCGTGATCTTTGCGCGAGGGCTCAGCTCACGCACTGATATCGACCTGGTCTTTGCAAATGTCATTATTATTGAATTATAGGTGAAATAGAACGCGATCGTTGCATATAGCATAATTAATAAAAAGTTATCATAATATAATTTTTTTAAATAAAATAACAACAATAATGTTCTAAGAATTTTTAGTTTTAACACTGCATTTGAATTGTTCATTAGATTTTGAGATTTAAAAGGTATAGTATTGTAACAGCCTTTGGAGGTGGGAACTGAAATGTATGTTTTAAATTCTCGATGCATGAGGGAAAAATTGAGCGCAGACTAAACTGGCATGAGACCAATTATTGCAAAACGGGTACGGACATTATATGTAACGGATATTGGGCTATATGAATTAAATACAAATGCTAAACTAGAAAAATCTTTATATAGTAAAAAAACTTTTGGTTTGCGGCATAAACGAGACAAAGAACGAAAGACTGAACAAAAAAGAAAATATTGCTATTGCCTGAAGACTCGCCTGCATTAAAACGCGCCATTGAGCCTATAATAGGCTATGCCACATGACATTTTTTGATAAATGAATAAGTTAAGCCAGTTAAGTTCGGATCCACATTAAATCTCACCAAAAAAGAAAGAAAACACCCGCCACAAATGTTTTGTGTGTGTGTGAATCTAATGAAGTTTTTTTTTTTTTATCTTTGTGTATTTTATTTGGTGTGTTTGCTCTTTTATTTTCCTCTGACCGCTGCTGCAGAATAGTACCATCCATTATTTTCTAAGCGCTTGGGAGAATCTTTGCGCACAACAATGAATACGACACTCTGCCAAAACAAACAGTGCAGCACACGTCTCACCTAGTGCGAGAGAAGCTGGAGAGCACACAGCAATCTTGAGAACTGCATGCGCTGGAGTTGGAGCGCGCGTATCGGCGCTAATCAGTGCATGCGCAGTCTGGGAGCTCCCTCTATTGTCACAGCGAGAGCCTGGCACGTACCACAACTGAAAGAATGAGGCGAGAGGCCATAAGACATGTAGACAGCAACAGATAAGTTATACATTACGTTTTTCTGATTTGGTCTACCCTATTTTACCATATCATAATTAGAAATTACCATATGGAGCCATGTAACAGGTTATGTTACATGTTATGTCTTTCATATCAAAATAAATTAATCCTCTCATTAGGTGCAAAATGTCCAGTTATTTCTAAATAATACGTCATGAAAGATTAAAAGGTGAAAAATAAATTAAAATGGAACCGAAGGATTTTGGAGGGAAGATAATTTAGGGTAGGCTAATTTGTGACTTTAAGTAATGCGGGACACCCAAACTCATTTGAGCACATTTGGTGCTCTATTATAAGCAAGTCGTTAATAACCACATTTTATTTAGCTTGATATGTTTCAGTTGTTGGTGGTATGCTGACAATCACAATACATTCCAGAAGACTAAAGTGGCTATCCTATGGCTAAAAGTGCAAAATGTAAATGTAAACAGAGTATTAGCAATATTAGTGAACAGTTTATTTAGCTCTTGCTTCTGTGAATCTTAATAGCTAATTTACTGTTTGCGTTTTTGTAACCATCTGTAGCATGTTCCATAACATAAAACGAGAGGTAGTCTATTTTTTATTATTATTATGCAGTAAAAGAATAACAATTACAAGTACAAAGGTAGAATACAAAAGACAATTAGGGTTACATAGCCTACATTAATCCAAAGCAAGTTAGCATATAAGAATCACACAATAAAAGAGTCTTACATGCAATATAATTATTATTTTCTTAAAGAGTTTAAAATCTTTCTTTAAAAAAATAAAAAGGAAGGAGTTGTCTTTGAAAATGTACATTTATGAATGTAAAATTTGGCACGAAATAGGCCTAGCAAAATAAATAAAAAAATAAAAAATGACCAAAAGTAACCAAAAAGCAATTTTGGGGGTTATACAGAAGTAAGAATATAGATATTTCTTAACAAAAATTAGAAAAGTAAACCCTAAAATGAGAGGTATAATGTTACCTTGTTTAGTATTCTTGACTTATCTCGTTTTATTGCATGGAAACGCCCTAACCGACAATTGTTGCCTGATTGGTTTAGTGACATGTCAATCAAACAGTGCATTTCGTCATCTCTCCCAATCCTCTGATTTGATTGGTTGCAAGAGCAGATTTCCCTACATGGTCACAAGATTTCGCAATACTCCCAAGCGCCGCTTTACCAAACAATAACACCTCAACCTGTGCTTATTTTTCCGTGAACAAAGAGGACATAATTCTTTATTAACTCAAGTGGATAACTTATAAGCCTCGAGCGTTTTCAAGGTAAGTGGTCTGGGTATATTGTAAGATAGCTATAAAGACTGTCGAATTGATTTTTATCAATGAAACGATGGCTCGCTGAGAGGATCCGTGCCGCTCTCTCGATTGCAAAATACCTTCAACTCCCGGATCTGAGGCCAGCGAGAGCTTCATAACACACGATTAAACATGATCGCGATCGACTGTGGCGCATTATCCTTGATTCGCGTAACTTTTATGTAGAAAGCAGCATGTATGTGCTCGGTTCACAGACGCCTGACGTCAGGGTTAGGAATGTGGCAGCTAATTAGCCTCAACCTGCTAACCAGCTGACTACAGACTCACTTAACGTTACACCTAAAGAAACACTTCTGTCAGCATTGGGAGTGTCTTTACATGGTTACGCGATAGATTACAATACTGATCTACCGGATCTTCTGCCATTTTGAATGTAGGCACACTGCTGTTGAAAGAGTCGGCGGTATTCCCCTTCATTCCCACAGTTCCGTGTATGATGTTACCAGTCAGATGTGAATAAAAACAACATACAAAACACTGCCCGGCTTTAATAATAATAAACTTTATATTGCTTTACAATAGCTTCACTCTTCTGGCGTTTGTTTAAAATGTTAACTTTAGCTCGGCATAGTTCTGCATGACTACGGAGTTTCCCTTCTCTCGTGTATAAAGAGCGGGTGGGAGCGCGAGCGATGATGCAACCGCGGGCAACACTTGAGCTCGCGCTCATAGAAGAGAAAGAAAATTTGCCACATATGCATATTGACATGGCAGCACGGTCGGATTACAACAACATAACGCTAACGGATGAGCACAAGCGGTTGACCCGACTTTTAGGTGTTGCAGCATTTTGCTGAAATAATGCGTTTCTGCGCGGTGCATCTGCTCAGGTGGGAATTGTGTGGCATCAAGTTATACAAAGTGTGATGGAGTATGATGCTGATGTGTGCAGAGTACTTTATCTAACTTCTTTCTCTCCATCCTGTCTGGTTTTTAGGCACACGGCTGCATTTTGGGGCATTCAGCTTCTCACAATATCAGCTAACACCAACTCCAGCTCTGAGAAGTCCGACAACGCAGGTCGGAGAGGGAGAGAGAAAGGCAGTGGAAGTGGATCCAAATGAGCAAGCAGTTGCAACAGAAGACAACCAGCACAGATCAGAACTGCATTAGTGTTATACAGAATCTGCCACATAATAGTGCACTGAACCCGGCAGGAGCTGCAGGACTACAACAGGTACACACATCAACAAACTAACCTACTTAACTGTGCATTTCTGAATATTAATGTTCATGACTCTGTAAAAGCATTGCATTTTCATTTTGCAGAGCTTAAACCATGGTATGTATTTGTAAAGTGCATTCAGTCAAACAGTTTCTCACAATCTTGAGGAATAAGATTTGTAGAAGATTTGCAACCTAATTGTCAAAACTGCAAATTAGTTGTGTATTAGGTATGTGGTTGCTTGTCTTTACTATGCAATGCATGACATTATTTTAATTCTGACAGGTTCCTCAATTAGTCCCAGTGAATCTCGGAGGTGGGGGTAAGGCCATACCACCCAGCAAGATGAAGAAGTCCTCTTCGGATAAAAACAGCGATGAGTACCGCCAACGGAGAGAACGCAACAACCTGGCCGTAAAGAAGAGCCGCATGCGCAGCAAGCAGAAGGCACAGGACACCCAACAGCGTGTCAATGAGCTGAAGGAGGAGAATGAGAGACTGGAGGCCAAAATCAAATTGCTTAGCAAAGAACTGAGTGTGCTCAAAGACCTGTTTCTAGAGCATGCTCACAACCTCGCAGACAATGTGCAGCCCCCTACTTCTAGTGGAGGCCCCGGAGACCTCTGCAACAACAACAGCGGCAGTAACAGCAGCCAGTGAGGGCCTGATGTTGGTTTGCAGTGTGCTCTGCTGTGTGTAGGCTCTCTAGGCAAATCATTTTACTTAATCGTATTATGCTTTTTTTCCCCCCTCCTGTTCCTGGAATGTGTACTGTCCGCAGTGTGTAACTTGTGCGTCTTCAGTTTGTACACTCAAATTCGGTTTCCTTTTCCACTTGTATTATATCTCATGCAGAATGTTACGATCGCCATAGCAACCGCAGAAAGTTCAACCCACGCTCTGATTTGATGTGCAGGAGATAACTTTAATATCTGCCTTCCATTTGTAAAGCAGCATGTTTCAGTGTCTTGAAACTTTGCAGTGTCTTGGAGGACTGTGAAAGCTCCTCAATAGACAATTTTGAAATCTGGCCAAAGCAGGTCACAAAGATTTAACAGTAAATATAATAATAGTAAATGTTCCATCACTCCACTCTAATGTCTAAAGAAAGGATTTAGAAATTCAACTAATAGCACAGACAAACGTACAAACAAGTAAGTTGGCTGTTGGATTTAGAATCATTAACTGTCATGTTCATGCAGTTGCATGTTCAATTAAGCTAACCAACGGCATAACACACTGATCTCCAACAGACTAGTTTGTTGGAGTTTGTTGGCAATTGGCCTTTATAGACGGTACCGTAGTCGGTTAACATTATTCATTATGAGTTGGAATTAAGTAAGGATGTCTTCAACAGCAAAGAGTACCTATTTTGTATTCCTGCTTTTTTTGGGGTTGTATTCCTGCTTGTCAGCTTGGGTTGATTCAATCTCTTATTTGTTGACCATGTCTTATTATAGCAAATACACTGTTGTATCTATGGTAACAGACTCAAGACAGACTAAACGTTTTGCATCAGACTCCAGACAGTGTCTGCATTACCAGTAGTCCTTAAATCCCTACAGTTAAGCCTTCAATTTTGACAAGGGTGGAGAAGATCAGAGAGTAGAAAATTAGCTCTAGTGTATATGGTAGGGTGTTGGTAGGTAAATTAACACAAATTATTTCATAACAGTAACTCCTCTGTCTTTGTAAATACTGTTGAGATAAGATTCAGAATGACTGGTGCTGAACATTGAAAGTCATCAATCACCTGACGTGCCCTAAAGTTATTAAATTATGTAAATTATGAGTTATATTAAAAAATTCCTTATCTGAAGAAGCTCTTTATCTGACTATGTTAAATATTGGCCATTTTGTTTCCCTGACCAGTCTCAGAGCAGTATGTGTGAATTTACATCTGCAGCAGCAGGTGTTGCTAAAAGTTATTGGAGCAGCCACATGACCTTTGCCCTCATTGAGTCTCATAGAGCTATGTGTTCTTGGAGTCACTGTAGATAGACTTTTGTACCTCAGGCTATATGTCATAGCCTCACCAGACAGCCTTTATGATCTATATTCCTGTTTAGGAGGAAATTAAAAAGGGGAGGATAAGAAAAGACAAGGCAATCTTATAAGATGTCTGAAGCATCTTTAATTCTACTGTATATTTTCATTTTCTATATCTGAAGTTTTAAACATTTAAAATAAGCATGAAAGGCAATGCATGATTAGCACTATTTGAACAACTAATTAAAGGTTATGCTCTATAGAGGAATAGCGAATCGGCGACTGCATACTTTTTGTATTGTATCAGGCTGGGCTAAAATAAAGCTATTGTGTAAAAGTTCTTAAAAATAAGACTAAAGTCAATATTTCATGAATATTTGATTGGCATATTTTGCTTAAGTATGAGGGTTGCTGGGCAACTTGCTTTTTTACATAAATGTATACTGGGTTTTTGTGCATTGTAAATTAAAATTGAATACAAAATACATTCCTTGTGTTTGTACTAACTGTGAAGAGGGGCACAAAACCTAGACATTCATTTACCAAGTCAGCTGAGACGCCTGCAAAAAATCCTGCTGCAGTAAGTAAAACTGCACCTATGAATCTAGGTGAGCTTTGTTCTAACCGAGGCCAACACCTCTCTAAACCTAAACTCAAGTAAAACTTTAGAACTGTCACTATCGGTTTAGGCAAAAATCACATTCTGTCTGAAGTCCTCATCACAAATAAACCATTTTACAACCATGAATATAGAATTACAAAATCTTGGAATTTAAAATAAAAGCTACTTCTATGGTTGAGTTTTTATATTCCGTTTAGTGCCTCAACAACTGCTTAAATCAGTGTATATTTATTGTTTATCGCAAAACTCTTCTTGCAAAACCAGTCCACAAAACAGAAATTCACAATCTCCTGACTTAATTCTTAACTTAAGCCAAGATACACTGTCAGAAAAAAATGCCCCAGTGACGAGCTGTTGTACCCTTTAAGGAACAAGTTTTGCACTTTTTTTTCCTTTTCCTGACTGTACTATGAAACCGATGCCAATACCACTGCTGTAGGACATTCTGTTTTACTATACCACTGCATGCTGGGGTGACAGACCTATTATGCAATGTTGCATAGTCAACTCAGTCAAGCACACATTGTAAACTACCATTTAAAGGAAGAGCTGAACTGGATTAGAGTTTTCTCAAGCCAAGGTTGTTTCTCAAAGGCTTCTAAGGTGCAAATGATCAGGATCTGCTTAAGCTTACCATGCTTTTTGGGAAACAGTCCTGTCCAGTCAAAAAAATAAAAAATTTAAAGAGACTGCTTCTAAATATCTGAGAAGAAACACTGACATTAAAGCCACAGTTGACTCAAATGAAATGCATAATTTACTCACCTTCATGTTGTTTCAAACCTGTATGTATGACTTTCTTCAGCAGAACAGAAAATATGGGACCAAACTACATTGGACCCCATTGACTTTCATAGTGTAGAACAAAAAAACACAAATATCTCTCTTTGTGTTCCACAAGAGGAAAAATGTATACAGGTTTGGAATAACATGGGTAAGTAAATTATGAAAGAATTTACCTTTAAGCGGTCTTTTTTTAATGCAGGGGGAAAGGGGAACAGAACCTCATTCATAGCAAAACAACTACTGATAAAAAGAGAAAAGAAAATGGTGGAGGCAAAAAGATTAAATATGACTGAAGAATGATGGGTAAGATGTTCTGACTGGCAGAGAGAGGGTGTGTCATTCTGTACTTGGACTCTGGACTGTTGTATGTGCGCATATGTGAGTACTTACCCTGTTCAGTGAGATAAGATGTATGAGGTGTATTGGAACACAGACACAGTTTCCCAGTAGAGAGGAAGGACGTAGAACACCAAGTACTACAGCTCACACCTCTCTATGTTCGCCTTCCTCTTTTCATTTTTCTATAAACTTTTTCTTTTTGACATATCCTCGCTCTTTCTACAGTGTATTTCTCTTCTGTCTGTCTACATGAGATGAACAGAGTGATTTTACAAGTTATCTTTACAGCCCTTTCAGTACCTCCAGCAGAAGTACATATTTTCCATTACACTGCATTTCTAGACCTTAAAGCTCTCCGTAAAGCCAACAGGTTACTCGTCTAAGGCCAGTACAATAAAGTGACTTTCAAGATGCTGATGCATTTAGTGACCTGATTTAAGCGTACAAGGCCGTAGACACTATGTCACTCCAGCTGGCAAATAGCTAGAGACAAGAGATAGTAAAACGCTGATTCAAAAGTGAGGTACATTTACATTGCTGAGGTTACTGTAATAACCTGCCACGGCCCATTCGTTCTGTAGTTAATCTATAACCGACTGACATCAGCATCATCCGACAGGCAGCAAGGCATCAAGGTAGAAAGTGAGTATATTAACATTTGGACTGACTCCAGTTTTGGTATGCTGATAAGGTGGAGAGGCAAGCAGACAAGCTCTCAGGGGCCCTACACAACCTCAAGGCCAAAGAACATAGATGTCAAGTTACAGATGCTTGTATTTACATTTCTTAACTTGAATTATTATGCTGCTGCTCCCACACCCACATTTTTTTCAACACCATTAGCTAAAAATAAAATCTAATATGTTACATACAGGGTGAGATAATGCTTAGTCATGAATGAATGAATATGGCACAGCGCTGGGCAGTGAAGCTTAACTTCATATCTCAGTAGTAAAGTGGAAACATCAGTTATATTTCCGGGCAACTTTTCAACAAACATCGCATATCCGGCGTTTTCTTTCGACTGTTTAGAATCTGAACTAGCAGCGTCCGATTCGCAAAGGAATCATTCTTTTGAGTCAGTTCTTTACAACGAATCGATCGCAAAAGTTATTGAAGCAGAATCGATTCTTTTCGAACAGCACACTCCACAGGTTTCACGCTAAAGTACAAACAGTAACGAAGGCCTTAACAAAACAGAAATGTCGCTGCATGAAGTGAAGAAGGTCTTTTTTAACTTCAACACCTGCAGGTAAAGGCATTTTCTGACCACAAAAGTGTTAAAATACTGCATACGAAAGCACTTTAAGTAACCTACCAAAAATTAGCATGTCATTGTGTTTTTTTATTTGCATGTTTTTTTTAAATCTGGTAAAAACAGCAATCCTTTAATCTAGTTCTGTTTTCAAATAATAAGTATATTAGAGATACTTTGTGTTTGATAATATGCTTAATTTTTAACCTTTTTTTCTTCACATTCATTCATACATTTTCCACATATTTTCTCTAAACAATAGTTAGTCGTCTTAACTTAGATAATAATTTTTAGTAGGTGGTATAGCTTGCCCAACACATGTAACCTGTTAGTTCATCCTCTTATAGTGCAAATCCATCATTCAATGCAAATCAGACGGTTCTGTGTAACTAAGACTCGGCTCAATTCAACTTTTCCATTCTGCTCAACTGTACTCAGTTCAGCCCAACTGAACTGAACAGAACCATGATGAGTTTGGCTCAACTCCACTGCACTCAACAAAGCTAAGATTAAGTAATGTTTATTCATCCTCATGGACTGTTTGCATCCATCATGCAGACTGGGATAGATGAACTTTAAGTTAGCCGTCAACTATTGAAACACGTGCCATGTGCTTAAAAGTACTCTATCACACCACAATGGCAGTTCCTAGAAGGGTTAATGAAAAAAGAAGTGGGTGTTTTAAGGTCAGAGTCAGCAGTCAGAAATTTATGGCCCAATATTTCTTTTTAGGGTATTTTTTTCCCCTCTGAACAGTGTTGATTTCTTGAACTATGAATGAGTGCAGCTCTTAATCCCAGTAAAAGACTGCAGATGATCGTGTAAAAGGGAGGCAGAGAACAAACAGGGCTGGAGCTGCACTGTTCTGATTCATGTAGAGGAGGGGAATTCAGTGGGTTTACTCTAGGAATCTCAGCTATGCTGAGACTGTTTACTCTGTTGCTTCTCTCTCCATCTCCTGTTTTAATATGCTCATTAATATCAGCCACCACATCCTCCTCCCAACAGGCTTGACTTTATCTGACGCTCTGGACTGACACTGTTATCTCCCTGTTTACTGCTTCACAGTATTCACCCATCATTATACAACAAATTCATCAATCAGTCTCATTACCTCACGCTCTAATTCACATACCGTAGCTTAATTTTTTTTTCAGTTGTTACCAAACAGGAGCTTTTCTATAGTTGAGGATGTTTAGTGAAAATGCTGAACCATTTTTAAAAAAAAAAAAAAACATTTTCAGTATAGCAGGAGATATTGTGTAGATTATTTTATTTATCTTTGTGTTGAGTTATTTGAATGCATTACAAAGAAACAGCATTAAATAACTCTGATTGTATGTTTTTTCAAGCAACGGTTTTTCTTTTCTTTATTTTACCTTTTCTTCTTGGTTAATGTCATTACTTGTTATTTACAAATCTATCTTTTTAGATGGGATCCAAGGTTTTTCTATTTCGTATCTGAGCTTAAATAATAAATGCATATATAAATATTATATTAATTATAAATTATTCAATTAATATCACATTACATTGTATAGTAATATAAATATATAAAAAAAATGATGATTATTTTCTTTCTTTATTTTTAAATGCAGTAAAATCCAATTGATTTATTTTGCTTCACCCATTTATCAGATAATTGGAAATTGTAGGATGGCTTGTTGGCTATTTAGTATCTGAATGCAAAAGTTCATTGGCTGGTTCAGGCTGGTCAACAAAAGGTCATTGGCTGTTGGCCCCTGTCGGACGATGTTATTGGCTGTTAGCCCGCGTGGGAGAAGGTCATTGGCTGGCCATGGTGTTTTGGTTGCCAAGTGTCTCTGGCAGAATCCTCCCCTGATAAACAAGCATATCAGATTCCTCTTCGATCTTCTGCACATCGCACAACTGCATTCAAACTCAACTTAACACTTTAAAGCATCTCGGCAGTGTTCAGGGAACCTGATTCAGCTATTCTATTCCTCTGTCCTAATAATAAGACTGGGATTCCTTTGATTTACTTGCATTGTTAGTACAAAAGCACATGTTTTGCTTTGACAACCATTAATGACCCATATGTCACAATAATGGTCTGGGAAGCAGTTTAAACAGTCTTTGGTATTCATAAATGAATGACAGTGGTTTCTGCATGCTAGTTGTAATGGAAAGAGGACAGCACGAGAGTAGTTATGATCATAATACAGATTTTCCTCGGCAGAGCAGGATAAAATATATTTTCCCACAAACTGCAAATATTGACATTATGTTTCACTTCGTGTTGCACGTTTCCTAACAGATGGACGGTCGAAAGCATCCAAAACCTCCACATAAAAATGAGCGATGAACCTTTTGTAAAATCACCCTCCTTTTCCTTGCTGAGCACGCCAAGATACGTTTGTTTAAAGTAAACCTCCTCGAAGAACTTGGCGAGAAACGTCCTGCAGCAGCACATCTGGAAAACATGCCCTATAGAGAGAGATTTTATTGTTTGTCTTTTAAGAACCAAAGCCCCCTAATGGTTTTCATAATTTAGCATAAAGTAAAGGATATTAGTTTCAATAATCTCTTATTCATACAATCTCCCCATAAAACACAGAGCCGCGGAGATGTCAGCTGTGACTGAGCACCGCACATGCGCCAAGAACATTCAGCCTCATTACGACGGGTCAGATAAGGCGAAAGAGAGAGAGAGCAGGAAAAACTTTTGTGCTTTTTCACTTTTCCAGATTTTATGTCATCACACGCGATACAGAGTTCAGATACACCATGCAGCCTTCCATATTTCCTGAGGGTGTGTGTGTGTGTGTGCGTGTGACGGAGAGAGACCTTGTGAATCTCTGTGTGAGGCTCTCACTACACTGCTTTGTTTTCTTCCCATGCTTTTCCTTGTTTATGTGTGTATGTGTTCACATTTTTGACAGATTGGATAACTACGGAGTGACTGCTCTTCAGGAACACCGGACATTAAAAATGAAGCATAAAGAGTCCTTAAATAGAGAGATCCATTATAGCATGCTGCCGACATGCATAGGTATACAGGCAGTCCCTGTGCTCATGCATAATCATCTGTCAAGAAAAAAAACTTTTTCACACATACACAGTACGTACGGACACACATATTCATTGATGTGAGGAAGAATATGCACACTAAGACACACCACTGGGCCTCTCCTACTATTCCACTGCCAACAATGTAAAATTTGTGCAGGCACAGCAGAAAAGCTGGGGAAGGATGGATAAATCTGATGCAAGCTACTTTCTCTTTCCCTTGCTTTTTCTCTCATGCTTTTCTTCCTGTTTATCTCTCTTTTTGTCCAGGTTTTGACAACAGTAGAAAAAAGGAGTATAGTCTCAACAGTGTGCACATGAGAAAAGACAGAGTAAGAAACTGAAAAGGAGAATACATCTGAAATGAAAAGAAGCATGGGATCGACATTTCACATCTGCTCATCACCCCCAGGCGAGACTGGCTTTTCTCCCAAATGTCGTTTTTGTGTGTTTGTATGTAAGGCTGCGTGGAAGCACTACATTCTGTGTTTGAGATCACCACGCAGACTTTGTGTCTAGTGGTTAAGGATCTGAGCTGCTAATTAAGTGGATTAAATTAAATGAAACTATTCCGAATTTAAAAGGGGGATTAAGGAGTTATTGATGTTATGTTATAGGATCTTTAAGTTAGGATTTTAGTTATTGGGTGCTGTATGCACAATTACATAAAAGAATGCAGCTGTAGTTGTCAAAAAGTAATCATAAAAATACAGTGCCATGTTTCATGGGATGACATATTGGTGCTTGAATATTTTAAGACTTATAATTGTATTTTTAATGAAGCAATAATGTTGATATTCCAGTTGAACTTTTCCTTTAAAACCCTGTAATGTGATAAAAAAAATGGAACAGTTTATTGAAACTTTTTAAAAAATAAAAGTTATATACAAAAAATAAAAATATAAAAGAAAACAGTTAGTACAATTACGATATAGTGAGAATATGGAGCTCACATTTCAGTTTAATTCAGAGGACCGAACTGAGCGAATATGCAAGATGAAATTCTTATTGCAATGTTAGTCAGTGAGATTTTTAAAATAAATATAGAGAAAGCATATAAATATGCTTAGTTTTATGATCAAAGCTTTGTAGTTTTAATTGTGTGGGGTAAAACATATAATGCAATGCATTATATAAACATTCCCCCAAAGTTTGTTGTTTTTTCACAACAGAAAAGAATGCGTACAAGGCTGTACCCCGCCCCCACCTCGGGCACTCAGATCACATCTCTGTTTTGCTAATCCCAGCATATAGACCACTTCTGAAACTCACCAAACCGGTTCAAAAACTCATCACAATTTGGCCAGAGAATGCTACCTCAACACTACAGGACTGCTTTCAGTGCACAGACTGGAACATGTTTAAAGAGGCGGCCACCTACAACAACCACACAGACCTGCAGGAGTACACTGAAACTGTGACTGCTTACATCAAAAAGTACACTGATGATGTGACAGTCACCAAGACCATCACCACACGTGCAAACCAAAAGCTGTGGATGACAGCAGAGGTTCGTGGGCTGCTAAAGACCAGAGATGAAGCATTCCAATCAGGAGATAAAGCAGCCCTCAAAACAGCAAGAGCCAATCTGTCCTGTGGCATCAAAAATGCAAAACGGTCATATGCTCAAAAAATCAACAATCACTTCACAGACAGCAGAGACACACGGAGCCTGTGATGGTGATCCACCCCTCCCCGATACACTCAACCACTTTTATTCACGGTTTGAAATGCAGAATGACACACCTGCACAAAAACTGCCCACACCTCCCAACGACCAGGCGCTCTGTCTGTCTCCAGTCGACATAAGGAAGACCCTATCTAGGATTAACCCACGCAAGGCTGCGGGTCCTGACAACATACCTGGCCGTGTACTGAAAGACTGTGCTGCACAGCTGACGGATGTCCTAACAGATATCTTCAACACCTCGCTGAGCCAGGCAGTCATCCCCACATGTCTCAAATCCACAACAATCATACCGGTACCAAAGAAATCACCTGTGTCCTGTCTAAACGACTACCGTCCCATAGCACTGACTCCAATCATGATGAAGTGCTTTGAGAGGTTAGTCATGCACAAAATCAAAACCAGCCTCCCCAACACACTCGATCCGCTCCAGTTTGCATACCGTCCAAACCGCTCTACGGACGATGCAATTTCCTCCACCCTCCACCTGGCTCTTACCCACCTAGAAAATAAAGACTCCTATGTTAGAATGCTGTTCATTGACTTCAGCTCGGCATTCAACACAATAATCCCACAACAGCTCATAAATAAACTAAACCTGCTGGGCCTTAACAATTCCCTCTGTAATTGGATCCTGGACTTTCTAACCGGAAGACCTCAGTCAGTCCGTGTCGGCCACAACACCTCGAGCACTACCACACTGAGCACAGGTGCCCCACAAGGCTGTGTGCTCAGCCCGCTGCTCTTCACGCTGCTGACCCACGACTGCACTGCCAAGTTCAGCTCCAACCACATCATCAAGTTCGCTGATGACACAACAGTGGTAGGTCTCATCAGCAACAACGATGAAACGCACTACAGAGAGGAAGTGGCACAGCTGGCTGAATGGTGTCAACATCTGTCAGTAGGTTAGTTGTGTATAGGTTTATAGTGTTTTAATTCATTGTTGTTTGTCTGTATTTATGTAGCACCGTGGTCCTGTGAGGCACGACATTTCGTTCCACTGTATGTCCCCACATGTAGCGGAATGACAATAAAGCTCAACTTGAACTTGACTTGACTTAAAGGGCTAAACCTTACCTACTGATAACCACCATAACAATACAAGTGGTAAAACAGAAAGCCACAATGATAAATTGTTCATAAAACATGGTCAATACTCATATAGAGACATGCACAGGGTCATGCACGCAAAGACAAAACAGGGTAACATGCATGACCCTACAATAATGCCATAAACATGAACTCAACAACAGAAAATGTAACGCCCTAATAAATAGAATAAACTAAAAATTGTATATAAAATATGTGTCATGTCATGCAGTGTATGAATTCTGGGAATGTCCTTTTACTGTTTTTCACCGTAAATTTTAAATATTTACTTTGACCAAAAACCATACATTTTACATTATTTTACAATAAAATGGCATATAATGAAATGTTAAACCATTTACTGTTACTGTTAAACCATTTACTATAGCATTTTTAGTCTTTTTCTGTAAAAATTACAAAAAAAATGTACGATGCAAATCTAGAGAATCAAAGCTGTGTAGGCTTTCCTGTAGCTCAAATGGTAGAGCATGGTGCTAGCAATGCCAAGATCATGGGTTCGATTCCCAGGGAAAGCAAGAGCTGATAAAATGTAAAACTGTAACTTAAAAAATGCAATGTAAGTCGCTTTGGATAAAAGTGTCTGCTAAATGCATAAATGTAAATGTAAAAGCTCTTCGTTGAGCTTTTCCTGTAGCATCAGACTGTAAAACATCTTCTGGTTCTAATCTTCTCTTGCTCTGTTGTTGTGTTGCACTGCTGCTCCAGAATAAATGTTGGTTGTTTTTGATGGACTGTACATTTCTTTGGAAAATCGCAACAGTATTTTCTCATTTATTATGAAAACAAAAAAGTAGCGGAAACAAGTGTGGGAGTAGTAGCCCACCATTATACGAGTGGTCCAGTTTTCTCATGGCAGTGGTCCTGACTGAGTAATCTCTCACAAAATTAGGAGAATTTAAATACCTCAATTTCATTCAATAATTCAGCTTTGCTTTTTCTCTGGCTCTCTCAAGCTGGAAGCAAATTATTTAGAACAGACAATACCTGCCAGGGGAAAAAAAGAAACTACCTCTCTCCAGAGTGTGCATATGTGTGAGAGAGAGAAATGAAAGAGAGTTTAATTTCTGTTGAGTTCATTGTAGTTTTTTGTGTGTGATGCTGATGCTTTAGTGCCACAAACACATTCTAGCCAGTAGCTTGAAGGACAAGATAAATGGGTGTAGTCTAGAATATGAGTAAGACAGTTGACTGTGTGTTTGTGTATTGAAATGAAAGACTTTTCCTTTAGAAGGACACAATATATTCTCCTGTGAGTATATTGCCTTAATCCACGAGTGTCTGTTCTAAATGTGCTTTATAGTAAACTACAAGTGAGAATCTTTTAAAAGAAAAGTTTGTTCTCTAGGTTTGTCCCACTGACAGGAGAAATGAGTGCCAGTATTGACATCATATGTGAAGTCTCCTTTGTGGTCCATAGAGTACTGAGAGGATAGGCCAAAAAAAGTATTTTGGATAAGCAATAACATTTTAAAGGAGTCATGACCAACAATGCACAAAACATAGCTGGAACTGCATCCAAAATTGTGTATTTTATTAATGAATGTAGTATATGATCAAGAATAGCAGACAAAAAGGAGAAAAAATTAAGTGGCAGCAGTTAATATACAAGGTCATGCATCCATGCCAGTAGGTGTCAGTATAAAGTCCAAGACCAATGGGAAAAATAAGATCTGGTGCCATGACAAATCCTCCCACACCCATTCAAAAGCCTGCATATTTTTCTTTATGATTTTGTTTAGCTTCAGTAAGCAATCTAACCAATTAGCCTGATAGTTTAGTATGCCATTAATCGATTAGCCTGATAAGCTATGGCAGATAAATCACTGACTTCAGAATGGCATGATACTACTCTGACTATTTCTGGGACATACAGTATCTCACAGAAGTGAGTACACCCCTCACATTTTTGTAAATATTTTATTATATATTTTCATGTGACAACACTGAAGAAATGACACTTTGCTACAATGTAAAGTAGTGAGTGTACAGCTTGTACAACAGTGTAAATTTGCTGTCCCATCAAAATAACTCGACACACAGCCATTAATGTCTAAACCGCTGGCCACAAAATTGAGTACACCCCTAAGTGAAAATGTCCAAATTGGGCCCAAAGTGTCAATATTTTGTGTGGCCACCATTATTTTCCAGCACTGCCTTAACCCTCTTGGGCATGGAGTTCACCAGAGCTTCACAGGTTGCCACTGGAGTCCTCTTCCACTCCTCCATGACGACATCACGAAGCTGGTGGATGTTAGAGACCTTGCGCTCCTCCACCTTCCGTTTGAGGATGCCCCACAGATGCTCAATAGGGTTTAGGTCTGGAGACATGCTTGGCCAGTCCATCACCTTTACCCTCAGCGTCTTGGAGGTGTGTTTGGGGTCGTTATCATGTTGGAATACTGCCCTGCGGCCCAGTCTCCGAAGGGAGGGGATCATGCTCTGCTTCAGTATGTCACAGTACATGTTGGCATTCATGGTTCCCTCAATGAATTGTAGCTCCCTAGTGCCCACAGCACTCATGCAGCCCCAAACCATGACACTCCCACCACCATGCTTGACTGTAGGCAAGACACACTTGTCTCTGTACTCCTCACCTGGTTGCTGCCACACACGCTTGACACCATCTGAACCAAATAAGTTTATCTTGGTCTCATCAGACCACAGGACATGGTTCCAGTAATCCATGTCCTTAGTCTGCTTGTCTTCAGCAAACTGTTTGCGGGCTTTCTTGTGCATCATCTTTGAATGATGCACAAGAGCTTTGGAGCTTTGAAGTGCTTTGAACGACTAGTCATGCACCACATCAAGTCTGTCCTCCCCCCTCCCTGGACCCCTTCCAGTTTGCATATCGGTCCAACCGCTCGATCGATGACGCCATCGCCACTGCCCTCCACCCAGCCCTCACACATCTGGACAAAAAAGACTTGTATGTCAATGCTGTTCATAGACTTCAGTTCAGCATTCAACACAATCATCCCTCAACAGCTCACTCACAAATTGGTCCAGCTGGGGCTCAACACCTCTCTGTGCAACTGGCTGTTGGACTTCCTGACTGGGAGACCTCAGGCAGTACGGGTCGGCATTAACACATCCAGCACCATCACACTGAACACAGGGGCACCCCAAGGATGTGTGCTGAGCCCCCTCCTCTTCACTCTGCTGACCCACGACTGCACACCGTCACACAACTCTAACCTTTTCATTAAGTTTGCGGATGACACGACTGTGGTGGGTCTCATTAGCAACAGAGATGAGACAAACTACAGGAGCGTGGTGAGCCACCTGGCCGGGTGGTGCAGTGACAACAATCTCTCTCTGAATGTGGAGAAGACGAAGGAGATTGTTGTTGACTTCAGGAGAGTGCACACTCAGCATGCTCCTCTGACCACCAACGGTGTGACTGTGGAGAGAGTGAGCAGCACCAAGTTCCTGGGTGTGCACATCACAGAGGACCTCTCCTTGACTAACAACACTGCGGCACTGGCCAAGATAGCACAGCAGCATCTCTACTTCCTCCGCAAACTGAGAAGAGCCAGAGCCCCGGCCTCCATCATGTGCACCTTCTACAGTGGCACTATCGAGAGCATTCTAACTAGCTACATCACTGTGTGGTATGGCGCTTACAACGCATCCTGCCGCAAGTCACTTCAACGCATAGTGAGAGCAGCTGAGAAGATCATTGGTGTCTCTCTCCCCTCCCTCCAGGACATTTACAGCAGCCGTCTCACCCGCAAAGCCCTCTGCATTGCAGGTGATCCCACCCACCCGACACACAGCTTCTTCAGTCTGCTGCCATCAGGGAGGAGACTGCGGAGTCTCCAGGCGAGGACCAGCAGACTGAAGGACAGCTTCATACATCAGGCTGTCAGGAAGCTGAACTCCCTCCCGACCTTGCCCCCCCTCCCCTCTTTTACCCCACGCACCACTGAACTCTGACACTACAACCCCCCCCCCAGCTCAGCTCAGCTCATGACGACAGCCATGCAGACCAATTTGGTGCAGTGTGCAGCGTATGGTCTGAGCACTAACAGGCTGACCCCCCCCCACCCCCACCCACCCACCCACCCCTTCAACCTCTGCAGCAATGCTGGCAGCACTCATACCTCTATTTCCCAAACACAACCTCTGGATATGACGCTGAGCACGTGCACTCAACTTCTTTGGTCGACCATGGGGAGGCCTGTTCTGAGTGGAACCTGTCCTGTTAAACCGCTGTATGGTCTTGGTCACTGTGCTGCAGCTCAGTTTCAGGGTCTTGGCGATCTTCTTATAGCCCACGCCATCTTTATGTAGAGCAACAATTCTTTTTTTCAGATCTTCAGAGAGTTCTTTGCCATGAGGTGCCATGTTGAACTTCCAGTGACCAGTATGAGAGAGTGAGAGCGATAACACCAGATTTAACACACCTGCTCCCCATTCACACCTGAGACCTTGTAACACTAACGAGTCACATGACACCGGGGAGAGAAAATGGCTAATTGGGCCCAATTTGGACATTTTCACTTAGGGGTGTACTCACTTTTGCAAAAAATATTTAAAATATTTACAAAAATGTGAGGGGTGTACTCACTTCTGTGAGATACTGTATGGCCATATACCATATATTAGCATATACAAGCTTATTACTCTGACTATTTCTGTCATTTCTATTTCTTGGGTAGGATTTTAGAATGTATAAAATCTCAGTGAGACAGATCAAAGCCTATTCTCTCTTCTTTATAACAGCGCTAAATGTTTTGTGTGTGTGTGTGTGTTGGTGTACAATATGTTATCATCATATACCGTGGGGTAATGGACTTCTAATCCTTAACCCCCATTTCAGGGCTCAGTCAAAGTTTGTGTTGGCTGCACTCTGTATGCTCACCCCCAATGGATGCACACACATTTAAGAACATATTAACATTGATAATCTTATCATCTCATGCTTTCTTGTGCAGTTTTTCCAGAAAAGAACCACTCCCAGATCTAAAAAAAAAAACAGTGGCAGAAAACAACCAAATATCCAGCAACACTAGTCTTACACACACATAAGTGAACACATTAAAAATAAAATATATTTGTGCGCATCTAGCTCACGACCTCACACACAACATGCATGATGTTCTCCCACACCCTGTGGTTGTGCACATGCAAGTATAATTAGAGATGTACTCTGGAGATTTAAACGTTCCAGAGATAGCGAGATTTACTGTTTGAAGTGTATTTGGCCAAATCGGGGCCTTTAAACCCCTTAAGAGAGAAAAAGTGAGGATCTAGAGATGTGAGGGAGGGGGACTTCGGCCACACGGGCCAAAATCGCATCAATACTCGATGTTCTCCTCTGTTTTGTGTGTGCATGTCCGCAGGACAAGCCGATCTGGAACCTAGCTAACCCCGGCAACCGTCCAAGTGTCTGTAAGCAATCACAGCTGACTTGATTGACAAGCCAGAGCAAAACAATTCATGCTGATTGTCAGAGTGAATTACAATACGAAGTTGGGTGGGTAGGGGGGTGAGAAAGAACATGAGAGGGAGAGCCATATACTTTCAGTCGGAGTTTAGCTGCTGTCTCTAATCATTAAAACAAGCATGTTTTAATGATTTATATTAGCTCATAATGAGCTCTGATCTGGTGCTGTGTGTTATCTCTCAACTCTGTATGTGTACATCTCTTTCCTGTGATTTACACTGCAAATATACTCTAAAACACGCATGGACACATTCACTTACGCTTTGGCGCGCTTCCATTAGCCAGCTGCTGATATGGTCCTCTTTGCCTGCATTGTGCTGAGGTTGTTTAAGGTTTTGTGCTTGCCGTGTCAGTTTAACTGTAAATAAACTTCATTCTCAGAGCTCCATGTTTAAGAGCTACACCACAATAATACACACACTCGGCCTGTTTTCACAGAGTTTCCTTCTAAACTTTAATATCCGTTCTCATGTGCGTCATACTTCAATTAACTTAAGCCGATTACTTCAGGGTCAAAGGTCATTTGTGAAGCATTTTGCTTTTTAGTCCTCTGTGTCTTGACTGGCAGGGACCGTATCATGTTTATCTTATCAGTTCATTCAAATGTTTGATTTTTTTGTGATAAGCATCAGCTCTTGGGTTGGTTTATGCTCCTCTTTTGTGATGCAGATTGTTCACACTGCTGTACTTGGCATGGCATCATGATAGGCTTCTCTCTGGCAGGTCTCCTCAGAATCTCTAAACACTTTTTGTGATCTGCTTTCACATCATGGCCTATACAGTTCTCTTTATACGTTTTGCTTTCCTAGTGTGTAATATAAATAAACCGCAAGCCAAACTCTCTTCAAGAGCCAGGATATGAGCACCTTGCTCCTTTAATAGTCCAATGTGTGGTTTACACAATCAAAAACTCAGTGGCCATTGAACTGAGTAATACTGTAAATGAAATGAAAGAAATGTAGAAAATTAATTACCAAAATTTTAACAAACTTCTTATCAGTTTAACAAGTAAAATGTATACAGATACATCGCTAACTCAGAAGCAAGTTAGGAGCATTCTAAATGCAGTGCACTAGTGTCGATCAGCAATCACAAACATCTTTGATTATCACATTTAAACTGAACATACTCTCCTACAATATAAACTGGACAGATTAATGATTTAAATGAATTTACAGCTTATGCTTTCAACAGGGTTTAGAAGAAGGATTAATTTAAATGTTGCACAAACATTTCAAGAGCTTGCTGCTTCAGAGTTCGCTGCGTCGCTTGCGGAAACACGTCAAAATAAGAGTCCTCATATAAGAACTTACACAATAGCGGCAGGCAAAATGAAACTTATACAGAACATTAAAGTATCACATAAATATAATATTGGTAAATGCAAATGTCCATCATAAATTGTACACAGCCTATAGCAGAGGCAGAACATGGCCTGTCGTGTCAATCTGTCTTTGTCAATGTAAACTCTCAGCATCCATTTTTTGCAAGCTCACTTCACCAGCTTCATTATGGCAGACAAGGAAGACTGGGGAACACTGAAAAATAAAACTTGTAAGATTTACTAGATAAAATCCTCGTAACAATTTGCAC
Source organism: Schizothorax lantsangensis (assembly GCA_027422415.1). NCBI lineage: Eukaryota > Metazoa > Chordata > Actinopteri > Cypriniformes > Cyprinidae > Schizothorax > Schizothorax lantsangensis. The sequence goes on from CM049839.1 coordinate 23,550,321, forward strand.
TAACACATTTTAAGTAAATTTGACCTGTTATTGTTGAATAAAATTACATAAAAAACAATAAGTGAGATTTACTTAATTTTTATCTGGCAAGTTTTTACACACATATATTTTAAGTAAAATGTAAGTATTGAATTAAGTAAAATCTACTTAATTAACTAAGTTAGGTAAAATTAGTAGAGGAAATAGTAAATTTAACATGGCCAGTTAGAGTTTGATGAGTAATTTTTACTTAATTATTTTAATTTAGATCTGCAATACTTAAGTACATTTCACTTAATCATGGCTTCTAAAATGTACTCAATCGATGTAGCACTGGGAAACAACCATGCTATTAAAGCATGTGATTCACTTACAATCATGTAAGTAAACAAGTAGACAGCTTGTTATCCTTTTAAGATAATATGTCCACCCAATAGAATTATTACCCAAATGAACACAGAGACCTCAATACTTGGTACACCATACACAATGACGGTGACAATCAGTGGATAGTGTTTGAGTATGAATGGGTCATTTTGAGTAGAAAATCAACTCCAGATGTCACAAAACAGTAAGTCACTAAACCTAACAACAAAAGCAACCATAAAACTGTGTAAATATAACTCAAAAACAGTGACAAAATTAACCATTTTAATTATTTATGCCCCAGTGCATGATGGGAAAAACGGGATCATAACTTTGATATTTACTTAAAGAATCCTTGTAAACATAACAAACAATTCCAAGTAAAATATACTTATAAATTCAAACTTTAATTTCTACAAGCTTAAATTGAGTACTAATATAGAATTTACTTTTTTTTTTTTTAATTCTCGCCTGAACTAAATTATTTAATGTAGAAATTACATTTGTTTTTATGTAGTATTTACTTCACCAAAAAATCATTTTTATCAGTGAAGGTTGTAACATGTGCTGAGATGTAACACTGTCAGTAGACATTATGTCCAGGGATGAAATCTATCATACATTACCACCACCACCCTCCTGAGATTTATAGAACAAAAAACAGGCAGTTTTGGGATATACTATCAACATTTCACATGTGGGTTATAATTTGATTTGCAGTAATGTTAATGAATATTAAATGACAGAGATATTATTTGAATCAGTATGTGTTTGTTTAATTTGATATAAAACATTTACTCAAAATGCTCATCTAATTGTTAAAAATAAAGAAATATAATGTCTAAGGCTGGCCGCACACTAGAGGATTTTAACCCAGATTTTAAGGCCGATTTGCACCCCCGAATGATTGGGGGGGGTGGCCCGATTCGCGGCTTGTCACAAACGATTTTTTGTCCAAAAATCCTCTATTGTGTGGTGTCATTCCGGTTATTTATCTGCTCCCGATTGAGACGGAGCGTCGCCGAACTCAAATCGTAAATATCAAACATGTTTGATATTTACGACTCTTGATCGGGCTGCCTCTGACGTGATACCTGCGATAGCCAATGAGAGCGAGCAAGCGTCACTCACCGGATGTTGCGTGCTTCTATAGCTGAAACCTGGCAGCCACAAACATGCCATAAATGCAGAGAACATCACCCATATTCTTTTGTATACTTTGTTTTTCACTGTGAAACAGAACGCACGCCAGGAGAGCCAGCTGACAACATCAGTTGTCCTCTATTTGTTTTTCTTCTCTAGTCACGTTTGATCTCGCCAGTCTCCGTGAGATCACGTGTCACTGAAATCGTTCCTACAATCTTCAAGTGTGCGGTCTGCTCGAATCATCTAGTGTGCGCGTTCAGAGGATTATAAGGCTAAAAATCGGTTGAACTGTCTTCATGTCTGTAGTCTCCCATGGTTTTAAAATCGGTTAAGATTTGAAAATTGTCTAGTGTGCAGCCAGTTTTAGCCAATAAGGACAGTTCAGTTGTAACACTAATTTTAGCATTTACGTCACAAAAACTCACAAAGATGACAGAGTATAAGCTGAAATTTGACACACAAATGCCTAGCACCCACACAATGTTTTTTTTTTATGACTAGCTTATGTTTTACTTTTTTTTTTCTCCAATATTTTTCCAACTTGTTTACTGTTCTAGAATAGTGATAGTGGGGAAGGTTGTAAACAACATATGCTAAATACAAGTTTGAAATAAATGGTACAACACATTTATACACCTTGCACACCTTAAATATAAAATCCATTTCACCCATTATTTCACCCATAGTTGTTTTTTTGTTTTTGTGAAATTCTGTGCTTTCAATCATTTTGAGGTTTTATATGATGTATGCAGTGTTGGGAAGGTTACTTTGGAAATGTAATAGATTACAGATTACAAGTTACTCTACTTAAAATGTAATAAGTAGTGTAACTTCAATTACTTTATTAAATAAAGTAATGTAACTGATTACATTTGATTACTTTTTGATTACTTTTCTAAATTTCTAATGTGTTCAACTGTTAATCATTTTCATACATGTAAAACAGGCAGTTTTAACCTTACAGTATACTCAGCACTGATTACTGTCAGACTTTCAAAATCTTTCATCACTTGAGTTAAGATTATAATATTTTAATTTTAAAGGAGACATTGGATGAAAAATACCTTAATTTGCATATAAATGTGTCTTAGCAGTTTGTGGACACAACCACCCTACAATGATAGAAATTCACTCCTTTTTTTAATCCCCGCCAAAACCTAAACAGTCTCAATTATCAAGCCATTTTGATTTTGGAGTGAATAATCAGCGCTCTCTTCCACCTTCAATACCACGACTGAGGTGAGACCCTTGAGCAAGGCAGGGGCCCCCTGGACAGCATATTCTCTCAGGCCCTCCTGTGGGAGAAGGGCGGGGGATTTGTTGGTTTCCCCCTCCGTACAGATCAAGTTCCGGTAGAATTACCCTCGGGAGAAATCGCGATTGCGTTCCCGGCAGAGCCCTGCACACCAGCCTCAAATTTAGGCACTGGCCCTAGACGCTCAGGCTCTAGACCGGCATGTGTCCAAGAGCTTGACAGAATTACCAGCCTGAGTCGGACCAGAGCCCGTCTTTTTTTCCCCTTCTCCCAAATCAGATTATTCTGTTTCAGCTATTAAATTTGTTCAGTTTTGTATGTAATGGCAAAGTGATAATATTTTGTTTCGGTTTTTTATAAAGTTAATTTAGAAAAACGTTTGGAGCATTCTTTTTGTTCGTTAAATACGTTTTTTCTTTCTTAAAGTAACGACCAAGCGGCCAGCGGCAGACAGTGAGCTGATCATAGCCATGTTTGATCAATTTAGCCTTCTCAAATCATCACGACTTGCCTAAAATAAAATCTATAGATATACTAAAACAGTTCAAGCATATAACAATGTTTAAATGTTAAACCTAGATAAATGTGCGCTGCATCAGTAGTTTGTGCTGAGACTCTAAGTTAAAGCTCAGGACTTGGAGACACCAGTGCAATCAATTGCATTTTTTTCAACGGAAACAACTTAAGCCGTAATTTTTGCTCATAAAGGTAAGAGTAATACATCATTCGGAACTGTAAAAGGTCTACTTTTATTTGTGTGCACTCACAATATCAACAAAACTTTTTATAAAATATATAAAAATTTTATAAAATAAAGAAAACAATGCGCCATCTCGTCTTGAACAGGAGCGCTTCACAAAAATGAACCGAAAGTCAGCGAATACATGCCTCACAGACATGATAAATATATCTATAGAAATCTTTAAATTACTACTTAACGAAATAAATCAAATCGAAAACAAAAACTCTTTCATTATAATCCGTGAAGATGCATTTCTCTCTAAAGGCGCATCTAATGAGGACAGGGGCGGCGACAGAGAATGTTGAATGCAGGTGCTGAGGGGGTGCTAGATCAATGACCGGGGGAGCCGGGCAATTAATAGTAAATATGACCAAAACAGGTTGTTATTATTATTATTATTTTATATGAATAATAAAATCGCTGTATAGGCGCATTTCAAATGTTTATGAGGAATGTGGGAGTATTATCGCGCTTGGCCTACTGCATGGGGGCGCGTACGCAATTATTTTTATTTTAATTTTTTTTCCTGCGGAAAGAGCTTATACTCCCGTCATTTTTGGATGTGCTTTCTGTCGTCTCATGCAGTCTCTGTGAATGGAGCGCGTCACAACAATGAACCAGCTCACAGACATAAGAAATAAATCTGCAGAAAGCTTGAAAACCAATAAAAAAAACAAATCTTCCCTGATTATGTAGTCCGTATAGGTGCATTTCTCTATTAAAGGCACGTCCACTGTGGAGATGGCGAGTCTGAGAAAGCAATAGTTTATTAATAAATAATTAAAATGTCTTCTTTTTCCCCGATGCATTCATAATCATTACTTTAGCCAGTGCTTTGCGGCAAGCTTTATGCCTGCGTTTGAGCGCGGAATAATACGCCTAAATGCCTATATTAAAGGATGGTTTAGTAGGTTATTATACTATTAATTTAATATAAACGTGCGAATAGCTGACTAGAAAAAATCTTTAGTCGGTGGCAGGCCTACTTGTCACAAGGAACCGATCCATTTTTAAAATAAAATGCTGACATTACGTGCGACTGCAAATCACTTTATTGCATTGCAGTATTTATGCATGTGTTTAATGAGTCAAATGTTTTTATTTTATTTCATTTTTTATGGGGGTGCTATGGGGGTGCTTTGGTTTTTCTTGGGGGTGCTGGAGCACCTGCTAGCCCCTCCCTAGCGCCGCACATGAATGAGGAGATGGCGAGTCAGAATCATCATCTTCATCTTTGCGACACTGACACAGAAAACACTAGTTTATTAGTAAATAATTCAAATATCTCTTTACTATTTCCCCCTGACACATTCATGGTAATTACTTTTGCTGGGGCTTTACTTTTGCAAGCTTTATTGACGGCTCTCTGCTGCTGCGGGACACTAAACACCGTCGAGCCGCTCTTGACAGTCGCAACACGGTCTCCTGTTGTTTCCACCAGCGCGGCAATTTTTTTCATCACTAATTGATGGATGTCTAAAATATAAAAATAAGTAGAAGCCTAAAACAGGCCCGAGGCCCAGCCCGCGTCTGAACTATAACATGAAAATTGGCCCGATCGAAGCCCTGAAAATGCAGGGCTCTAGCGTTCCCCTCTGTAGAAATCACATTTCCCCCTCGGGGGCCCCCTCCCATCGTCAGGCCCTTAGAATCGTCCTAACTTACCACCCCCTTACGGCGCCCCTGGAGCAAGGCACCAAACCCCCAACTGCTCGCCGCAGCAATATGGCTGCCCACTGCTCCGGGTGTGTGTTCACGGTGTGTGTGTGTTCACTGCTGTGTGTGTGCACTTGGATGGGTTAAATGCAGAGCACAAATTCCGAGAATAGGTCACCATACTTGGCCACACGTCACTTCACTTCACTTTCACTAAATTTGTTTATGCCTGGCTGCGCAAATCATTTTACTCCAGACTGTTTTCTGAATGAGGGACAATTCAAGGCAGGTTTTGTTAAAAAGTTAAAACTCAAGGATGATCACTTCCACAGAAGAGAGGGGCGGGGTTAGCAGGGCTCATTAGCATGTAAAGAGATATGTACCGAAATGAGTCGCTGTGAACAGAGCTGTTTTTGACAAGGTAAAAAGGGTGTTGTTTTACACTACCACTGAGACCATTTCAAGAAGACCCTAATGAATCATACCAACTTGTGGAAAATGGGCATCTGATGTCCCCTTTGAAGCACAGCCACCACAAAATCAGACTTACTTTAAAATCATGCTGAGGTTAAATACAGATTTAAAATCATAAGAAATAATTTAATAGCTATGATACTGTTTTTGAAATCAAATCTTTGCATAGCTATGACAGGAAACACTGGATCTAACAATGCCTTAGAAAAAAAGAGTTAATCTTAAAAAAATAAAGCATATACATAAATCCATATAGGAAATATAAGAGTTATCGTATAAGCATGTTATAAACTTCCGAAACATTGGTGTTTCATAATTTAGAGCAGTCACTGCAATTTATGAAAGAAATCAATTAAATCTGTATGTGGGAGTGTGTGTGAAAAAAATCAGATGTAATCCCCTTTGTAATCCTTAACCTTAACTTTAGTAACTGTAATTTAATTACACATTTTTTCTGAGTAACTGTAACTGATTACAATTACTTTTATTTTGTAATTAAATTCCATAATTCCGTTACATGTAACTAGCTACTCCCCAACACTGGATGTATGTTTATATATGTGATATATGTTTTTCGTAGCCTTCTCTCTGGCTTTTCTTTTTGCCATAAGCATTAGGCCCCACATTTTGATTTTGTGTTTTCCCCATGTGCACAATGTGTAAACACCACATTCTGGTCATGTGGCCCTTTATTTATACGTATAATGGTCATTGTAGTTAAAAGAAAATAAACTTGTCTCCAGCAGAGGATATTCCCCTTGTATCCTGTAAAAGGCCATTTGTATTGAAGGCAGTTTCAGTTGTCATGGATACTGTTTATAGTTCATCCCCCTGAGTTTGATTCCACATAGAGGTGATGTGATCAGCAGCATAATGACACCCAGCTGACACACACAAACATGAACACAAGCTGCAGCTGGAAGAGATCTGACACAGCCTGTGAGGAAATAGAGGAGTGGGTTTTGCCAGACTGAACTGACCAAATGAGGGCAACAGAAAGAGGCCAAGAATAATGTGTGACCTTACTGAAATCTGTGCAGACGTGCAGCCAAACAGACAGACATAAAGAGCAAAAATGGGAGTGAGAGGTTGAGGATTCAAGGGTCTGTAATTGATAAAGATAACAGCTGTGAGACAAAGCAGCCATGTCTGGAAAGATGGGACATTTGTCTGTCTGTGCCTTTCGGACATAAAAAAAGAAGTTGATTTGATGGCTATTGAAGGAACAGTAATCTCAGCATGCTTGAAGAACATCGTTGGGTCATTGAACTGCTGGTGGATAAACAGTTTCTTGAACTGTAAATGCAATGCTTTTTTTACATTTTAAACTTTTATTATCATATATTATTCTCCAGTAAAAGAGGAATGCTTTGAAAATAAAAAACATGCCTTTATGGCAGTTGAATCTCTCGGTTTGTTATCACATACTTCCCCAGGCAGAAACCACTGAGAACAAGGCATATCAACGGCATTACGTCACTTCACAATCTAGCCACAAATCAAATAATGTAATTTATATTTGAATTCCAGCAGGCCGCAATCAGCCGCCAAATGTCAGAAAAAATATCACCAACTGACAGACCTCAGTGTGATGATTGTCTTACTGTGGTATGTGGCAAGAAGCAGCAGCTAAGCGTGTGGCCTAGAGGATCCTACTTCTTATTTGGCCTTCCAGGAGTGATGGAAATGTCGTTATTTTAGGTTTCATGCACATAGGAAAAACAAGAAAAGTGCTGGATTTCAGTACGATAAAGTCTTGTATACAACAGAACTTTTAATCAACCAATTTAAAGCTAATGACTCACCCTCTGTGGTTTGCGTAATGCCAAATTAATCATTTGTTTTATAGAAGTTGTGTAAAAGTAATGCAGGTGTATTCAGCTATGCTTGTTTATCCACTGGTACGGGTTCATGCATCTTATACCAATTATGCTTAATAACTGTAGATTTCATTGTGTATGTAAATCATGCATGTTTACAACATTTTTTAATGTACACTTGTCTTTTGTGTAGATTCAAAAAGATTTTGGTTTACATCTTCATATCAAGACCTGAGAAAAGACAGACAAATTTCAAAAGCTCATATAAACTTGGTTTTCTTTGTTTTTTCATGACCAGATTTTTATATTTTTCAGCATATTGTTTTGTTTATACACATAAACACTCACAGAAAGAGAGCTTTTTTCATGTTATCGATGTGTTTGTTTTGTTTTAGCTAAATCCATAGTTTGTTTGCTATTTGAATGAATGACATGTCATAATAATGAATGACTGCTTACCAGATGGATACAAAATCAGTATTAGTCTCAGCCTTGGTTTTATTTAATTAGGTCATGTTTAGTCTCTTCTCAAACCTGAGAAGTTTACATCTTTAGCCTGAAGCCTCAGCAACTATACAAAAAAAAAACACTTATTCAAAAAACAAGCTATTATGGGGCAAACCTGAAAAGTGTTTTCTATGGATCTTCTACATTCTCAACATTTTATTTTGAGGGAAGATAGTTTAGTGTACAACCCAAATTCTGGAAATGTTGGGATGTTTTTTAAATTTGATTAAAATGAAAACTAAAAGAATTTCAAATCACATGAGCCAATAGTTTATTCACAATAGAACATAGATAACATAACAAATGTTTAAACTGAGAAATTTTACAATTTTATGCACAAAATGAGCTCATTTCAAATTTGATGCCTGCTACAGGGCTCAAAATAGTTGGGACGGGGGCATGTTTACCATGGTGTAGCATCTCCTCCTCTTTTCAAAACAGTTTCAAGACGTCTGGGCATCAAGGTAATGAGTTTCTGGAGTCTTGGTGTTGGAATTTGGTCCCATTCTTGCCTGATATAGGTTTCCAGCTGCTGAAGAGTTCGTGGTCGTCTTTGACGTATTTTTCGTTTAATGATGCGCCAAATGTTCTCTGAAAGATCTGGACTGCAGGCAGGCCAATTCAGCACCCAGACTCTTCTACTACGAAGCTATGCTGTTGTAATAGCTGCAGTATGTGGTTTTGCATTGTCCTGCTGAAATACACATCATCTGGAGGGGAGCATATGTTGCTCTAAAACCTTTATATACCTTTCAGCATTCATAGTGTCTTCCAAAACATGCAAGCTGCCCATACTGTATGCACTTATGAACCACCATACCATCAGAGATGCTGGCTTTTGAACTGAACGCTGATAACATGCTGGAAGGTCTCTTCCACTTTAGCCCGGAGGACACGGTGTCCGTGATTTCCAACAAGAATGTAAAATTTGTTCTCTTCTGACCATAGAACACTTTTCAACTTTGAAACAGTCCATTTTAAATGAGCCTTGGCCCACAGGACATGACAGCGCTTCTTGACCACGTTCCCATATGGCTTCCTTTTTGCATGATAAAGCTTTAGTTGGCATCTGCAGATGGCACGGCAGATTGTGTTTACCAACAGTGGTTTCTGGAAGTATTCCTGGGCCCATTTAGTAATGTCAATGACAGAGTCATGCTGATGAGTGATGCAGTGTCGTCTGAGGGCCCGAAGACCACAGGCATCCAACAAAGGTCTTTGGCCTTGTCCCTTACGCACAGAGATTTCTCCAGTTTCTCTGAATCTTTTGATAATGTTATGCACTGTAGATGATGAGATTTGCAAAGCCTTTGCAATCTGACGTTGAGGAACGTTGTTTTTTAAGTATTCCACAATCTTTTTACACACTCTTTTACAGATTGGAGAGCCTCTGGCCATCTTTACTTCTGAGAGACTCTGCCTCTGTAAGACATCCATTTTATAGCTAATCATGTTACAGACCTGATGTCAATTAACTTAATTAGTTGCTAGATGTTCTTCCAGCTGAATCTTTTCAAAATGTCTTGTTTTTCAGCCCTTTGTTGCCCCCGTGCCAACTTTTTTTGAGACCTGTAACAGTAAACATTTGTTATTTTCTCTGTTCTATTTTGGATTTTGGAATTCATTTGATTTGAAAGTCTTTTAGTTTTCATTTTATTCAAATTTAAAAAATGCCCTAACATTTCTGGAATTCGGGTTGTAGTAGTAAGTATCATGTATGCATTCAGTTTTTTTTTATTTTTGTGAATTTATACTGGATATACTAAAATTTTGAGAACCGGTAATCATTTTGCATGATTGTCTCTATCACGGTTATGCTTTTTTTTCTGTGGTTCTTTGGTGAGTCAGTCTGATTTAATAATCATGTGCTGTTTTCATTATTGTTAAAGCTCACCATTGTTTTCATTAAAGTGCAGGATGATGCTTTTGAGATGTTGATAAGTTGACTTGTAGTAGTTTTGTTGTTGTTGTTTATGTGAGTTGTATGAGATATGTACCATCTTAGGTCAGTTGATGTTTTCAATGTATTTTTGCTTCATATGAAATAATTAGAGATGTTTATGTGCCCTCATATTGGGCTTGTTAACTGCATGAATGTAAAGACACTTCCTGTAATATATTATATTTATAAATTTATATTATACTTAACTGACTGTATTTAAGATCATACATTTTTTTTAGATGCACTGCTGGTGAATAAAACATGATCCAGAGACTTAAAGTAGAACAATTTACCTACATACAGTTAATGGGTGAATTTTTGTTTCTTTTTTTCACACATCTTATCTCAGCAGAACTTCAGATCTGGGTCAGAGAACCCGCTCCTAGTGTCACAGGCCTGGTAAAACAGCCAGCTGCTGGAAGTGTCTGGGCCATGGAGTGCATGTGCATTATCTGTTCCTCTCTTGACTTTAAGTTCACACACACACACTTAGACAGCCACCAAACAAATGCACTCCTGTCAAGCTGTCTGCTCAGGCGAGATAAGAAACTCTTGTGCTTTTTGAGGTCTCAGGGAATGATTAAGTGGAACAAACACACACTGAACACACACATCATGTCAGTGCAGACATGCAGACATGCTGAATACACACTCGCAATGTTCAACAGATGAGCATAATCCTGGCACACAAATTAACACACACCACGTTAAACAGAAAAGCTCTATTTAGATCTGTTGCATATCACATATCACTATTATAAACATACACTGACCTCAATGATTTTTCAGTGTGTTTGGACCGAGTTAAGCTGTGAAAAAAGGAGAACTGTGTGTATTATAATGACCTGATTTCATGCCTGCCTGGAATCACCAAAATAATGACTTAACTGTTCAGATGACTACTGTGAGATTTCAGTTACATCATAAAACACACCTATCATTTGATTTCATAATGAAATTCTGTTTTATATATTTGTTCAATTTTAAAAATTCTAAATTCTTTATAAATTTATTCAATTCTATTTTAACATTAATTTTCACATTTGTCATAGATAGAACAAGGCATCAGTTTAATGTCGGGGATTTGTCGTGTCGCGCTGCATCCAGTGTAATCAGCATAACTGATTATAATGTGTTCTACTGTATTTTGCCGCTCGCGTCCGGTGTAGATAGTGTTAATTTCGTTGGTGAGGAGGAAAGGCCTGTGTGTGTCCTATGCCTTAGCGGACAGCATGTAATCCACAAAAAAAACTAAATAAATTAAAATGAAAAAATTACAGAGAAAATAATATTAATAGCAGTTATTCTCTGTATGCTATTTTTCAATGTTTCAAGTGTTGCAGGTATTTTTTCCGCTGTAGATTTTTTTTTTTATTATTAAAGGGGTGGTTGATTGCGATTTCACTTTTTTAACATTAGTTAGTGTGTAATGTTGCTGTTTGAGCATAAACAATATCTGCAGAGTTGCGGCGCTGAAAGTTCAATGCAAACGGAGATATCGTCTTTTAAAATTCTGGCAGTTTAATGCCTACAAAAACGACTGGTAAGGGACTACAACGAGTTACTTCCTGGGTCTGATATGTCACAGACCCAGATAAACCCCGCCCCCGGGAACATGCAGCAAAGGGGGCGAGGCCATGCTGCGCTGCTTTAGAGAAGAGGAAGAGAAAACTAGGGATGCACGTAAAAATCTATTCATATGAATCGCGATTCTGTCTTCTAACGATTCTAATGGATTCTCAAGTTTCAAAATCATTAAAGCAGCGGTTCTTAATGCTGTTACTCGTGTCGCCCTGCTCTGCATCTCTCTCTCTCTCTCTCTCTCTCATTCAGGTCATCAGATCAGCTCCAACAAACTGTTCCAATTATACACTTATTTTCACACAGCAATGAGAAGCATTATAAATGGACACGCGTGCGGTTGCTGTGCTGTATTAAAGCTTTAATCAGGATAAAACCGTATATTAAAAGCTAACAGAAGCAGTAGCACTTACAAATAGCAGCGTATTTAAAAGTATGAGACAACAACAACCAAACATACCATTAAGAGCCGTGCTTGCACAGGTTCTGCACGATCCTCTTCACTAATATCCTCTGGGTCTCAATCGGGCTCAAATTGATAAGCATTATAGACAACGCCACTGTTTACAATTCAACTGGAGCACATGCCACTGAGGTGAGGGGCGGGACGTTCAGACGTGTAGTAGAGGCGGTTTAGCGAATCACAACACACTGAGCCAGCTAACCAATCTCAGCCCATCGCGTATTTCTGAAGGAGGAGCTTCATAAAACCAGGAAATAAATCGAGGCGTTTGTCAGAGAAGGGACAGAGAGGTGTGGAATAAAGGTAAATTATGTGAAAAATAATGCGTTTTTTAAAAAAACAAGCATGAACACATGCTAGACTGCACCCCATAAACACAATCAAGCCTAGAAAAAAAAACAGTCAACCACCCCTTTAAAAAAGCATTAATTTTTCATAATGTTTATTGAAATTATTTGATAGTCTGAGGTGGGGTGGGGATTCCAGATGTTTTTATAGGTTTAAAGGGGGGGTGCAACCAAAAAAAGTTTGAGAACCACTGCATTAATGGGCAAGAAGATAAAATTATATAGCTGTTCTTATACAACCCCAAATCAGAAAAAGTTGGGACAGTATGGAAAACGCAAATAAAAAAAGAAAGTAGTGATTTCTAAATTTACTTTGACTTGTATTTCATTGCAGACAATATGAACAAAATATTTCATGTTTTGTCTGGTCAACTTCATGTCATTTGTAAATATACATCCTTTCCTGTCATTCAGACCTGCAACACATTCCAAAAAAAGTTGGGACAGTAAAGCATTTACCACTTTGTAATGTTGCCATTCCTTTTCACAACACTTAAAAGACGTTTAGGGACTGAAGACACAAAGTGATGAAGTGTTTCAGGTGTAATTTTTTCCCATTCTTCCTGCAAACAAGTCTTAAGGTGGGCAACAGTACGGGGTCTTTGTTGTCGCATTTTGCGCTTCAAAATGCGCCACACATTCTCTATTGGAGACAGGTCGGGACTGCAGGCAGGCCAGTCAAGTACCCGTACCCTCTTCCTCCGCAGCCAGGACTTTGTAATGTGTGCAGAATGTGGTTTTGCATTGTCTTGTTGAAATATGCATGGACGTCCCTGGAAAAGATCTTCTTGAAGGCAGCATATTGTGCTCCAAAATCTCTATGTACTTTTCAGCATTAATGGTGCCATCACAGAAGTGCAAGTTACCTTTGCCAAGGGCACTGACACAACCCCATACCATGACAGACCCTGGCTTTTGGACTTGTTGCTGGTAACAGTCTGGATGATCCTTTTCTTCTTTGGTCTGGAGCACACGGCGTCCATTCCTCCAAAAAAATACCTGAAATACTGATTCATCTGACCACAGTACACGTTTCCACTGTGTGATGGTCCATCCCAGATGCCTCCGAGCCCAGAGAAGTCGACGGCGCTTCTGGACACTGTTAACATAGGGCTTCCTTTTGGCACAGTACAGTTTTAACTGGCATTTGTGGATGTAACTACGTATTGTGGTACTTGACAAAGGTTTGCCAAAGTAGTCCTGAGCCGATGTGGTGATATCGCTTATAGATGAATGACGATTCTTGATGCAGTGCCGCCTGAGGGATCGGAGATCACGGTTGTTCAGCTTAGGCTTGCGCTCTTGTCCTTTACGCACTGAAATTCCTCCAGATTCCTTGAATCTTTTAATTATGTTATGCACTGTTGAAGGTGAAATATCCAAATCTCTTCCTATCTTTCTTTGAGGAACATTGTTTTTAAACATTTCAATAATTTTCTCACGTATTTGTTGGCAAACTGGCGATCCTCGGCCCATCTTTGCTCCTAAAGGACTAGACCTTTCTTGGATGCTGCTTTTGTACCAAATCATAATTACAATCACCTGTTGACATCAACTGTTTCAAATCACATCATTATTTAACCAATTTACCTCATTACTAGCCCTAAATTGCTCCTGTCCCAACTGTTTTTTGGAATGTGTTGCAGGTCTGAATGACAGGAAAGGATGTATATTTACAAATGACATGAAGTTGACCAGACAAAACATGAAATATTTTGTGTTCATATTGTCTGCAATGAAATACAAGTCAAAGTAAATTTAGAAATCACTACTTTCTTTTTTTATTTGCGTTTTCCCTACTGTCCCAACTTTTTCTGATTTGGGGTTGTAGTATATGATGATTATGAGTTTTTGAAATTATTTTATATATTCAATTTTATAAATAAATAAAACAAAATAAGACACCTGAACTAATAATACAAAAGTAGTTGATTTTGTTGGTAATTGGTATATTTTGGTGTATTCCTTGGTTTTGGAGATCAATATGATTACATTAAAAGCATCCAGAATGTCACAAAAATTAATAGTATTTGAAGCGAGGACCATCTCTTTTGAACTTGAGGAAATGATTGAAAAGATTCAGGCCCTGATATATGCAGAGGGGGGAAAAAACGAAATGAATCAGAATATTTGATTACAGGATACTGGCTATGTTTGCTCTTTCATCACCAACAATTTACACAGCCAAAAGAAGAAACAAAAAATGTTCTTGGCCTCGACTACCCCAGTCCCCTCAGTCTTTCCACCCCGATGTCACACCATCATACTCAACTTACTTGAGGGAATCTCTAAGCCAACTGGATGACCTCATCCTGCACCCCCACCCAAATGCCCCCAACAGGCCCATTGTGAGAGCTGATTGGGTAATCAGGATGTGTGTGTCTGACAGAGTTCACACATTATCAGGAGAATCTGTGGAGGATTCGCATTATTAAATGTAATGTCATAGTTGCCAAGAAAAAAAGGCTGTTATAGAAATGCTGAATCAGGACTGTTGAGACCTGGCTAACTGAAAAAGACAGGGATATGGAGAACGACAGGGATGGAGGTATAGGATATAAAAGACAAATAATAATACAGACGGAAAGGGAGAGATCATTTACTTTAATGTTGTTCCAAACCTATATGACTTTCTTATGCACTTTTTTACATTCTTCAAAATAACGCGTTACTTTGAAGAAAGTCGTGCAGATTTGGAACAACATGAGGGTGAGTAAATTATAGTGAACTATGCCATTAACCAGACAAGACTAGCAGTGCTGTGAAAAGTTTTTTCCCCTTCCTGTTTTTTTTTTAATTCTTTGCATATTTGTCACACTTAAATGATTCAGATCATCAAACAGATTTTAATATTACACAAAGATAACCCAAGTAAATACGAAATCTTTTTTTAAATGATAACTTCATTTATCAAGGGAAAAAAGCTGTCCAAACCTGCCTGGCCCTATTTGAAAAAGTAATTGCCCCCTAAACCTAATAACTGGTTGTGCCATCCTTGGTGGCAACAACTGCAATCAAGCATTTGCTATAACTGGCAATGAGCCTTTCACATCACTGTGGAGGAATTTTGGCCCACACTCTTAACCCGAATTAGTTGACTATACTAGAAAATCGCGTGGAAACCCGTTGCACTAAACGATTTTAGTTTTTACACAGGGTGAAACTAAACAGGTTAAGTTGTATTAACATAGAACCTTAAGTGAATGCAGTAGACAAATCAGGTTTACATTGGTAGTCTTTACTCAAAATCATTAGTTCACATCAGTTATTATTATTTGGAGTATAGGTTGTATAAAATAGCTATTTCAAGTTACAACTACAAAAACATATATATTAGCAAATAACATTAACAAATGTTTTTAAGTAATGATACATTTACGTAATGTCATGTAATTAGACAGATTTTGAGATTTATTGTATTAAACATTTAGTTTCAAATAAATTGGAAAAAAGAAAAACAGATTTCAATGCACCAATGTTTTTTTTTTTTTTTATAATTGTTCACAAAAGAAATGATAACACGACAATACATAAAACTTGTCAGCCACAAGACAAGTAAAAATAAGCATTGGAACAGCTTGTTAACAACTGTAACTATTTTGTAGAAGAAACATGAACACACAGTATTCAACAATATATGCTACATCCTTTGTGAATGCCTGGAAGTGCATTAACAACTGGGCATAAATTAAAACAGAGGCAAGTCTCTGTAACTTTAAACTTGGCTGAAGAATTGTGTGAACACACATTAACTGAGCACTAACAGCACTAATATGCAGAGACAGAATACACTTTAATGTCTTGTACGGCAGAACACAAGTGACTTCTCATGGAAGCTTCTCACATTTCCTAACATTGTAGGACAATTTCTCAGAATTTGCAACCTGGGTTTTAGTTCACTGTGGCCCAACATGAGAAGTACCTGTTGGATGATCTGGAATGTGTTCTTCATAGATTTAGGGTAGTTGAGATGCAGTGCCTAAGTCCATACAGAACGCACATAGCTTTTGACAAGTCTTCAATATTGTCCATCACAAAATCTCCTTCAATGATGATCTTTAATGAGGCTGGATTGAGATGGAGAGAGGATGAGAGCACATCACCTTCATGCTCAATGAGGATGATTCCAATGTCCAGGTGGTTGAATGAGTAATCGTCATCAGAGTCCTAACAACAAAAGAGCACAATTATGACATTTCTCATTATATAACCATAAATAATGTTAAGCAATTTGTTACAACTGCTGGAGTTAATTAAATGAATAGTCCACCAACAAATTTAAATTCTCTCTCCTCACAATGATTATTTAAATTTTGGTAACATAGACTTTTAATGGAGGGACAGAAACCTATGATGTTCCATTAAAAAAAAGTTCATGCAAAAATTTAAATCTGCTGTTCCAAGGTGTGGCTGAGTTTTTCTTCAGTAGAACATTAAAGATTTTTAGCTGTAACTCTGGTCCTTGGTAATTCATTTAATGCAAGTCAATGGCTACCATCACTTGGAGTAAAAAAACAAATCAAAAACATCGATTGCTTTATATCAATTACCAAGGACCACAGTTTCAGCTAAAAACCTTCTTTAAAGTTTCAGCTAAAAATCTTGTTTAAAGTTTAAATATTACTTTAAAATTTCTATTTTGGGTCAACTATCTTTAAAATTGTATTTCAAAAATTAATTCTAAAGGGTTTGTAACAACATAAGGTTGAGCAAATATAGGATGAACTAACCCTTTAAACAAACAGATCACCCAAAGAGGTTAAAAGAGCTATTGTATTAAGTTAATGGTGTATGCTTTATTCTCAGAGGTTTTATAAAACACAGGAACTATCAATTAATGGTGAAATGATTATGTTTTATGTCCTGTTAGATATTCTGAGAGAACTTACAAAGCATACTTTGTTGAAATCTGTAGGGTTGTCGCAAAGGGCAAAGGGGAGCCCTCTGAGCACCAGAAACCTAGTATCAGTTGGCTCTTTAGTCTGTTGGGGAGTAAAATAAATCGATTAATAAAATGAAAGAAATGATCACAAGAAAGCAGAACCAGTCAGGCACAATTTTGATTGTATTATACAACCAATATTGTAAACTTTTTCGATACATTTTCATTACTTAAGCTGTGAAAAACAACGCAATGCAAGTCTATAATGGATATGGACTAACCTTGATCTGTTGTGAAAGCTCTCAACAGCTGCCCAACATTCCCTCTTAAGACTGAAATATCTCAATTAGATGATTGCTTGAGATTCTTGCCCACAATCCTGTAGAACTCCATGAACACCTAAAACAGAGAAAAAAGTGTTACATTTCAAGACTAACTTTTAGCATAAATGTTTAGAATATGCACATCACTTTAAGCTCAACAACTCAGTAGCAGTTATTATAAATAATAATAGTTACGAATATATATCTAAGAGACAAACTAGCATTAACAAAAAGCTAATTCATGCACACGTGCTGATATTAAACGACTGAAGCTAAGGGTAATGAAATGCTAACATTACAGATAAACTGAACATGCAGAAACACACTTGCTGAACTTATCTTAACTGTGAACCAAAAGAAACACGGATTTAAATTTTAGCATTATAGCTTCTGTGAACCGACAGGAGAAAAACCGTCGATCAGTAAGTTAGGCCTATAAGACTACTTTAGCTTTAACTACAGTAACGCTGTCATCGGACCGCTCTTTTGGATAATACATTTTCCCAGAAAGATAAAGAGAAAGAAGCTAAATTTCACACTCACCATTTCATGATGTTTTCCAAATCCATCGCGTGCATCATCAACCGGTCTCGGGTCTCTTCAAATATCGCGCGCTCACGTGTTCGAATGGGGCTCCTCCCCCTCAGAGAAACTTAACACATTAAGCTATCTCTACTTAAAGGAAAACGCCACCGTTTTTCCATATTCCAATATGTTCTTCCCTCAACTTAGACGAGTTGATATGTACCTCTCCCGTCTCAGTCCGTGCACTTAATCGCTCTAGCGCGCGGCACCACTATGCTAGCGTTTAGCTTAGCACCATTCATTTCTTAGGATCTAAACTGGGATAAATTTAGAAGCCACCAAACACTTCCATGTTTTCCCTATTTAAAGACGTTTACATGAGTAGTTACACGAGTAAGTATGGTGACACAAAATAAAACGTGGCGATTTTCTAAGCGGATAAAAATGATAACTATAATGTGTGGCGGAAGAGAACTCTCCATCTCCCTCTTCCGTCAATACAACCAACGTGGCCTGCACTATCACTATCAGTGAGAGGGAGAGCGAGAGGGGGAGTTTTCAGGAGTGATGATATTACTGTGCCGAGGTCGAAGTGCTGCAAAGTGCTCTTCCGCCTCACATTATAGTTATCATTTTTATCCGCTTAGAAAATCGCCACGTTTTATTTTGTGTCACCATACTTACTCGTGTAACTACTCATGTAAACGTCTTTAAATAGGGAAAACATGGAAGTGTTTGGTGGCTTCTAAATTTATCCCAGTTTGGATCCTAAGAAATGAATGGTGCTAAGCTAAACGCTAGCATAGTGGTGCCGCGCGCTAGAGCGATTAAGTGCACGGACTGAGACGGGAGAGGTACATATCAACTCGTCTAAGTTGAGGGAAGAACATATTGGAATTTGGAAAAACGGTGGCGTTTTCCTTTAACATAATCATTGCATTCAATATTTCGTCTGAATAGTTCAAACAACTAATTATATTTAGTAATGGCGACGTGTTTTACAAAAACAAGAAAGAATAATTAAAGACAACTAAAAACTTTTATTTAAAACAAAATCCGGGTTTAGAGTGCACTCTTCTTTGCAGAATTGTTTTAAGTCACTCACATCTAAGTCCGGACTTTGATTCGGCCACACCAAAACCTTAATTTTGTTTTTATTGAGCCATTCAGAGGTGGACTTGCTGGTGTGTTTGGGATCATTGTCCTGCTGCATAACCCAAGTGCGCTTGCCTTGAGGTCACAAATTGATGGCCGGACATATCAGATTTTCTGATAGAGTGCAGAATTCATGGTTCCATCAATTATGGCAAGTCGTCCAGGTCCTGAAGCTGCAAAGCAGCCCCAGACCATCACACTACCAACACCATGTTTGATTGTTGGTATGATGAAATGCTGTGTTGGTTTTACACCAGATGTAATGGGACACACACCTTCCAATAAGTTCAACTTTTGTCTCATCAGTCCATAGAATACAGGTGCATCTCAATAAATTAGAATGTCGTGGAAAAGTTCATTTATTTCAGTAATTCAACTCAAATTGTGAAACTCGTGTATAAAATAAATTCAATGCACACAGACTGAAGTAGTTTAAGTCTTTGGTTCTTTTAATTGTGATGATTTAGGCTCACATTTAACAAAAACCCACCAATTCACTATCTCAACAAATTAGAATACTTCATAAGACCAATAAAAAAAACATTTTTAGTGAATTGTTGGCCTTCTGGAAAGTATGTTAATTTACTGTATATGTACTCAATACTTGGTAGGGGCTCCTTTTGCTTTAATTACTGCCTCAATACGGCGTGGCATGGAGGTGATCCGTTTGTGGCACTGCTGAGGTGGTATGGAAGCCCAGGTTTCTTTGATAGCGGCCTTCAGCTCATCTGCATTGTTGGGTCTGGTGTCTCTCATCTTCCTCTTGACAATACCCGATAGATTCTCTATGGGGTTCAGGTCAGGCGAGTTTGCTGGCCAATCAAGCACAGTAACACCACGGTCATTGAACCAGCTTTTGGTACCTTTGGCAGTGTGGGCAGGTGCCAAGTCCTGCTGTAAAATGAAATCAGCATCTCCATAAAGCTTGTCAGCAGAAGGAAGCATGAAGTGCTCTAAAATTTTCTGGTAGATGGCTGTGTTGACTGTGGACTTCAGAAAACACAATGGACCAACACCAGCAGATGACATGGCAGCCCAAATCATCACTGACTGTGGAAACTTCACACTGGACTTCAACTTTGCATTTAATATGCTTTGATACAGCACTCTGTAAACAGCCACACCTTTCAGTAATGACCCTCTGTGATTTACCCTCTTTTTGGAGGGTGTCAATGTTCGTCTTCTGGATCATTGCCAAGTCAGCAGTCTTCCCCATTATTGTGGTTTCAGAGATACCTGGAATTTATACTGTATGGATGGTCATTAATTGAAACTCAAATGTAAATATTCTAATATTTTGAGATACTGATTTTTGACTTTCATGAGCTGTAAGCTCTAATCATCAAAATTAAAACAAAAAAAACTTTTGAAATGTTTTACTTTACATGCAATGAATCTAAAATATATGAAAGTTTCACTTTTTGAAATAACTTACAAGAAAAAATGAACTTTGCCCAAATGTCTTGGGGGATAATCAAGATGTTTTTTGGGGGTAAATGTGAGAAGAGTCTTTGTGTTCTTTGTGGTTAGCAGTGGCTTTTCCCTTGGAACACTCCCATGGATGCCGTTTTTGCCCAGTCTCTTTCTTATTGTTGAATCATGAACACTGACCTTAATTGAGCCAAGTGAGGCCTGCAGTTCTTTAGATGTTGTTCTGGGTTCTTTTATGACCTCCTGCACGGATGAGTTGTCGTTACGCTCTTGGGAGTAATTTTGGTAGGCCGGCCACTCCTGGGTAGAGGTCTGCTACCCGACCCGAGCCCGACGGGTCCCGAGATTCTTTCGGGTTTCGGGTCGGGTTCGGGTTAATGTTTAATGGATAGCTTCGGGCTCGGGTCGGGCTCGGGTTTGTAGCTAAACTAAAACTATATGCAGGCTTCGCTGCTTTCATAGACGCACACACAAATTATTGCACACAGATATCAGAGAGATCACGCAGCGAACACACAGCACGGAAACTTTTATTAGTAAAATAGCTTCGATAGGCTACTGACTCGCAGCGTTATATTTCTCTGCAATGAGGGGGTAAAATCACTGTTTTTGAAGTAAGCCTCATTGCTTGTAGAGAGAGACGCGCAGACACAGGTTCACACACGCAACTTTCATCCCTCTCTCTCTCTATCTCTCGCTAATTCAAATAAATGATTAATTAATTCAAATAAATGTGATCTTACCGCACTACATCTCCGTGTCTGATTTAAAGTACGCCAAATGCTAACGAGCCTTAACTGACGAAAATGACCATAATTTGCACGGTGGAAGAATTATCGTCTTGTCATACAACCATTCAAAAACTCGGCAGAATTTATGTGACCGCTGCACCTGATGTTCATAAACTTTCGTAAGTGTTTTTTCTTTTGCCTTGTGAACTGGCCGAGCCTTGATGAATCTGTTTCTTTACATGTATTTGTTTACTGATCATTGCATGCAATCGTGAAATACAGCATCTTTCTCTCTTTTTAAAAAAAAATTGGCTATTCGTTGTGAAAAAAAAAATAAAGATTTCGGGTTTGGGTCGGGTTCGGGCTTTAAATTTAACTGTGTCGCTCGGGTCGGGTCGGGTCAGACGATCTCGGGTACGGGCCGGGTTCGGGCTTCAGTTTAAAGCCCGTGCAGACCTCTACTCCTGGGAAGGTTCACCACTGTTCCAAGTTTTCTCCATTTGTGGATAATGGCTCTCGCCATGGTTTTCTGGAGTCTCAAAGTCTTAGAAATGGCTTTGTAACCCTTTCCAGACTGATACATGTCAATTACTTATTTCTCATCTGTTTCTCATCTGTTGTTGAATTTCTTTAGATTGCGGCATGATGTGTTGCTTTTTGAGATCTTTAAGTATGCTTAATTTTGTCAGACAGGTTCTATTTAAGTGATTTCTTGATTCAACAGATCTGGCAGTAATCAGGCCTGCGTGTGGCTAGTAAAATTTAACTCCGCTTTCTAAACAAAATGTGGTTAATCACAATTCATTCATGATTTAACAGGAGGGGGCAATTACTTTTTCACTTGGGGCCAGGTAAGTTTGGAAAGCCTTTTTTCCCTTAATAAATGGAATCATTTAAAAACTGCATTTTGTATTTACCCACATTATCTTTGTGTAATATTACAATTTTTGATGATCTGAATCTTTTAAGTGACAAATATGCAAAACATTAAAAAATAATAATAATAACAGGAGTGTACTGCACTGTACAGTAGTGCTCTCAATGATCATTGCTCGTCTGTAGGAAATCAAGATTAGCAGTGCTCATTGGATGGTCTCACCACTGTGATCAGCTGGGAGCGGTGTTTTTTAATGCTTCTCAGTGTTTTGTGGTTAATCTCATTAGTTTTAATTTAGTGGGAATGTGTAGACCCATCTTTTGACAAATGGGCTACTGTTTGATTTATTGCGACTGATGCAAACTGGCTGGTTATTGTCACCCCCACAGCCTCTGCTGGTAGATGCCAAAACTACGCCATTATGATGACAAAAGGCCTATTTTTCCTTTGACATCTATTAAATGTATATGATTTTACAAGAAACATATATTTGGCATATGTTGATAGATTATTTTACTGATCTCCTTGCTACGTTTCTGGATGTTGATCATGTTAATTCCATTGTTGTTTATGGGAGGGTCAGACAGCAATCAGAATGCATCAAAAATATCTTAATTTGTGTTCTGAAGATGAACGGAGGTCTTACGGGTTTGGAACGACATGAGGGTGAGTAATTAATGACAAAATTTTCATTTTGGGGTGGAGTAACCCTTTAAGTAAATGGGAAGATTTTCATTTAATAGCAATGTAAATGTAGTCGTCATTTGTATTTATTTTAGTGCTTGACAGACATGGAGTGAAGACTGAGGTTAAGATCCTTCAAAAATTATCTTGTGTTCCATACAAAATGTATAGAATAAAGGGTAAACTATCACTTTAATAGATGGTAAAATGTATTAGTTGTGTGTATATATATATATAACTTTTGTATTTATAACTTTAGTACAAAGTTCATGAGTTATATAAAGAGAGAGCATAAGAGCATCTGTAGTTATAACTTAAAGAATTATAACCAAGTTCACCCATTTTACCTAGTTGGGCTAAAACCTCTGCACGGCTAGACAGTGTCTGACACACAAACACACTCACACATACCAGATTCAAGAATTCCCCACTCTGGTTAGGGTCTCCAACAGTGTGACCTTTCACCATGGTAAAGCAGATATAACGGGGAGAAGCAATTATAACAACATCCAAACAGTGATAGACAGAAAAAAAGAGAGACAGTAGAATATAATGAGAAATGAAAAGCTGTAATTAGACGGCTTGGGTTGGGTCTTGCTCTGGTATGTCTGACTGTAGAGCCAGAACAACGGTCAGTTACGGGCCAGTGAGTCCCTTCCACAGCAAACTCACTTACACAGGGAGGGTAGAGTGGCCAACAGCTCTTTAGGGACAATATTGTCTAGGCCACCGACGTACTTAAATGAGGAAAAAGTTCAGCACCAATCCCCAAAGCATGCAGTGCAGGCACGACTCGCACACGCCTTTATTACCCAATAGAGCAAAGGAGAAAGGGACAGTGTATATGAGAGAGAAAGAGACTGAGAAGGGAAAACGTTGGGCTCTTTTGCAATGCTGTTGTTTGGAATGAAGTGCATGTTTGGTCTTTGGATTATCAACCCAAGTGCTTCAGCTGGCATGATGCAGATGCATGCACACACAGCCACTAAAATGTACTTAATGGTACTGTAAGCAAAGGTTACACAGTTCAGCTCAAACACAGGTGATCAAGTGTTTATTTTACAGTATAATAGTCTGAAGAGTAACTGCAAGAGCGACTTTTTATGATCATTAGTATTAGCGTATCATTTAGAGACTAGATGTCCACCCTATTTTGTTTTTTTGATTAAAAATCAAATGTTTTTTTTATAATGAATTCCTTTTTTTTTTTTTTTTGGCAAATTCTTCTAAAGTTCAATTGGAAATAATAAAAAGGAAAGAGAGTATAGTGACCAGACATCCCCTGTTTTCTGGCATACAATTAAAAACTTTATATCATCAATTTCATTTTTATTTTATTTTATTTTCATTTCTTATTTTCAAGCAACTTTTCTGATGATAAATGGGAATGCACAGAAATGACAGAACATACAGTATGTACAGTATGTATGCAGTATGTTACAGTTATTACTCTTACAGTTTGTTTTTTTCCTTAGTTTACTCTATTATATCCTGCAATAATTATTTAGATGGATAGCTGTATACATTTATAAATCTCCATGGTTTTCTTTTCAGAAAGTTTTTCAACTGAAAAAGGCACCCTAGCTAAAATGCAGGAATTCACTTTTTCGCAGCATTTGCTTATTTTATATACTTAAAATGATTTTCTGCAAATAAGTTACCAACAAGACCTTGGTAAAGTTTAGTAAAACAGATATAAATATTTTTGTCATTTACAGTGAACTTTTAAACATTCACCACACACACACACACGCACATATAGTAAATTAATGTTCATGAATGCATTTCCCAGAACTCTCAAGGCCTGAATTTTTCTTCTTCATTGTGGTGGATCCTACTGCTATAGCACACATGCAAACAAAATCACAAAAGTCCAGTAACTTTAAAACCAACTTTCTCATCTCAATTTCTCTTTTCACTCTCACATCCACTATTTCATCAGATTAGAAGAGGTATTAGATATTGCAGCATTCTTGCAATATCTTACTCTCATCTACTATAAGCTTTATGCTGTAGAATATGCTCCATACTCCAGTCGTTCATGTTTTTGTGATCTCTTTCTGTACTATTATTCCACGACACATAATAAAAATATGAAACTCCACTGTCAATATAGCACGAATGCAAAGGTGGGAAGGCAAAGTAAAAATAGCAGAGGGAGATAAAAAGAGTCAAGGGAGGAATAGTAAAGATAGGATTAAAAGTGAATGAGGAATCAAAAAATAATTGGAGAGGGCGGTTAAAAAAATGTCCAAAAGTGAGCAAGGGAGTGAACGAGAGATCTCCCACATTTTGGTTCTTCTACTGGAAGACAGAACAAATGTTCATGGATTTGTGCTTCCAGGAGATGACTAAATGCAGACAGTGGGATATAATCCAAACAAGCCCTTTCCCCTGCTCTGGGCCGTCTCTCTGAAACAGCACGCAGAGCCAGAGGGTGCTGTAATGTGCCACAGAAACTAAACAAACCCTGTCACTGTACGCATAACACACCATTTACACCCACAGTAAGTGCATGATATGTTGATCTTTTCCTTCAAGGCTCGAGGTCATGCGTAACCCCTTGGGCTTAAGGTTTGAGGCACGTTTGGGGTCAGTTTGAGGCAGGGTTAACCCTTGTGCAAGGCTTAGGGATGAAGACAGTAGTAGGATTAAGGTTAGGGAGGAATCTGAGGTTATGTTAGGGTTAAAGATAGACGATTAAAAAGGAGGAACATAAAGTTGCATTAGCAGCAATATACCATATTGCATCAGAATTAGCTTGGTTTTAGAAGTTGTGGCTGGGTTTGATAGAAAATAAATGATAATACCATCTCTGTGTCTGTTATTGTGGTTTGTCTAAGATTTAACATTGTCATGATCAGTTCTTCAGCACAGAATGGTCATAAAAAATACACCTACACACAGGTATTGCATATATCTGGTAACACACCAACAAAGCTGAATTTTCTATGACTGTGAGGACAGTTAGTCTATCTAGTTTTATTACACCAGCAGGAAAAGAACATGAAAGGAGTAGGTCATCCGAAATGATCAATCTTTCTTCTGCAGAACACAAAAGGACATTTTCAAGAATGTACCAAATGCTAAGTTTCTGTGAGGAAAAAAAAACAGTGTTGTTATCTAAAATTAAAACTATTATTATTATCATTGTTGTTGATACTACTTGAAATTCAATTGAAATAAAATATAATCTACATATAACATGAATTACAGTTAACACACTCACCAAGCCCCAAATGCAATTAAAAATTTGTGTTGGCAAGTATGAAACAGTATTACTCGCCAGATGGCTACTAACTTTTTTTATATATTAATTCTAACAATGCCTGAGAATGCGATATGGTTTAGTGCAATTATCAAATCACAAAGACTGTGTTGTAGTTATATAAATTTGTAATTTGAGTTTCCCTGTTGTTTTCTGACAAACTTAAAGCTCTATGGGTATTGTTTGAAAGCAAAGAATATATATATATATATATATTATTATTATTATTTAAATTAAATAGTTCCGTTCATTAGTATTATAGTGACTTTCCTTTGATTTATTTTTTACTAATAATAATAAATAAAACTGATGATATGGCGATGATATTGTAATGTTTCCCCTAGTTGTTGTGCCTGTTTCTTAATGAAATGCAAATATGTGTACGAATCTGTAAGTAAGATATTCATTTCTTAGTGTAAACAGCTTCAGTGATTTTAATGGGAGGTTTTGAGAGTGCTTGAACTCTAGACTGTCAGTAAAAATGTTCTTTGATAATTTAAATGTTATTTGCTCTCTTTCTGTACAATGAAAGTGCTATGATTAGTAGCCTAACTTACAATGTTTTTATTCACATTAACTTTCAATGTTAAATTCACATTAAATATAAAGTCAGTCGTATTAAAATATGTTATGGCATGACACCCATTTAATAGATTACATTATTAGGTCACTTTGACCGCCCACTAGATCAACTAACATAATCTATAAAGGTGAGAATCAAGATAGTTCATAATATAGTTAATGCGTTTGTTTCGAATAAAAAGGAAAAAAATAAATAAAACATAAGTGCTGTTGTGTGTCACATGACCCGACCCCCCCCCCCCCCCCCCCCCCCCCCCCCCCCCAAACTCGTGCCCCCTCAAAAACAATGAGTGCATGACGCCCCTGGGTGCAGAACAATGTTAGATTTAGGCCCTGTGTGTAAGTAATGACAAAATGTTGATTTTTGGAAGAACTAATCCTTTAAGAACCTTTTTTGAACCAAAAACTAGAGTGTGCTGTCAAGTTTTTGCAGTAAGGCTGGATTTCACTGGGTGTCCTGTGTGATCTGCACAGCTCTTCCCTTGGCCGCTGTGTTTCAGTTAACTTGCACTCATCTCTGAAACTGTCCTATATCTTTATCCCCTTTGTGGGTCTTTCCATAGCAACAGCCCAAGTGTGAGCAAACTTTATTCTGAATTATTTTCCACCAGAGCCTCGTTTAGGATAATTCAACACAGAAATCAAGCCATTTTGAGAATTCCCTTAGTCTGAACTCACCAACAAGATTAAAATTAGACATCTTTTTTCACTTTCACACTGAATTGCACACACAGTTGCATAAAAACAAACCGCAACCATCTTGTTCGGATGATTTAGAATGATATTTAGTGCTTAACTGGAAGGTGTTTAAATATGAGATATTATAATATTGTGAAATTCTGAGGACAGAGCAGCATTCCCAAACAACCAAACATCTCATAATTTAAGAGGACTAACTACTTCATGGGGAATCATTCACACAGTGGAATATGGCCTCAAACACGCTGGAACCGTAAACTCTAAGAGAAACATTTATCACATTCTGTCTCATTTGTTTCTTGCTTTATGCAGACTAAGAAGCTACTGGAGTTTTCAACACTTAAAGCTGGACGTCTTCTCTTAGCCAAACATTATCAAAAGTAGCTCACTTTAGGGCTTTCCGCTGACTTAAATAATTGTCCTTTTCAGCTTAAAAGAGATATTAAAAATGACTAACAGCCACTCAGACGGAACCATTCAACCATATTTTGACAGAGATGTTCTCGTCCTACATCATCTGCAGATTTAAGATGCCCGAAAGCTGAATGCACGCTGCAGCATTGCTGTCAAAACCACTGATTGCTTATAATTTAGGAGATGCCTTTCTAACAAAGCAAGTTATTTTACAAAAACACTTCTGAGAGTTCCCACAGAGCATCCTGGGGTTACATGTCTTGTTTGATGGCACTGCTGATAGCACTCTTGCCACTTAACTTAACATTAACACAATCCAGACAGCAATAACCAGCAATAGATAAAGGATGGCATTGGTTAAGTGAATGTGGAAAGGGAGGCTGGACATACATTAAGATGTTGTACAACAGCTACAGTTTATCCCCAAATCAGTAAAATTTAATTGGTAATGTTTCAATCCACAAATCACTTCAACCCATAGCAAATGTGTCCATGTGTTTTTATAGAGCCTCTGTGTATTATATTTAATTCTTCCTAAGCTGATTGTCCAGTCTGGGATTATGTACATATTAAATATTTTTTCATGTTTTGATAGTCATTGCTTTTATTTAATCACAAATATAGTAAAATTGTGAAATAATACAATTTAAAATGACTTTATTGTAAAATATTTTAAAATGTAATTTATTCCTGTGATGCAAACCTGAATTTTCAGTTGCCATTACTCCAGTCTTTGCTGCTCATGAAACAATTATTATAATGTTGAAAAAACTGCATTTATTTGAAATAGATTCTTTGTAAAAGTCTTTACTGTCAGTTTTGATACATTTAATGCATCCTTTATGAATGAAAATGTTGATTTCTTTAAAAAAAAAAACATACAGCCTAAAACATTTGAATGGCATTATTAAAATAGTGTATGTTCTAAAGGACAGTGACTATAGCATGGATCAGGCATGAGATCGATGCGGCGCAGATCCCTAAGGGAGGTTTGCAATGCAGTGCACAGTAGAGAGTGAGTGCACCCTGGATTTACTGCATCTGGCACTCAATCTGTGGCCTTCACAGCTGCCTTATCTGTTTCCAGCACTGAGAGACTGCTGGGGTTAGTTCAGGACAGACACTAGCACTCGTGCACGCATATGAAAGAACACACTTTCATGTACGGACATACACACATGCTATTGTCACGTGGAGGACTAGAGTCTGGAACTGCTAGTAACAATTCTTTTGTTTTTCTAATTAGATACATTTTTTAGAAAATAACCGAAAATATACATGTGTTTCAAAATGTGTTAGTGTTTGATATTTTTCTTAAGTGACAGCTGAACACGAGCTCCACAAGTTTGTGTAAAACCTGATGATCATGTGATCCAGCATGATTTGAGATCATCCAAAGAGCATTTTGTCCTTCAGTGAATGCAACTGACCTAGACAGTTAACATGGTCAATGACACAAATTTGCTTACTTGATAAGTGTTCTAAAAATAGCACATTTTACGTCATAATTGTTCCTGTTTTAACAATGTCAAATCCAAAAAAAATTGTTCTGTATATATACTGACAACAAAAAATATGCACTGCCAATTGTGGGTCTTCAGTCTTGTTTCTGAGGTTTAGCAACTATGCCGCATTATTCCACCAATCCATCAACAGGAAGAATCACTAAGCAACAAATATTTCTGCTTTCTTCATTTCTATTCTTTCATTGTCTTTCACCTGTCACAGTGATCTACTGGTTTGAGTTTCATCCTCGGCCTCACGCTGTCCTGTTACCACCCCCTACACCCACCGTCTTCCAACTGCTCATTCATCGATTTTGGCATAAAGAATAAAGATTTTTTTATAAATATTTCTAAAAGGAGTCTATTATGCTCACAAAGACTGAATTTATTTGATCAAAAATACAGTAAAATAAGTAATATTGTGAAATATTATTACTGTTTACATTTGAACTTTTTTCTATTTGAATAGGCCTATATATTAAAACGTCATTTATTCCTGTTATGCCAAAGCTGAATTTTCAGCAGCCAGTCTTCTCCAGTCATCACATTTAAGAAATCATTTTGCTCAATTATTATTAGTGCTCAGTTGTCAGTAATTGTGGTTCTTATGTTAAATACCGTTTTTGCTATTAATTTGATTCTTATGGCTTGACTAAACAAACTAAAACTCCATGACTTCATCACACACTGTTTTTGTTGCTATTAAATTGCAAGTAGACATTTAGCAGACAGTTACTGTACATTACGTTCCAGCAGGAGCAACTTGAGTGCATTGTTCAAGGGAACAGTAATGACTTATGGCTCGTTTCCACTGAGCGGTAGGTTCAGTACAGTACGGTACGCAATTATGTCCGTTTCCATTGTCAGAAGTCGTGAATGGTACCAAAATAGCGAACCGTACTGTACCACTTTTTTGGTACCCTTTCGTTGGGGTACCGAGCACAGCAAAGGGTACCAAAAGGGTGGAGCTAAACTCACTGCAGAAGTTGATTGGTTTACTAGAATTGTCACTTGTGCATGATACAAGGGGAGAAAGCTTCTCCTTCATTCGTTCCGCTCTGCTGTGTTCGGCTTATTACATCAGAGTGCGCAAACAATATAAAAAAAATATAACAGTGTATTTTATAATTTTATATTTTCACACAGACAAGCCGTTTCTCAATATGCGTTCTTGTCTGTTCTTGTGGACTTGTGTAACGTCATTGCCCGAAAACCCACGTAATTTTCAAAATATTACTG
Source organism: Schizothorax lantsangensis (assembly GCA_027422415.1). Taxonomy (NCBI): domain Eukaryota; kingdom Metazoa; phylum Chordata; class Actinopteri; order Cypriniformes; family Cyprinidae; genus Schizothorax; species Schizothorax lantsangensis. Next base: position 23,580,914 of record CM049839.1, read on the forward strand.
TTATTCTGTCATGAAATGTAGTTTTAAGAGTTTTTCAGGCGAGAACATAGTTGTTTAAAACTCAAATATGCTGTTTATTTATAAATATATAGCGCCTATTTGAAAATTTGTTATGCCGATTTTGAAGCTCCAGGCGATCACCGGGTGCTCAGTGCTCATGTATCCGCATCGAGCAGCCTTACGCTCGGCTAGTCCTTCCGACATTAGCCGCTGGCTCTGATGTCTCTGTAGTGATTAAACATGAGATACAATTTGTTTTGTGTATATTTAACAGGCGTTTGTGGTCTCATGAATCTATTATTTGTTCCTGGTCATATCGTTTTGACTGAGCACAAAGTTTAACTTTATATTTATTTTGAACTTTACCGTAGTAACTTACAGCGCTGACTTTGTAGCATACGTTTGACTGAATTGTTTGCTTTTGTTTTTATTTCCTCTTATATAAGCCTGTTATACTTTGAAATACTTTTATAATGGCTATTATTGGTTATTAAAACTGACATAAAAGAGGCAGAGTTGTGCTTATTGTTGCGCTTTATTGTCGATCGCTACTTTCTGGCATACACCACGCCTATCAAGTAAAGGGTAGTGTTGGCAGTGGAAACACAAGCTGGATCAGGGTGTTCGGTCCCGAACCGTACCGTACTGTACTGTACTGACCGGTACCGCTCGGTGGAAACGAGCCATTAATGACTTCTTCTTCATGACTTGCTTCTTGTGGGTCTTCAGTCTTGTTTCTGAGGTTTAGCAACTATGCCGCATTATTCCACCAATCCATCAACAGGAAGAATCACTAAGCAACAAATATTTCTGCTTTCTTCATTTCTATTCTTTCATTGTCTTTCACCTGTCACAGTGATCTACTGGTTTGAGTTTCATCCTCGGCCTCACGCTGTCCTGTTACCACCCCCCTACACCCACCGTCTTCCAACTGCTCATTCATCGATTTTGAAACTTCTTTAGGGATTTTGGACACAATCTAAAAGGAAATTTAATGCCAGAAATTAATGACTTCCAGTGTGTTTGCTGAAAGAGCACATACAAGGAAAATAAACCATTTACAAACTGATGTTCTGATTAATCCACAGAAGAGATCTTTGGTGAACAACCTCATTGCAACAGTGAAAGGCTATCACCTTTAGTCCACTTTGGTGTCAGTTTGTGAGTTTTTGCATGTGCGTGTATACAATTGTTTTATTGCGGGAGAATTTGTTACATGTTTGTGTTTATTTGAAACTGGAAAGTTCCATGATTCTTTATTAATAAAATGTATTATAGATAAAACTATCAGTTGAGAAAGTACAATTATCCCATTTGAGTCCAGATCCAAATTTTGGGATCTTTATATGGAACAGGCAAACCCAAAAAGCATCACAGTGTGACCAACAGCATTGATCTATTAGTTCTCAGCACTACATTCCATTTAAAAAAAGAACAGCTGCACATTTACACATATACTGTATAATGATTTGATGAAAGGAATTGAGTCTGACCGTTCTGTTTGACCTCTTGTTATAACTTCAAAGATCAGACAGGGCAGCACCTGTGTCTGATATAGCCAGACAGCCTTACCTTCAGCCTTGTGTGACGTTACCATGAACACACCTCAGAAGTTTTCCATTGGTTAGTGTATATGTGTGTCATCTGAGTTGTCTGATTCTGAGTAAAGTCTGTATGCTGTCAGGAGGAGATAAACTCTAATGACCGCTTATTAAAGTAATTTGATAAGTTAAAAGGCCCGGTTCCATTCACACATTATTTGTATTACATTATCTACTTTATGGTGATTTAGGACTTTTTATGAGTCTTAATGGCTAATCTGATGTCACTGTTTTACACTATATTGCTTTAAGGGCCACATCACAAGGTTTCCGAGTGCCATTCTAGCTGGTCTGAAGAGCCTAGCGGCATCTAGTCAACATTTTCTGCATTAACAGAACATTTTAAACAACAAAAAAGAAATGAACAGAGAAGCAACAACTGGCAGGTCCTGTCAATGAAGTTGGTAGACTCTGTATATTCTGTTTGACATGGAATATACCTATTTGTTTATTTATTTGTCTCTCATCTTACTGTGTTAAAAACAAATACATATTTATATTATATAAAAATATATTTATATAATAATCACTACTGTTTAAAAGTTTGGGGTTGGTAAAATTTGAAATGTATTTTTTTAAGTATATTATTCTTTCTCTTCAGAGATACAGTAAAATACAGTAAAATAGTACTATTGTGAAAATGACTGTTTTCTATTTTAATCTTTTTTTTTTTATTGAACTTATTCAAGCAATGACAATGCTGAATATTCAGAAGGCATTACTCCAGTCCTGTACTGTATAAATAAAATAAAATAATTGACAGAAATACAGTTTAAAGATTCAATAATAATATGGCTCAGAGGTCTGATGGACTGAATAGTTGTGGAAAAACTTCACCAGAGGGTGCCCACACTGTTCTTTCAGAAGATAAAAAGTACAATAAATGATCATGAAGTGTGTAAAAAAAAATGGTAAATGCTTTCTCAAGGTCATCTTTCATCTATAATTTCCTTGTATGCACTCCCACACCTGTATGAATGAGGTTATTAAAACGACTGCCATAACAATCTCTGACTAGTGTTGAGCATTTCAAGTTTAATGTGGAGCCTGTGTGACTCAAGCAGAGATCTTAGCAAAGTGACAGTTTTATGGTGATTCAAGCACACATACACACACTCACACACTCATGCTCCTTAACTTCCCTGCACAACACATTTATGTTCCTCAAAGGATGAATGAATTTCTGTGCTGGAAGCAGAGGGCTAATGTATTCTGTGGAGTGTTCACTAGGTTTAAAACTTCGCCAAACTTATCTTTAAATAATCCAAATTCAACATTAAGTATATTTGTTGGTATCCCAGTAGGTTTAGTTTTATATTTCAAAACTAGTTCTACCGATAGACCTGCTGAACACACTAAATAACATCAACTCTTGCCCTACATAGCTGTTAACCATGTGTGATGGTCATTTCTTGCAATATTACAGAACTGACTATTACTCATCAGACCTTTATCTCTAATGGGACTCTGTTTGGCCGTCATGCCAGCATTTCTGAGAAGCTTGTGCCATTATGCGACCCACTGGCCAAGCTCCGCCTCCGTCCCTCCAAGGCTTTTAGGGACAGACCTTCAGGTCATATGTGCTCTGGCTCAGCTGCTGAACCATCATGCAAAAAAAAAAAACTACAGTGTTCGTGTTTGTGTGCCCAGTTTTTATAACGCAATAGAACTGATGTTGCATAACACGCAAATAAGACCCCTGACAGTCATTACTCTAGACCACACTCTCCTGATATGACACACCATTTTTTTATACAATTTTTCGTTGGTACTTTTTGTGGCTGGGTGCTGTTATTGTGCAATGGACCAGTCCCTTGATAGTGCTGATAGTGGGCTCAGGATACTGGTGAGACAGAGAGACCGAGGTGGGATCCAAAAACAGGACAATTACATATTGTGTCCAGGTGGAGCTCATACAGATGTCAGGGTTTTGAACTTGATCAAACAATGTGAATGAAGACCAAAGTCCACACCCATGGCTTGGTCAGCAAACAGCTTATCATAAACTGTAACTTTTGTCTGAGGACAGATGGCCAATTCAGTCTTAGTGTTACAGGACATGTTAACACTTTAGTTTGATCAATTTTCTTTCGTCTTTGACATCTTAGGCAGCTTTTGATGCCCATACACTACAAGACTTTCAAAGTTCTGACTGTCATCACTGTCATTTCACACTGCAGGACTTGGATCAGACAGGTCAAAATATTTAAACTGCTAAATATCTCTCAGGCATTGCTGATACATTTTGTCTCTATTAAGTGCTGATGAAAGGAAAATCAGGTCTAGTGTGTGGGTGGCATTAAGGATTTTTATGTAAATTACTTATGAATCTTGGTGGTAGAGGTTTAGGGCATTACATACAGTATATGGAAAAATTATAAAAATGTCTAACTCCGTTATATATTATACTACTACATTACACCATATATCCCTCATATATAAACATGTCCACACAGGAATGGTATTAGTTCCTTATGGTTTTCTACCAAAAGGTACAACTAATGCTACTATGAGGCAAATATTAATGTCTCTTAATTTATGCATAATTCGAGATAATGCTGTTGTGGTGTCTGTAATATTTGGGTTATGTTTTCGATTTGGGATAGATGTAAATTTATTTTAAACCTTTCTGAACATAAGACAACCCTAGTGAAAAAATAAATATACTAAAATGTATTTGAAATACATGAATTTCATGCTAAGTGTACTACAAATACATTTATATATTTATGTACTTAATACAAATACCTTGCAATTGTACTTTTGGTATACTAAACTGGTATACTTAAAGTCTGCTAAATTGGAACAACTAATTTTGTACTTAATGCACTTTAGTTGTGTGGAAGTAGTGCTGAACTAAAGTTATACTGAAGTATATTTGATTGTGCTAAAGTGGAACTATTGCAAGTATAATTTAAAATATCTTGCTTTTAAAGGCCGATATCGTTCAAAGATCATACAGTCCTCATCAATAGTAACATAAAAACACATTTTAGGCTTAATATTAAGAAATGTGCAATGTGCACAAGAAGTACTCCAAATAAAGTTTAATTATCATTTTTATAATTAAGTAGGCCTATGTCTCGAGCGATATGTCAGTAAATATGTTAATAGATTTGAACTATATTTAGTGTGAAATAAATGTATTTTAAATATATTACTTTTTTACTAGGGAAGAGCACTCTGTCCCAAAAAAAAACTGATTTTTCACTTGTGCAGTGTGTTGCGTAAAAGTGCTGAGTAGCAGTACCAGGGGGCCGATTCTGAAATGCATTAGAAAGTATTAAAAGTTATTTGCCTACTGAAATTAAACATGATTTTTATATGTTCCTCTTTGGTTTTTGTTTATATATTCTGTAGAAGTACATTCAGACACTTGTTTTTAGGTTACAAATGAGTGACATTCACCAACACCATGTGCAGTATGTCTAATGAAAATACATAATATGGCTTGAACATAACACTCCATGATTTTTTATTCATTTATTTGGATTTATTAATCTGTGAAACAATATAATAATTTAGTGTTTGCTTAACATAATGCAGGTATAGTTCCACACTTGTAGGCTCTTCACCTAACAGAAATGTTTCCTGAGAGCTAGAGATGAGCATGCATCTGCATTCACTCAGAGGTGATTTACACAGCTTATCTGTTCATATGGAGGGTTTCAGTAGGGAAAAGGTTATTGCATTGTAGTCAATCACTTCACACTGTTAATGGGGCCAATATGTCATCAAATGTTGCAATGCAAAAGGCTTGGAGGGGTGAAAGGGTCTCATCAGACCCCGTTATTACAAATACCACGTCCGAAACCTTGCTGCTTTGCGGCCTAGTTAGTCAATGACTTTACAGGCCACAGTTTTTTGTATAAAGGCAACTTGTAAGGAAATAGTTTTTAGACAAAACACCATATCTTCATGTCTAATGACCTAGAATAACTTTGAGTAAGCATTAGACCAAATAAATACAATTAAAATTGCTTGGTTGAGTCAAAGTTAAGAAAAATGGGCATTAAATAATAAGCAAAATTGAATAAAATGACTTAATTTTATTAAGTCAAGACAAGATTTGGATGTGACTTGATGCCTCTTTATCTCAGTATGCTATTGTATTGATGACCTTAAAGCATCATAAAGACTTTTATGGTTTATTGCATTCTCTTTGTAGCTAGAAAGCTCCAGTCTTGTTGTAATTATGAAAAACAGTGACCAATATTGTCTTCAGAATTTCTGCTTCGTGTTCTGGCATATGATGAGTTTGGATGATGTTTAAATAATCACAGGTTTTTCATTTTTTGGGTGAACTAATCCGTTAAGGGAACCTGGGATGCATCTTGACCATACACAGGGGAAGAGCGGCCTCACAGAAGTAGAGATGCTAAGCTGGATTTATGGCAGCAGTGACGCCATTAACTTCAGGTGCTCGTCCTCACTTGCTGCCAGCAGTGTTGCGCTTTCAAATGGCAGTGGTGCAAAAACATGCTGATGTTTTTGTACCTTTGCCATTTAAATACTGAAGATCCAGCTAAGTCCCGGAAGGCCAGTCTGTTCGAGTGCAGAAGAATATCAGTGGATTAGCTTTATCAGACACATACTCAGCATAATAGCTGGTGATATATTATCACCATCAAACTTTGAGTTCGAGACTCAGGAACAGAACCACAGGAAAAAAAGAGATAAGGACGAGGGTAAAAGAATGTCCTTTGTGTTTAAAGTCCACAGAACAATCTCAGTCCCTGTTAGGTTCAATGGTCTAGTTTTACAGCTCACTGACTACCATATCTTATCCAGAGAGAGTGAGTTTTTAGGTGTTCGTGGAAACATTCCTGCGGATTAACAGGTGTCGTTCATACAAAGCTGAATGTGGTGGCATGACCTCTTAATACTATTTCATTTGGTCACGGCTGTGAAACCTGTCAAAAAACGGTGCATTTAAATCTGATATCAGGTGTCAGATTTAATCATAAAAAATATCTCTGGTGTAGCAGGTTAACAACCTGGTTCCAGATATACCTGATTTAGCTGACTCAGATTGGGAATTCTTTCCTTGTCATAGGGTGAGACAGGAAATGCCGTGTTACCGCAAGTACATTCTGCTGCTGCAGAGTCATGACACTGGATTTGATTTCATACTTTGAATCCACCTCAATATATCCCACACATACCACACCCAGTAGCTCTGTGCATATTCAACTGGCTGAAAGGTAATGTAAACCAGGACTTGTGATTTATGGTCTTGAGCATCTTCTGTAAATCACAATGTGGGACTTTTTTCCTGTGAAACCATGTGTCATTATCACCACCACAACCAGTTGACAGAGATGGGAGTGATGGGCCTTTTCGGCTGTTGTTGTGTGCATGTCAATGTGCCTGTGTGTGTGTGTGTGTATGTGAGAGAAAGAAAGAGAGGTAAGAGTGAAGAGTAAGAGCGACAGGGCTAATTATGAAAGGAGACAGTCTGAGGGTGTTTATGTGCGGAGAAGGGAAAAACATGTATGACAAAAAAAATAGAAAGCACAACCGTACATACTTGCAAAATACAAGAACAAACAAATGCTAAAGAGCTAAACAAAATGTCTGCTCCCATTTAAACAGCGTTTAAATGCTTCAAAATGCTATTTGTCAGTATTATCCTATTCTTTGAAGAGTCTTGAACAAATAATCCTGGAATGTGGATATCTGTTTGTGTGCATATGCTTGTGCATGTCTGTGATTGTAACATCTAACTTTAACATTTTATTCTTAGTTGTCAGAAGCAATGTAGCAATAACAGCAACCCTGATTATCATGTAGTATCCAGATGCATGACATTTTTTAATGTGAATTGAAGGGTAGCTGACTTTCATTCAGTGTGTTCAGTAAAGTTGAACTGAGGATTCTGGAGTGTGATTAGCCAACGGATTAAATGTTAGTATTTAAGGTCAGGTTTTTTATTATTTTTGTTTAACATTTTATTATTGTTTTTAGAAACAGAATGCACAGGTATGTTTGGAGTACTTGTATTAATTACATCTCTTGTTTTTATTTGGAAATGTTTTCCAGAGGGTTCTCTTGTTATTGGGGTTTAGTGCTTGTGGAGGGAGTGAAGACACGGTGGGCTTGTTTCTACAAACATTCTCAGACCCAGTCAAGGCTGCCAGTCATCCTGGAAGGATAGTCATGTTGTTTTACTTTGCAAAAAAGCAAACAGTATAAATACTTATACATGGTGGATCATGATCTGATTAACTGACAAACTTTGTTTGGTTTGGTTTCGTTTCGTTACCATCTCTGTGAAATGAATCTAAATAAGCACTTTCTCTTAAAGAGCTAAGACAAACATTTTGAAAAGTTTATGTGATGTGTATTTTTCCCCTGAAATGTATTTGGAAACAAACACATAAATAGATGGCGTTTTTTTATTAATTACTATGACTCAACTGAACATTTAGTGAACTTAACATTATTTCACTATTCAAGAGTGAATAAATATACATTATTAAGCAATAAAGATTTTTTTACACTACTGTTCAACATAATTATAGCTAACCAGTAAGACAAACATATTCCATGATTGTGTTAAGTTTACCCTTACCAAAATTAACCATGGTTTTATTATAGTAAAAGTGTTGTAACCATGTTTTTCTTTTAATTGATTACCATTTGTATAACCATATTTTACTACAGATATCATGGTTAAACTATGGTTAGTGTAGCAAAACCATGGTTAATTTGTGGTTACCATGGTTTAACTAACAATGTTTTTTTTTGGTTTTATTTGTAGTAAAACCATGGTTAATTATTGTAAGATGAGTAATGTGTAAAACAATTTCTCGATTAAGGCAATAATTAAGGCATAACTATACATTATCCTGCCTATTGCATGACTATTCTCACTTACAAAATAAAATAATAATGTGGACATGAAATTTCTGTTGAAACAATTTTATAAATTAAGCTGTATATTTTCAGCTTAGCTTCCACTAAGAAAAAAAATGGTCCATTGCAATCTGCAAAACAATCAGCCTAGTAACAAGACGAACACTGCAGCGATATTACGTGCATATGTTGTGCAACAGTAGGCTAACTAAATGAATCAGCTGTTCAACAGATTTAAGTGCCTGACTTACAATTATCTCTCTTAATTCTCTGATTTCATAATACACTTGATGCCAGAGTTCAGCAGAGCCCAAAACGTCCCATTACATTTTTGAACAAATGACTATGATTATGATAATGATGATGAGTATTATTAGTTTTTTGCTAATATTATTTTATAAGCAGAAAAAAAAAATGCTATTTAAAGTTCCACCATGCCAAAGCTGACAGATCACAGCAGGACTTCACAAACAGACTGAGAGGTGTAATAATTCTTCTTTTTTCTTGTATTGAGGAACAGCTTCACTGCTGAGTGATTGAAGACTTCCTCTACTAACATCGCTTGGCCAAACTCTCCAAAAGGGAAAACACAATTATATTGTGATCATTGCGTGTGTGCAAAGCTTTGGGGACTATTACAGGCACATCTGGCCTCACTGAGCATGACTGCTTACTGTCTTTATCATATTCAATTAATCCTTGGCCTGATCAAAGATCCCTTTCACTGATCAGAAACAATGCATTCAGCTTTGTCCAACAGTGTTAGGAAAGAACTAGTTAGGGCCAACTGTAATACAAGGCTAAGAATAGAGTTCACATTTGTCAATGATTTATTGTTCTTGCAAACTACCAACCAGATGAGAGAGAGAGACACGGGGCCTTGATAAAACCTAAATCAGTTTTAGTTCAACAAAGGTTTGTAAAACAACAGCAGATATTTACGTCATTGGTTAGTCTTGGCGTTCAGGCTGGTGATCATATTTCCACTATTATGGATCCTTAACACCAATTAACCAGTTCTCTGATGCAGATTAAGTTTGAGTTGTTGACTTGTACATACAGTATGTACCTAAAAGTGTTGGGACATTGAGTCACAATTAAAATATCAAACCAAACAGTATCTGCAAACTATTAACTATGGACATGTTGCACTAAGTTTGTAAACAAGGTGTCCAAATGCTTTTTTTAACAGCATAGCAATTATTTGATCATTTAAACAAATGTCACTTGGTTTGATATTTTATCACCTAACGCAATGGCACGGATACATTTTTAAGTGTGACTTAAGTGTCCAAATACTTTTTGGGGCCACTGTATGTTTCTATGCCAAGATACTTGTGCTTTTAGATTTGCTCTAAAGTTCTCAACTTTCTCAGACAACACTGCACCCTAGTGGGTGCAAGACAAAGTTAATACAAAGAAGTTTGTTTCACCATTATAAAGAGTTAGCTTGTATTTTTATTCCATGAAGAAGTAATCACTAAAGCCTAAATTGAATGTTTAAAGGTTGAAGATTCATTATGTGTTTGGATTCTCGGTTAAAGGCAAGTAAGACTTTGGCATCACGTCATGGAATATTTGTTTAGATGACTCATACTTTACTGACACAGGTACTGGCAGTCAATGACACTGTGTTGTGTGCGTGTTCCCATGTTCTTAGAGTACAGTTTGTTCATTGTTGAGTAAATCTGCACCTAAAGTGTAAATCATGACTAACGCTGTAGTTAAACACGATCCGCAAATGACGGGAAAAGTCTTTGACAGGAAGTCAAGAGGGTTGGTTCATCCTCTCACCTGATGACAGACTGACAGAACAATCAAAAAACAATTACGTGCCAAAGGAAACTTGGTGTACTCAAACAAGACTGTGTGTGTGTTGAAAGGTATTGGCCTAAATAAGTGTTGATGGTGCATTGCTCAAAATACAAAAAATATAACTTAAAATACAAAAGTCTCTGAAAGAAAGTTTTAAATGATGCGTCATATGGGCGCACGAGCGTCACTGCAGAAGTTGTGCTGAAGAATATTGGACACAAGCAATAAAAAGTCACTGATATCTGATTAATGTCTTTCACGCTGTCTCTTCACTGAGTTAAAATAATTCCCTCAATCCCTCATCAGTCTGAGATGCACGCTGATGCTGAAATTTCAACACATTTCATCAGTTAGTGTCTCCACTGATGCAACCATGGCCCAATAAGCACTGGTACTGGAGGAGGAGAGAGACACCCAGTGTCCAAGATGAGAAACACACACACAAACACACACCGACTCAACTAGAACATTCTCCAAGCATAAATGAAATGTACTATATAACATCTTATGCTATAAAGTGAAATACAAGCTTACAAGAGAGAGACCAGGCTTTATTTGTGCATGTGTTGTCCTTCGATATCTGTTTCATACATAAAAAAAATCAAATAAATATTTTAAATATATGCATTTGATGAACTATGAAAAATGAGTGAACATTTACAGCTTAGTCTGTAAGTGCTGTAGCTACGAGTAAAGAGCTTTCGAAATCCAGTCTCGGTAAGATACAAAATATAAAGTAGACACAAACTTTTACAAGAAAATTACACTAATAATGTGAAGCTTAAATAAAAAAAGTGCAATGTTTTTACTTATTAATGTTGAAAAGTTCTGTCCCCCTTCCCTCCCTTACTGAGGTCCCCTTTAGAAAAACAATTGCCCCTCCAGTTTGTACGCTCTACCGCAGATTCTTGCAACAGTGTGAAGGTCTATATGAGTATGTGAGTGCTTCACGAGTTCACTTGATTAGCTGCTGCTAGAAGTGATGCAAATAAAGAGTTCGGCCTCTGTATCAGGTCCTGTGGTGGATCAAACTCAACCACCTGGAAGAAAACAAAATTAGGCTTATTTAATGATGCTATTATATATTTATGTTGTTTGCAGTGTCAATTTATATATAAGAAGCAGTGGATCACCTTGCCCTGGTCCATGACAAGTATGCGGTCACTCTCCAATACCGTGTTGATTCTGTGGGCGATTGTGAGCATAGTGCAGTGCTGGAAGCCATCTCTGATGGTGTGCTGGATCATGCTGTCAGTCTCGGAGTCTATAGACGCTGTCGCCTCGTCCAGTAGAATGATCTATGAACACAATTTTATCAGACACTTCAAGAGCAAGGAATATTTTCGAGGGGATTCTGGGTGTGTTTGTGTTTTTACTCTTGAATTGCGGAGGAGCGCTCTAGCCATACACATCAGCTGCCGCTCTCCGACCGAGAAATTCTCTCCATTCTCCACTACTGGAGAGTGCAACTTCTCTGGCAGTTTAGCAATCTGTGAGAGAGAGAGAAAGAGAGAGAGAGAGAGGTGTGGATGATTTAACACCTGAATGCCTGAGTGTTTCTTTTATATTCTATGACTATTATATTCTATTGCTGTTTCTCTATTCTTTTTTATGTTACCAATGCCCAAAGTCTGAGGTACTGAGAGGAATTTAAGCAGATGTTACGTCTATGTTTCATCACTATAGTGCAGCTCACACTAACATGCCCACTCTTATATTGTGATTTTTCTTTGCTCTCTCAATAAATTATATCCTCACATAAAAGGCTAGATTAACTTAATGATGTTTGAGCTGCTCCTTGTAGAAACCGTGACTGTTGAAATCACAATGAAATCATGGCACCCCACAGATCACCTGAAAGCTAACTTTATCATAATGAGTGAATGGAGTTAAAGTGTCAATTGATCAAATGCCAAATACTTATATAAAAAGGTATTGTTCATCAAGTTTGAAACTTTGGAAGCCTGTAGCTGAAAAAAAGTGAGCATCCAAGCTGTTTTCTGCTATGTGGAACATGTATTGCTTGTAGGCCTCATTCAAGTCTTTACCGTGTCCTTCATGAAGGTCTTTTCTAAAGCAAGCCAGAGCTCCTCATCTTTGTAGTTGTTAAAAGGGTCCAGGTTATACCTGTATAAAGTAACCACACAACAAAACACTTTGAAGTCACCATAAAATCTAAATCAACAATTCTTCTTTTTTAATGGAATGTTGCAATGTTTATTATAAATTAATTATCAGTGCAAATCATTATTTTTTTTAGAAACCAGTGAACTAACATTTATTGTTTGAAATAAAATATATATTTTTATAAAGTATTTTATTTTTGCCAAGGCAACATTTCTCATTTTCATTGAGTTTAACTTGATGTACTAATAAGTAGAACTAAAACAAAAATGAATGAAAATTATATGGACATATTTATAAAAAAAAAAAAATAATAATAATAATGACAAAACAGAGCAAAATTACTAACTAGGCATTTAACTAAAATAGACAACAAAGAAATTATAAAACTAAAACTATTTAAAAAATATTCATAAAAGTTAATAATATAATACACTCTCAGAAATAAAAGTACCCTTTCAAAAGGTACACCTTTGTACTGTATTCACCCCTAAAAGATACATATCAGTACCTGAAGTGTATATTAGTACATTGTGAAAGGGTACCACCCCATTGACAGCTTTTGTACCTTTTTTCTGAGAGGGTACCATTTCAGTAATACTAAAATAACACTGCTCTTCGCTGATGATGTGCACAAATGAATGCTGGGCAAAAAAGTTGTCCAATAACAGACAAGTTTCATTCCCTCTCGTCAAGGAACCGTGTTACTCATGTGAAAAAGGTCACAGAAATTAGCAGACAGCAAAAATCCAAATAAATTCCAGATAGACAATATCAAGCCCTACCCTTTTTTTCCGTTTGAGAAGCCATTTACATCAGTAACAATTTCTGGTTCATGCCAACTATAGTGACTATTTCTATAGTGACCACAAAATGTACAAGATTATAATATACACACAATATGTACATTAAGGTTCTAAGTATCAAAGATCACTGCCAATTAATTTTTCATAATTGCATAATCCTTGTAATTGCAAATTAATTTTTGCAGTTGTGATATTTCACAATGGCTGTTGTAAATTTCAGTTTCAAGTCATTTTAAGTGAGGTGATTCACTGGTAGAATAAGTACCAATTGTGAATAAGATAGTAGAAGAGTGGAAGAGTTGAAAGGTGAGAGGTCACCTGACTGTGCCGATGAAGAGTACAGGATCCTGTGGTATGACGGAGAGTTGGCTGCGAAGATCTCTCAACCCCAGCTTGCAGATGTCCAAATCATCTATAAATATAGTGCCCTCAGCCGGCTCTGCCAAACGGAACAATGCCACACCAAGAGTGGACTTCCCTGAATCAGAAAGAGAGGGTCAACGAATTATCAATTTCAGAAAGATCTGGCAGAACATCCTCATTCATAGTGCAAATGCCTTTACTGATATGCACAAGCTGCTTTATGCTTTTTATGAAGTGAACAACATATTTTAGTACATATCACGACTTTCTATTTCTGAACTTAACCCAGGTAACGGTCAATATTAACTGTCAATATTAACTTATGACAATAATAAGAGAAAATTAAACTTAAAATTTAAAACTGAAAACCTAAATTAAGCTTTGAATAAAACATAATACATTCTCTCTCACCAGAGCCAGTGCGTCCCACAATGCCGACTTTTTCCCCTGGCTTAATATTTATGTGGAGATTATTGAGGACTATGGGTGTGTTGTCCCTGTATCTCATACTGTAGTTTTTAAAGGTAATGGCGCCCTCCTGTGGCCAGCCGGCGGGAGTATTCACATCCTTGACACTTCGTGGACCCTCTGATACACAACTCTACAGTACACAAGCACGCAGGGATAAGAAATGAAAACTATCTTCTAAAATGAATATGAATGCATGATATACTGAGGTAAGCTTAATGTTTAAGTCTCTTACCGTAATATACTCCAGCAGCCTCTCTACACTGGTAAACTTCGCCTCCACCTCGGTGGACAATCTCACCACATACTGAAGGATTCCTGTCAACTGTAATGACAGAAATACAAGAAACGTGCTCAGACATCTAGTTGAATTTGACATAATATAAACTTTCATTTGTGAACCTACTGTTCTAGTCTGTGAGAGTTACCTGTATTGTGTAAGATAAGGCCAGGCCCTTTTGAGAAGGGTTTATGTCCTCATTGGAGCTGAGCACTACAAAAAGTGCCACTATCAGAGTAACAGAAGCGGACAGGAAGTCTAACCAAAATGCCAGCCAGCGAGTCCCACAATTAAACAGCATGAAGTGGTTTGAGTTGGTGTCACTCAGCATCTTAAACCTGTCATTGGAAACACATAAACAATATGTGACTTTCAATTCATTGCTTTGCCTTCTACATTTATTTAATGTGAAGTCAACATACAGTCAGTTGGACTACTAAACAATTAGTGACAGCTTCTGTGTGAAGAACAAAAAAAAAATTCTTAACTTTTTCTACCGAGTTCTCTTGGATCTTATGGCCTAAATGTTATTTCAAGTTATACAACAGTTAGTTCTGGTCCTTGAATCTATTTGGCCGTATATGGTCCAACAGCACCAAGTACTCCAGAGTGCAATCTGGACAATTGGGGCGGGGCAACACGTGTCACTCCGCCCACCCCCAAATCCATTGGTTTATAACACGGCAAATCTTATTGGTGTAGACCCGAGCATGCGCATTCCTTTGTGTACGATTTTGTAATTGATTTGGCCATATTACAGAAATATTATGTGCTGACTCTAGAATCTTAGGCCTATCTTAATTATTATCTGTTTAGTAACCATGGTAATTTTAGTCAGTCAGATGAAGTCATTGTTTACAACTCTTGATGACAGCACCTCACCTCCATGAAGTTGGCCCCACCCAACGCAAAACGTCGCCAAAATAGTCTCAATCGTTTGTGCTCCGTTTGTGCTGGTTTGTGCTGTAAAAAATTTAGTTTGTGCTGCTTTGGTTTTTTAGATATTAAAATAATATTTATAGGTCATTCTGAGGTCACTCAGCACCCCACATACTCCAAATTCACTCCAAATATTCTCGTTTGTTTGTGCTTAGTTTGTGCTGGTTCGTGCCGGTAAAAGTTTCATTTGTGCTGCTTCGGTTTTTAAAATATTAGACATTGAATTATAGGCGATGACGTCACCAGCCCCCCACATGCTCCAAATTTACCCAAAATAATCTTCTTTGTTTGTGCTCCATTTGTGCTGGTTTGTGCCGTAAAAAAAATCATTTGGGCTGCTTCAGTTTTTTTAGATAGGCTATCAAAATATTATTTAGTGATCATTCTGAGGTCATGCTCCAAATTTACCCCAAATAGTCGTCTTTGTTTGTGCTTCGTTTGTGCTGGTTTGTGCCGCAAAAAAAATTGTTTGTGTTGCTTCGGTTTTTTAGATATTAAAATAATATTTATGATCATTCTGAGGTCACTCAGCCCCTCACATGCTCCAAATTTCCCCTAATAGTCTCGTTTGTTTGTGCTGGTTTGTACCGGTAGTATTTTTTGTTTTTACTAACGTCTTTTTTAACAATACAGTTAGGTAATATGGTAAAATTCAAATGGCAAAACAAATCACATGAAATAGTCGCAGTCACTTAATTGTTAGTAGGTTAATTGTCGTTCAATTAGGCTAATTAAACAGAAAAAAACGACTTGGGCCCATTTCATTATGTCTTTACAAAACAAAAACAAAAAAATAACAAAAATAAATAAATAAATAAAATAAAGACTTGATAGGCCTATTTTCATTTCTGCGCACAAATAAAACATGCATTAGCCTACTGGCCTATTCAATACTTTTGTGTTCATTCGTTTTTCCTTTTTTAACCATGATGGAAAAAAAGAAAAAAAAGAATGGTTGTTGTATTTTTAAATGCCCTCCTGAAAACCAAATTTGAAATTAGAACTTTACACACAAAATGCTGCCCGAAAAAGTAAAATGTTGATTTTCTTTTTTTTTTGGTTTATGACTTATTGCACCTTTAGTAAGCATTTGAAAAATGCACAAATCAATCTAGAATTTTTTTTTATTTTAACAAGTTTTCTTTGGCCAAATTAGTGGCTATTAAAAGTAGGCTAATGCTTCTCCAGCAAGTTCAGTTTAGAACTATCTCTGTGCTAGATCATTGATGGGGAGCTGGGCTATTAATAGTAAATATGACCAAAACAGGATATTATTATTATTATTTTTATATGAATAATAAAATCGCTATATAGACGCATTTCAAGTGTTTAAGTGTGTGAGACTTATCGCTCTAACTGTATGATATTATTATTTTTTCCTGCGGAAAGAACTTAAAATAGGCCAACTCCTTCATTTTTGGATGTGCTTTCTGTCGTCTCATGCAGTCTCCGTGAATGGAGCGCATCACAACAATGAACCGGCTCACAGACGCAAGAAATAAATCTATAGAAATCTTGAAATGCCAATTCAAATAAAAAAAACAAATCTTCTCTAATTATGTGGTCCATATGAAAGGTACATTTCTCTATTAAAGGCACATCCATTAGCCTACCGTGGAGATGGTTATCAGCGTAGGCTTTTGGCAACTTCATCTTTGCAGCCGACACTGACTGAGAAAGCACTAGTTTAGTAATAAGTCTTCTTTCCCCCCCGACGCATTTATAATCAATACTTTTGCCGCGGTGCTTTGCAGCAAGCTTTATGCGCTGGAATATGCTATGCCTAAATTCCTATATATTAAAGGATGGTTTATTATATTAATCATTTAAATATAAAAGTGTGACTAGACTAGGAAAAAAATCTTTAAAAAGGTCAGTAGCAAAAACGAAAATATTACCAGCACAAACGAAGCACAAACAAACGAGACTATTAGGGGAAATTTGGAGCATGTGAGGGGCTGAGTGACCTCAGAATGATCATAAATATTATTTTAATATCTAAAAAAACCGAAGCAACACAAACTATTTTTTTTGCGGCACAAACCAGCACAAACGAAGCACAAACAAAGACGACTATTTTGGGTAAATTTGGAGCATGACCTCAGAATGATCACTAAATAATATTTTGATTTTTTTTTACGGCACAAACCAGCACAAATGGAGCACAAACAAAGAAGATTATTTTGGGTAAATTTGGAGCATGTGGGGGGCTGGTGACGTCATCACGTCAATGTGTAATATTTTAAAAACCAAAGCAGCACAAATGAAACTTTTACCTGCACAAACCAGCACAAACTAAGCACAAACGATTGAGCCTGTTTTGGGTGAATTTGGAGCATGTGGGGGGGCTGAGTAACCTCAGAAAAAGACTATTAAATATTATTTTAATATCTTAAAAACCGAAGCAGCACAAACAATTTTTTTTTATGGCACAAACCAGCACAAATGGAGCACAAACAAAGAAGATTATTTTGGGTGAATTTGGAGCATGTGGGGGGGCTGGTGACGTCATCGCCTATAATTCAATGTCTAATATTTTAAAAACCGAAGCAGCACAAATTAAACTTTTACCGGCACGAACCAGCACAAACGAAGCACAAACAAACGAGACTATTTGGGGATAATTTGGAGTATGTGGGGGGGCTGAGTGACCTCAGAATGACCTATAAATATTATTTTAATATCTAAAAAACCAAAGCAGCACAAACAATTTTTTTTAGAGCACAAACGGAGCACAAACGATTGAGACTATTTTGGCGACGTTTTGCGTTGGGTGGGGGGCCAACTTCACGGAGGTCAGCACCTCCGGGTTCTTCAGGCTGAATAGCGCTTCATTCATATTTCCTTGAGGATCGGCAGGCCGCGGATCAGCACTAAATTGGGATTTTATACGCAAATTATGATAATTTAGAATAATTTAGATGTATTTTCGAGATGGACAAACACGAACATAAGCGGCTGATTTTACGTTTTAAAGCACAACAAAAGAGATGTTACGTTGCTCAATGCATAGGTTATAAAGTGCTAATAAAATGCTTTAATGGCAAGCTCAGTGTTTCCTTGTTTATATCTTAATAAAATATTTGAGCCTATGTTGATTCTCTTACAGTTTTTAAAAGGTTCCTATAGTAAATAAGTGTCCATGACATCAGATATTAAAAATCCAATTATTTATTGCCCTCATTGTGTGTGCGTGTTCTAATCTGTGAACGGGATGAATTTAGATTCCGTTTTTAACGCTCGATCATTGTAGCCATATAGACCTGCATAAATATCAAATATTAAATCACTCTGAGCTGTAAATCTGTGCAATAGGTACGTGAGCACTTTTAATGAGTAAAAGAGACCTTATTGCTTAAATACGCACTAAAGCACATTAATAATAATAATATGTATTTGCTGTAGGTCAGATTTAATAACAGCTGTTTTAGTACACAAAAACATTTTGTCATGAGCCGGGTTTGATTCCAGTTTCCTTTTCTTCTCTATTTCTCGCTTTGCCTCTTAGTCTCAGCTGTTCGCGTTCACAATCAGCGCTCGCGCTGATTGGGACGGCACCTGTTTCCTTTTAACGCAGATTTGTTCCTCTATTTCTACCTGTGTGTTGCTAGACTACTTTGTCTGATTATTATGCTTTGCAGCCATTCTGCCAACTCTCTTTTGATCTTCTGCCAGAACTGTTTTTTGTCTAGGACTGTTTTTGTCTAGTCCTGTCGAGTCCTGTCAAGTGTCTGACGTATCTCTGCACAGCCTCCCAGTTGTCGGCTGCCTGTGGTCCATTTGCCTTCGGGCGCAGCCCTCCGGACTGTTCTGCCTTCTGTGGAAGTTGCTGCTCGCTACTCCGGCCGGGACCGCACATCCCCTCGCTCAAGTCAAGTCAGCTACTGGGTTCCAGTTTTGTTTTGTTTAATCCCAGTTCTGTGAATGCCTTTTCTGGCTAGCGAACACAGACTGCCTGAGTTCGTATATTGAAGAATTATATTGAAGAATAAATATTCTATGTTTTGACTTGCCTTCTGCCTCTGGATCCTTTTGTGCTGACAGAATAATCAGACCAAGACATGGACCTGGCGAAGGAGACTCCCATTTGCTTTGTAGTGAGAATGCAGGGCGTGATGCTGGGCCGACATGAGGTGGAGCTCGTTGCCGTCAAGCACGCCGTGGAGATCCTGTCCACCCAGGTTACGGAGCTAACCGGTCAGTTACAGAGTCTGCGTTCCACCCTATCCTCTCCGCAGCCTCGTTATCTCCCTGAACCACGCGTCAATAATCCACCTTGTTACTTTGGACAGCCTACTGAATGCCGAGCTTTTTTTTACACAGTGTGAGGTGATTTTTTTCCCTACAACCCACGACTTATGCCGAGGACCGCTCCAAGGTAGCTTTTGTACTTTCTCTCCTGACTGGGCGGGCCCGCGACTGGGGAGCGGCTGTGTGGGGGTCTGAGGCCGGCTGCTGTGAACTGTTTTCTGCCTTTAAAGAGGAGATGGTAAAGGTCTTTGACCGCTCCGTTTATGGACACGAGGCTTCTCGACAGCTGGTGACACTTCGCCAGGGGAGGCGGTCAGCCACCGATTACGCCATAGAGTTCCGCACCTTAGCAGCCACCTGCGAATGGAACGAGCAGGCTCTCTCTGCGCGTTTTCTGGAAGGTCTCTCTGGGCAGATCAAGGAGGAGATTCTTTCTCGTGATCCGCCCACCTGTTTGGACCAATTGGTCGAGCTGGCCATTCGTCTCGACAAGCGTTTTGAGTTGCGCCGTCGCGCACGCTACTCCACGCCAGAGCCAAGGACAGTCCCACCTATTGTCTCGCCCCCCGCAGTGGTTTCGCCTGTCCCAGATCCTATGGAACTGGGGGGTCTTCGCATCTCCACTGCTGAGCGTCAGTGTCGCATCACAGGGGGGCTCTGCATGTATTGTGGCACACAGGGACATTTCGCCACAAGGTGTCCAGTAAAAGAGAGGGCTCGCCAGTAGACCGGGGAGTACTGGCGAGCGTGACTACCTTTTCCCCATCTCACAAGGCTCGTACCTCCCTCACTGCCCTCCTGCGCTGGGGTGGCTCTACCTTTTCCTGCGCAGCTCTGGTTGACTCGGGGGCCGAAGGGAACTTTATGGATGAGAGGTGGGCACTTGATCACGGCATACCTGTTCAGGAGTTAAACGACCCTATAACTATCTATGCCCTGGATGGTCGCATCCTTTCCAGGATTCTTCGTGCCACAGCTCCAGTGAGCCTCACCATTTCCGGCAACCACCAAGAGACTATTTCCTTTTTTGTTTTTAGTTCCTCTCTCTCGCCCATCATTTTGGGGCATCCCTGGTTAACTCAACATAACCCTCAGTTTAACTGGGTAGATGGGACTATTTTTTCTTGGGGGTTGTCTTGTCACGTTAAGTGTCTTATCTCGGCTATGCCTGCTGTGTCTTCTGTTCCTGTCTTTCAGGAGGAGCCCGGTGATTTGTCAGGTGTTCCGGAGGAGTACCACGATCTGCGAGCGGTGTTCAGACGGTCACGGGCCGCTTCTCTTCCTCCCCATCGACCGTATGACTGCAGCATTGACCTGGTCCCGGGTAGCACGCCCCCTCGTGGTAGACTTCATTCCTTGTCCGCTCCCGAACGTGAAGCGCTCGAGAGATACCTTGCCGACTCGCTGGCCGCCGGTACCATTGTTCCTTCCACCTCTCCCGCCGGGGCGGGGTTCTTTTTCGTGAAAAAGAAGGATGGCTCTTTGCGTCCCTGCATTGATTATCGTGGGCTTAACGAGATGACTATTAAGAACCGGTACCCGCTACCTCTCATGTCATCTGCCTTTGAAATCCTGCAGGGAGCAAAGATTTTCACGAAATTGGATCTCCGCAGTGCGCATCAAGGAGGGAGATGAGTGGAAGACTGGGTTCAACACTCCCTTAGGTCACTTTGATTACCGGGTACTTCCGTTCGGGCTCGTCAACGCTCCAGCTGTTTTTCAAGCATTGATTAACGATGTCTTGAGGGACATGCTCAATATTTTTGTTTTTGTTTACCTGGACGATATTCTTATTTTTTCTAATTCTCTCCAGGAACACGTCCTGCACGTGCGCCGGGTGCTACAACGCCTGTTAGAGAATCGTCTTTTTGTTAAGGCAGAGAAATGCGTCTTTCATGCCAGTTCGGTTTCGTTTTTGGGTTCGGTCGTGTCCGCCGAAGGCATCGGTATCAGAGCATGTGAGCGGAGCGAGCGCGGAGCGCGCGAAATATAGTCGGAGCGCGGAGCGGGTTTTTATCCAAAGGCCGGAGCGATCGCTCTGTCTCGCTCCTGTTCCGCTCCGATACCGCTCACACCACGAGCCTACCCAGCAGGCACCAGACGTCTATGTAACGTCAGGTTGACGTTGGACATGACGTCAGACAGACGTTGGATTTTGGTTGAAAATGAAAATCGGGTTGACGTCAATATTTGATGTCAATTTGACGTTGGCTTAACGTTGGATTTTGGTTACACAACCTAAAAACAACTAGATCTCAACGTCAGCTGACGTCAGTATTGGACATCAATTTAACATTGACATTAGACGTTGGATTTACATTGGATTTTGGTCACCAGACGTCGCAACCAAAATTTAACCAAATACCAACGTCTTATGACGTTGTGTGCCTGTTTTGTGCCTGCTGGGTAGGGCATGCACAAATCCACCCAGAATTCACCTGTGCCTTCAACAATTAACAAAACTGTCAGCCTACACTTCAAAAATCGTTCGTTGTGAAGGAGAGATGGAGTTGATGAAATATTTCCAAAAGCAAACCGACAGGTCATACAGGTGCACAATTCCTGTCAAAAAAAATAGATGATAACGATGTTGAACATGAACAGGAATGTGGTGATACGATTTCAGTAAGTAAGGATTCGTATTTTAATCTAAAAAGACACATCATGCGGAAACATGACAGTGTGCTGCGCGAACATGGGGAGGCCAGAGCAAAACGTGAGTATTTTGAATATGGTTGAAATAGGAAATATTGGCTAATAATCAATTAAATAAGTTTTGTCATACGAATATTTTAATGTAGCCTACTTAACCCTGTCCGTGATTTTTTATTTCATAGATTTTATATTTCAAAATACTATTTTGACTGATGTTGCTGTGAGTTCTTTATAGGATATAGGCTGCGTGGCGGACGCGTCACGGAGCGGGTTTGCTGCGTGTTGATTTTCCTTTCCGCGCCTATGTTAACAGATTAGAGCAGCCACACTGCCTGCGGAATATGTGCGTATCAGGTGCGCGGTCTAACCACACTGCAACCGCGGCCCCGCGACAGAATAGAAGTGAAGCGGATTTTTCCGCAGCAGTTACGCAACAACCCCGCTCCACGTCCGTCACGCAAACAGTGTGTCCCAAGGCTTCGGTTGAAAACGGCAGGTGTTAGGCATGCAGAGGAATTTAAAATGTGAGCGAGCGTGGAGCGATTTCACCGGAGCGGGATGAAATTGTAGGTGAGCGGGGAGCGGAAATGAGCAGAGCAGTCTGCTGTGACTTTGAGCGGTGGAGCGAACATCCACGTGAGCGGGGAGCGGGAATTCTCACCGCTCAGCTCCGCTCACATGCTCTGATCGGTATGGATCCAGCCAAGGTGCGCGCTGTTATGGATTGGCCTGTTCCCGACTCTCGTACAGCTCTCCAAAGATTTTTGGGGTTTGCTAATTTTTATCGTCGCTTTATCCAGAATTTCAGTCAGGTGGGCGCCCCTCTTACGGCCCTCACGTCGACCAAGTCTCTTTACGCATGGCCCAGGAGGCATTCGATCGCCTTAAAGGATTATTTTCTTCCGCACCTATCCTGATAACCCCTCACACGTCAGGACAGTTTATTGTCGAGGTAGACGCGTCTAGTATTGGAGTGGGAGCTGTGCTTTCACAGCGCTCATCACAAGATGACCGAGTTCACCCGTGCGCCTTTTTCTCCCATCGCCTCTCACCGGCTGAACGCAACTATGATGTGGGTAACTGTGAACTCTTGGCCATTCGGTTGGCATTGGGCGAGTGGCGTCATTGGCTGGAGGGGGCAGCCCAGCCATTCATTGTTTGGACTGATCACCGAAATTTGACGTACATTCGTTCGGCTAAGAGGCTCAATGCCAGACAGGCACGTTGGGCTTTATTCTTTGAGCGGTTCGATTTTACTATCTCTTACAGACCCAGCTCAAAGAATACTAAGCCTAGGCAGTTCGATTCGTCTGAAGACGACTCTGTCACAGAGACTATTTTGCCCGAGGGTCTTGTAATGGGGAACTTGGTCTGGGGAATCGAACGGCAGGTTAAGAGAGCTCTCGCTCGTGTAACTGTTCCTCGTGAGTGTCCTGCTGGAAAATTGTTTGTCCCTAGGTCCGTTCGTCCCGCGGTTCTCCGCTGGAGTCATGCGTCGAAGCTCGTTACACACCCTGGTATTAGGGGTACTCTGGCCACCGTCCGCCAGCGGTTCTGGTGGCCGGCCTTGGCCCATGACGTTCGCCGTTTCGTTATCTTTTGCCCTGTCTGCGCCCAGTCCAAGTCTAGTAATTCCCCTCCCGCTGGGTTGCTTCGCCCTCTCCCTATTCCATCTTGTCCTTGGTCGCACATCGCTTTGGATTTCGTTACGGGTTTGCCTCCCTCCGCAGGTAATTCGGTAGTGCTTACGGTCGTTGATCGCTTCTCTAAAACGGCCCGTTTTATCCCTCTTCCTAAGCTCCCTGCAGCTAAGGAGACGGCCCTAGCCGTTTTCGATCATGTTTTTAGGGTTCACGGGCTACCCACTGACATTGTCTCGGATAGAGGTCCTCAATTTGTCTCTCAGTTCTGGAGGGAATTCTGTCGACAGATCGGAGCTACGGTTAGTCTGTCGTCAGGATTCCACCCACAGACTTATGGACAGGCTGAACGCGTAAATCAGATCCTCGGTCATTTGCTCCGTACTCTGGCTGCACACAACCCCTCATCCTGGTGTGAGCAGCTGGGTTGGGCCGAATACGCCTATAATTCGCTGCCGTCGTCATCCACCGGGATATCTCCGTTTCACTGTTGTCTAGGTTACCAGCCGCCTTTATTCTCCGCGCAAGAATCGGAGAGCTCCGTCCCCTCTGTCCAAGCCCTTATTAAGCGCTGCCAGCTTACCTGGAAGAGGGTACGGAAGACATTATGTAAATCTAGAGAACGCATCTGTCGGGCCGCCAATCGCCACCGTTCTAAGGCCCCTAGATATATTTGTGGCCAGAGAGTGTGGTTGTCCACTCGTAACCTACCCCTTCGGTCTCCGTCGCGTAAGTTAGCGCCCAAATTTATTGGCCCTTTCTCAATTGTCAAGCTCCTTAATCTGATGGCGGTGCGGCTTAGACTACCCAGTTATTTACAGCGGGTCCACCCAGTCTTCCACGTCTCGTGTATCAAACCCATTATTCGCCCACCCTCCCGTCCTTCTCCACCCACCCCCCCTGTTCTGGTCGAGGGTCCACCGGTGTATAGGGTCAAGAAATTGTTGGCCACCCGCCCTCGGGGAAGGGGTTTTCAGTACCTGGTCGATTGGGAGGGGTACGGCCCAGAGGAGAGAAGCTGGGTCCCAGCTCGGGACATTCTGGACCGCTCGCTCATCGAGGACTTCCTTCGCTCTCGCCAGTCTTCTTCCTCGGGAGCGCCAGGAGGCGCTCCTCGGGGGAGGGGTACTGTCATGAGCCGGGTTTGATTCCAGTTTCCTTTTCTTCTCTATTTCTCGCTTTGCCTCTTAGTCTCAGCTGTTCGCGTTCACAATCAGCGATCGCGCTGATTGGGACGGCACCTGTTTCCTTTTAACGCTGTTTTTTGTCTAGGACTGTTTTTGTCTAGTCCTGTCAAGTGTCTGATTTATCTCTGCACAGCCTCCCAGTTGTCGGCTGCCTGTGGTCCATTTGCCTTTGGGCGCAGCCCTCCGGACTGTTCTGCCTTCTGTGGAAGTTGCTGCTCTCTACTCCGGCCGGGACCGCACATCCCCTCGCTCAAGTCAAGTCAGCTACTGGGTTCCAGTTTTGATTTGTTTAATCCCAGTTCTGTGAATGCCTTTTCTGGCTAGCGAACACAGACTGCCTGAGTTCGTATATTGAATTATATTGAAGAATAAATATTCTATGTTTTGACTTGCCTTCTGCCTCTGGATCCTTTTGTGCTGACACATTTAAAATAGGCCTATATGCATATGTTTCAGCAAGGTTTTTATTCCCATTATCCACACATAAAACCCCAGTTCATGCTGATGGGCTATTTGGTATTATTGTCTTATTTGTCAACGCAGTTGTTCTTTAAAATAAATCCATTTGCGGGTTTGTTGTATGTCTTACTGAACTACAGTGTATTATCATCGTAAGTTTTTGCTTATCCACCGATCCTAAAATAAAGAATATGGCTACATATAAATATATATTATACAAAACAGCTAAATCTCAAATAGTGGATCATTTTAATCAACATCGCCCAGCTAAAACTGCTCAATGTCTGCTTCGTGTACTGTGAAAAGTGCAATAATATCTGACTTCATTCCACGTGCAACCCACCTGTTGAGATTGAGGACCACTATTTACGTTCATCACACAGAAACATAATTAATATTTCTCATAGGTGAGGCTTATAGGTTTATAGCATAGGTAGGACTATATCATGGCCACGAATTAAGAATTTGTTCAGACTTAATTCGTGAGCCGCTCATATTACACAGCTCTGTTCTGCCCGAAGTAGGCTCGGAGATTCCGCCACCAAGCGTTTGATAGGGACATAATCTAACTAATTCGTAATAAGTTTAAAAAAAAACACATTTGCTGATTGATTCTAACTAAAATCGCTGTTGTTAGCACTTAATATTTCTGTAGTACAGCCAAACAGCGTAGATCATTCATAAATGCTCATGCGCAAACGTCTACACCAATAAGCTCTGCTGTATTATAAACCAATGAAATAGGGGGTGGGCGGAGTGACACGTGTCAAAAGCACCACCCCATCGTCCAGGCTACTCTGGGTCTTTTTAGAGTCTCTTTCTGCAAGTTACATCATTACACCAGTAGGTGGCGACACACAGCTGTCTTTGAGCCATTGACTCAACTGATTTGATTTAAAAAAAAAAATTTAAAAAAATTTTGTTCTGGTTTCATTGGTGGAGCAAAAACAGATGAAGTAACTGGCAATATTGTGTCTAAAATGTTAGTTACAATTTAATTTCAGTTTCAGTATTAACTGGACTGTTACTGGACTGTTGCATAAAAGCAATATCCCACTTATAATCATGTTGTTGGTCTAAATATTAACACTTATGCTTGCCTGCTATTGCTTAGATATGCTGTATTCAGGGATATAATTCATCAATGTCATAATGGTGTTTCATATTCATTTTGGCAAATACCACAACATGTACCTGTATGACTTTTTAAAAATATTTTCTAATATAAATGAATATCTTAATATATTTTCATAGATCCAAATGTATTGACAGTGATATCTTACTGTTCAATGTACTGCTTTCTTTTGTCATAGGCATGGATGGTGCTGAGTCCCTGTATGGTAGAGGTGGTGAGAGAGATCCAGGGAGATCGACTCACGTTCTCCATCCTCTTCATCTGGCGAATGCTCCTTTGGAAAACACTAGGGCAAAGAGAAAACACGGATGGTTTTTATATTTCATGCCATTGAAACCTGTTTGGTGGATCAGTGATTGTGATAAAAACAAAACCTCATCTTATGATGTTAAGGTTTAATGTTTATGTCTCACTATAGGATTGTGGCAAAGATGACTGCGAGAATTGCCACGGCGATCAGGAGGTATGGGAACACTACGCAGATGGTGAGAATGGTGAAAGTGACGATCAGAGAGAACTGAAAAAAGTTCTCCATGTTGAATGGCAAAACTGCATCAACCTCGTCTTGGTCTTTACTGAAGCGGTTTACCAGGCGGCCAGTTGGAGTTGTGTCAAAAAAACTCATTGGGCTGCCAAGGATCTGATGACAAGTACAGTCACATGGTATCACAATGCTGCAGTTCTCATTTTATAATCATAGTAGCACAATGCTTGATCACTTCAACTTAAACTACTTGACCACTCACATTATAAAAACAAGTTCCTTTGCCATGAACCAATAACAATAAATTAAAAGTCTAATCTAAATTTAAAAAAAGAGAAAAAAACAGTACAGGAATCATAAAATGAATCATAGTTAATTAATCTACTATATCACTAATATATTATTAATACAATCCCAGTTTCTGATAACATTTTTCAAAAACAAGCAGCTTTGTCATAATTACAGCAGAAATAGTGGAAATATCTTAGCTTATATGGCGGGGGGTTAATCTGCTAATAATAAGTCGTACCCGTTTGAACATGGTGTCATGCAGTTTGGAAGAAGCACGCAAAGTGACTTTAGTGAAGGCGTAGCCCTTGGCAATACACAGCAGTACCATAACAACAATAATAATGCCATAAATCATTTGGTAGAATGGCAGGTCTGGATTCTCGGAGATATTACCACTGCTTGATGAATTACTACTGCTGTTCTATAAGAAAAGAGAGAGAAAACCGTGATTTGATAGTAAGATGGTAAGGTCTTGATGAGTCACATGAATGTGTGTGTGTGTGTGTGTGTGTGTGTGTGTGTGTGTATTTACCCCTGATCCCTGTTCTAACCAGTAACTCAGCCACCAACTGCTGAAAAAAGTCGATCCCACGAGAAAAATTATGAAAAGAATAACAATGAACAGCAGTATATACCCTACAAAGATATATAGACAGAGATAAAGGTATAAATTAGAAACAGTTTTAAGAGCATTTATAAAGTACAAAGAGACAGAGGTGGAGAAAGAAGAAGAAAAACCTCCGGCAGCTTTGCAGTATTCGTGGTAAATCCTCCACGTAACTGAACCTTCGAGCGACATTTCTTGTGTTACTAATTGATCCTTTTTCCCTGTAACACATATACAGACCATTGTGTGAGTCAAAGTTAACAAGTATGAATATAATGGATATTTTCTTGATTATATTGTGATTATATCTTGTGAATGTTTTCATTTATCTACCTTTTGTTTCTGTGGAGTCTTTGGGTAATTCATTTGTTACATGTTTCTCATCAGACATATCAAAAGCTATCAAGAGAAAAGAAAGAAGTTTTAAGCAGATGTCTGTTTTACCAAAACAATTATTCATTACATTTCATGATAATTAGCAGGCGTAGGGACTGCATATTTAAACTGTAACGTCTCCTACAGCGATCAAGTCACATGAAAACAAATTTGGCACAATCTTCCAGCCTTCTATCTATCTGTAAAACAATGATGAACTTAAAATGTTCATGCAAAACTTTGAATTTATGTGGAAGCCATGATGCTTTGTTTAGACAGTCTTTTCTAATTTAATTTTTAATCACATTCAGCTATTATTTAATTATATTTCTTATAAAACATTTATAAATACTTATAGATTTAGGATTATATTATATCTTAGAATAGACATATTTATAAATAAATTGCATTTATTTTTTTCTTGTTATTTATTACAAAATAAAATAATCTCAGGAAAATATAATAGTATTCACAGTAGTAAATAGCTATTCATTTTTTAGACTTGGTCAATGTTGTTGCTCTCCTAAAGGGATCCAAAATGAAAGAAAAGTAGATTCTTTTAACTCTTATTAATAACATATTTAACCACTAACCTGGATTTTCGATTCCGTTGACTTTGGACTCATCTGGATCGGTCTGTTTAGAGTCACTGGGTTCAGTATGTGTTTTGGAATCAGACTCAGAATTTTCCTATATGATCCAAAAATGAAAATTAAGAAGAAATTCAGTGACACAAATCATTCTGTTCTCAGATTTTGTTTTTGCTTAGTATTGGAAACTGGTACATCTCAACATAAGTTTATTTTAATAGCCTATTTCATTGATAAAGCGATTGAGAGGAGTAAGTGAGAGTGGTTACATTGCTCTGTTCCATCTGGAAGTTGTTAATGAGGTGAGCGTAACGGCCTTTAGATTTCATCAAATCACTGTGAGCCCCTGCCTCCTTTATCTCCCCATTATCCAACAGCAACACCTGATCACAAAACTCCAAATACTGCAAACACAACAGAGAGGAGCACCTGATGACATCGGTTGAGTTGAGCATGCAAAAAAAAATCTGGGAATTACTAATTAAAAGTTATGATTTTCATATCATTATGTGGAGTTACACATTAAAGGCAGCTGTGCTGAGTCACACTGACTCACACAGTTGTTAAGACATGAGCATGCAAAAAAAAAAACTGGGAATAACTAATTAACAGTTATGATTTTCATATCATTATGTGGAGTTACACATTAAAGGCAGCTGTGCTGAGTCACACTGACTCACACAGTTGTTAAGACATGCGGTGTGACATGAGTCAACAAAAGGTTTGAGCTTTCTATTATGGTTAATTTTGTGAATGCATGTGAAAGAAAATGTGTTCCTGCCATTACATAATTAGTGAGGCAGGCTTAGATGACCCTTTTCCCAACCCAAGGAGGTTATACATTAAATGTATTATGACACCACCAATTAATCATTACTGTTTACATCGTGAAACTGTCTACATGAGGTTTATGTGCATTTCCATGCATGTTTTATATTGTATCTTCTTCCAGGACAGTGTTACTACATTAACTTCACATACAGTGCCCTCCACTAATATTGGCACCCTTGGTAAATATGACCAAAGGCGGCTGTGAAAATAAATCTGCATTGTTTATCCTTTTTATCTTTCATTCAAAAAATTCCAACCTATCATTGAAGTAAAACAATTGAAAGTGGGGGGAAATCTCATTGTGAAATAAATGCTTTCACTATTTCATGTTGGCCACAATTATTGGCACCCAATTATTGCAACGTCCTTTTCCCAGGGTAACAGCTCTGAGTTTTCTCCTATAATGCCTGAAGAGTTTGGAGAACACCTGATAAGAGATCAGAGACCATTTCTTCATACAGAATCTCTCCAGAT
Source organism: Schizothorax lantsangensis (assembly GCA_027422415.1). Taxonomy (NCBI): domain Eukaryota; kingdom Metazoa; phylum Chordata; class Actinopteri; order Cypriniformes; family Cyprinidae; genus Schizothorax; species Schizothorax lantsangensis. The sequence goes on from CM049839.1 coordinate 23,611,147, forward strand.
CCTTCAGATTCACAGCTCCATGACGGTGCTGCTTCTCTTCAGTTCACCTCACTCATTTTCTACAGGGTTCAGGTCAGAGGACAGAGACAGCAATGGTAAAAGATTAATTTTGTGCTCAGTGACCCATTTTTGTGTTTATTTTGATGTTTGTTTTGGATTGTTGTCCTGGTGGAAGATCCAAACACGGCCCATTATAAGATTTCTAACAGAGGCAGTCATATTTTGATTTTTTATCTGTTGGTATTTGATAGAATCCATGATGCCATGCATCTGAACAAGATGTTCAGGACCTCTGGCAGAAAAACAGGCCCACAACATTAAAGATCCAGCAGTATATTTAACCGTGGACATGGGGTACTTTTTTATCCCTGTTTGTACTAAACTCATCTGGTGGGTTTGCTGCCAAAAAGCTCTTTTTTCAGTTTCATCTGACAATAGAAGCCAGTGCCATTTGAAGTTCCAGTCGTGTCTGACAACTGAATTTGCTGGAGTTTGTTTTTGGATGAGCTAGGAGAATTTTTCTTGAAACCCTCCCGAACAACATGTGGTGATTTAGGGGATGTTTGATTTTTTTTTTTAGGTTTCTGACCCCAAGACTCAACTAATCTCTACAATTCTCCAGCTGTGATCCTTGGAGAGTCTTTGGCTACTCAAACTCTCCTCCTCACCGTGCATTAGGACGATATAGACACATGTCCTCTTTCAGGCAGATTTTTAACATCTTTAGTTGATTGGAACCTCTTAATTATTACCCTGATGGTGGAAATGGGGATTTTCAATGTTTTAACTCTTTTCTTACAACCACTTTCTATTTTGTGATGCTCAACAATCTTGTTCTTCACATCAGAAATATATATATTTTTTTTCTCATTGTGATGGATGATTAAGGGAATTTGGCCTTTGTGTTCCTCATACTTATAATCCTGTGGAACAGAAAGTCATGGCTGGACAATTTCATGCTCCTAGTCACCCTGGTGTGCTAAAAAATGTAAATATGAATGGGAATATACTTCAGAGATATTTTACTCATAATAATTTCTAGGGGTGCCAATAATTGTGGCCAACATTCATTGGAGAAAAACATTTATTTCATCATGAGATTTTCTCCCCACTTTCAATTGTTTTACTTCAATGATAGGTTAGAATTTTGTGAATTTATTGAGTGAAAGATCAAAAGGATAAACAATGCAGATTTATTTTCACAGCCGCCTTTGCTCATATTTATCAAGGGTGCCAATATTAGTGGAGGGCACTGTACATACAACTACAGCCTCTTTAAGCTCTGAAACATCTGTTGACAAATAGCAATGTATAACTCTGCAAAGATTATTTATCTAATGTCATTTTTGGAGCAGGTTTCTGTATACACAAGAGCTGGTCAATTAAGTGTTTTAGATCAAAACTAGAATAATCTATATCGTTACAGAAACTGGCCTGATTTTTGAATTACTTTAAAAATATCTTTATTTTTAGCATTTGTAGCTTTTTTATTAGACAATATAATGACTTTAAGATTTTATACACCACTTAAAATTCCCTGATATTTTCATGTTTTCAGAAGCTACTGGGAATCATATCTATATGTTCTCTGGTAGGAGCAAATATTTACTCCACTAACAGTTCAAGGCTTGCAAAGCCAATGAACAGGACATAATTGAATAATGTTAGAGTGAATTACCTGCAGTTGATGAGTGACCAGAATGACTGATTTGCCCTTCAGCTCTTTCTTGATGCATTCTTCAAATATGTGCTTCCCAACATGTGCATCAACAGCAGACAGAGGATCATCCAAAAGGAAGATGTCTCTGTTAGAATACACTGCCCTGGCCAAACTGACCCTCTGCTTCTGACCACCTGAAAGATTAATACCTCGCTCTCCAATCTAGACACACACACAAGTAATATTATCATCCTCATATGTTAATTAACTGAATTCAATACTAATGTATTAGTATCTGATTAGAGTACTGTATGTTGGTAAAATGTGGAAATAGACCTCTGTCTGGTCTCCATATGGAAGTATTGCTAGATCAGGTTTCAGACAGCAGGCATCAATAACTCTGGCATATCTGAAACACAGCAAGCAACACATTTTTTTAAGATGCAGCAATTCAGTACAAAGGGTTAATGTTCAACAACATATTTATATAGATTATAAAACAGCTAAGACTTTGACCAGAGCCAGAAATTTATCCCATCCAATAAAAGTCATTACAAGCAATAAAAAACACCATAAAGCGGTTCATTGTCTTCTTGGCACTAAAACAGAATCTGGTAAATTACATGTGTTAGAAAGGTGCAGGGGCAGCGTCCTAGAATGACAGGACTGACATGGAGGTATATTAATACTTGCTATATTTGTAATTTCAAGATGAATGGGTTAGTGGTGTCTAAACTGTGTATGTCGGAAACCTGCTCACTAAATTTAGCTGTTCAGTGAAATAATGTCGAGTTTCACACTAAGCTACTCTTCTTTTGTCTGTCTTACAATCCCACCGCCTAGTATTTAGATCTAGAGAAACTAAGAGTGCTCACATTTACCACTGTTTGGCCATTTTTGCCAAATGGAATCCAGTCATTTCAAGCATCCACACAATCTGGAATTTTGTGTGAGGGAGAAAGACTTCCCCATGCAGATTTTAGCACTGTAGGCTATTGCACAACATTCAGTGTCATCTGCCACTCAAAAACAGATGTGCCATAAACTCACAACATTTGAGAAAGTATAACCGACTTACAAATACCTTTAATTGACTTTTTTAAAATCACTAAATTAGGCTATTTGTTTCGGATATCACATCACAATTGCATCTTCTATAGATATGTCAATTAAAGGTATTTGTAAGTCAGTTATACTTTCTCAAATGTTGTGAGTTTATGGCACATCTGTTTTTGAGTGGCAGATGACACTGAATGTTGTGCAATAGCCTACAGTGCTATTGTATGTGGGAGATCGCGCAGACTACCCATTCTAGGATACAGGGGAGAGGGGGAGGGGGATTATCATGGATCAGTACGAATACCGCATTAACACCTGCATCCTTTACTGTAAACCTTTATTTTTGTATGCGTGCACGCCGGTAGGTGTCCGTATAAATTTTACATTGGCCAGCGCCAGATTGTCATTTGGCTTTAATATTCAATTCAATTCAAAATTGCTTTATTGGCATGACTGTAAAAAAATATAATATTTAATATTCTATATAAATTTATAATCAGTTTATAATTGTAACTGTGTAACAAGAAACACTATATATAGGCTAATATATATATATATATTTATTATGAGCATGCATTTCTTCTGGAGTTGCCTGGATGTTTTGTCAAAGCATTTGACTTTCTGCAGACACGTTAATAAGTAGAAATTTTGTTTAAATAGCATCTAGACTTACATTATACGTTGCAGACATAGGCTACATTGCATTGCATTGTGAAAAGCGTGTGTCAAGATCAAGCACACTTCTGAATGGTTGGTGTAAGTTTCATAAAGCACGTTAGAATAGTAGACATCACTTTATAATGGTTTGTGGAGTTTTCTCATGACAGTTTATATTTTTATGTAATTTCGGATAGGCAAGTGTCAGTTAGTAGTGACACATTTGATTAAAACGTTTCATTTTTCTTTTCTTTTCTTTAGCTATGGCCTCTGCATAGTCTCTATTATTTTATAATTACAACTGATAAGCTAAACTGTCCAATCTATGCAACAACAAAAAAATTGTATTTACGTATTTGAATGTATTGTACAAAGCAGGATACTAGAAATAAACTTACAATGAAAAATACACATTAAGGGGCATTAGACACATTTTAATCTTAATAGAGGAATATTTGTTGTACAAATGAATTTCGCGATGCAATAAATCGTATACTTGACTGCAACATAGGCCTACTGTTAATTAAATAAATATCGTTCTGCCGTTAAGTCAACGTTAAGTGCGTGTGTCACGCGATCTACATTATGCAGCGGCACCCAGCGGCAGGTGACAGTCACTACCGAAGGTACGACACGCACCGCGACAATGTCAGTGACACAAGACGCAGTCCATTGACATGTGTCACGGGTTTTAGTGACACTTTCCACTGAAAACCGGAAGTGCCACCGGAAGTGTCACTGAGCATAGTGGCATGTGCCAATGGCATCTGTGCGTCAGATGTCATGTCACTTAATGTTAAAACTGCTGCTGGGTTTTCTTCTAAGTACAGTTTAGAGCTGTGTTTACCATTTTAAAACTTCCACTACATTAATCTCTCATCTTCTGGCCAATAAAGATGCTGACATGATAGACTTGGTGTTGGCATTTGGCCTCCAGTAAAATGTCATAATATAACTTCAAATGTGGCTTTGTGGTTTAGTAAAACTCTGGCAACCACACTGCCTGTTTTGGATTGTAAAGTTTACTGAGCAGAAAAAAAAAAAAACGTAACTGTTGACCAAAGTCTTTGACCTGTTTAGTCTTTGATGTTTATAATTTCACCTGGTTTGGTCAAATGGATCTCCCATGAGGATATTGTCCCTTACAGTCCCGTGGAATATCCAGGCTTGCTGGGAAACATATGCTAATGTTCCATTAGCTGACACAGACCCACTCAGAAGATGCATCTGCCGGAATAAATGATTATACTGTCAGTCACACCTCATCACATCATATCTGAATCTGTTCGTTAGGATGCAGAAAAGACAGAGACACCACACCTGCTCAAGAATACTTGAAATCAGAGATGATTTTCCACTTCCAACATTGCCACACACCCCAAGCAGACTTCCCTATAAATGAACAGAGAGATTCATTAGACCCTGCTGTAGTGCTAGAACACATCCTGAATGTTTATCAACTATTGGAAAGTCATAACGTCCTATTTAATATAGTCATATCACACCTTTGAAAGAGTGAAGTTGATGTTTCTGAGTGAAGGTTTGAAGTCGCCATTTTCAGAGGGATCTTGAGGCTTCCCTGTGGAGTTCATTGCATCTGGCAAGCCCCATGAGAATGAGGCCTTTTCCACGGCCAGCGCTAAGTCCATGTTTTTATCCTGCGTGAGATAACCTTTGGGGTTCTGTACCAACATGAGCTTCTGTAGAGATACAAGCATTAAATGTTTGGTTATTTGCAATGTACTGCTGAGAAAAATCAGGTTCATTCAAAATGTTCATTCAGTGTAACAAACATGATCGACATGTGTCAGAGTATCAACCTACAGCGTTTGTAAAATTCTCTGGAACTATGTTTCCTAAACACTTATCTTTATGAGTCACTTGTATGAACAATATTTAAATCTTCCTCAATATGTCCTGAACTAATACCAGATTAGATCAGATAATGGGGCCAAAGGTACAAAATCACGGGAAAAATCGAATACCTTTTCAACAATGGTTTAGGTCTAAAGGAGAGATGATTATCTTTGGTTTTGGATAAAATGAAAGAAACGTGAAAGAGTCCAACCTTGAGTCTAGTGAGAGCCACTTTACCCTCAGCCACCGCTTTAACAGAAAATGGCAACAAGCCCAAAGACATCCTCATGCAGTTAAATACAGCAATGATAGTGTAGGCCTGAGGAGAAACAATAAGATTAGCTAGAGATTAGAGATAACTCAACAGTATAAATGTAATGAAGTTAAAATACTAAAATTTATATCTACAGTACCAAAAGTCCACTGGGGTCAGTAAGATTATATGTTTTTAAAACAAGTCAGCATTTATTTGATCAAAATACAGCAAAACAAGTATACAGTAAAATATAACTTTTATTTCTATTAAAAAATATTTTAAAATGCAATTTATTCCTGTGATGGCAAAGCTGAATTTTCAGCAGCTCCGGTCAGTGTCACGTGATCCTTCAGAAATCAGAGCATCTTTCGCTCTGCTGACTTTGTCAAATATTTTATTATCCTGTCAGTAAATTTCAAACCATTTTGCATCAGACTCATCATGAGTGTTTCAACAGTCAAAGGCGATTGGAAAAGAGAGATTGGGCAATCGCCAATAAAGAAAAAATTCAGGGATTCCACCATCTTCAGAGAGGATATCGACGAGGCTATTGCTAACGGTATCAAGCTTGCATTTAAAGAACAGCAAAGCACTTTGGATTCGGTTGTGACTTTGGCAGTGAGAGATGCTGTGGACTCTGTGCTGATTCCAGCATTACGTAAACTACGTGAGGACATACAAGCGACTAACAATTCTGTTGGAGAGCTAAGAGAGGAGTTTGAGGCCATGGTTGCCGTGGCTAAGCAGACACGTGACCGTGTTGATTCTGTTCAGGCAACTTCACGTGAGGACAGGAATGCAGTCACAGACTTAAGAAATCAGCTAGAGCAACTCACCGAGAAGATGACGATATGGAGGATAAAAGCAGAAGAAATAACATACGACTGGGGGGGTTACCAGAGGGGATGGAGGGATCCGATGTGGCTGGTTTCCTCAGAATTAATCTTTCCAAGTGGATTCCTTCCCTGAAAGATTGTAACATCGAGATTGACCGGGCACACCGCGTATATGATGGAAGGAAAAACTCAGATCGGCCGCGTACTCTCATCTTCCGTGTGCTAAGATGGCATGACAGATTGGAGATTCTGAAAGGTGCTCGGCAGGCTTATCCGGTAAAATGCACGCAGGACAATGTCACGCTACTATTTTTTCCTGACTTTAGTCCAGTTACAGCCGCCAAGAGAAAAAGCTTGGTTCCGGTTTTGAGGACGATGACGGCGCTTGGTCTCCAGCCCTTCCTCGCTTATCCGGCGGTAATTAAACTACGGCACGGGGGTGAACAGAGATGCTTCAATTCTCTTCGGAAAGCGGAGGATTTTGTCGGCTCCCTGTCACAGAGTGGGACATTTGCTGCGGATCCACAGGGCAGCGGGAGGGCGGCGGTCGCCCTTTCTTTGACCCGACGGGAGGGGCTTGGTGGTCGATATGGAGGAGATGGTGACGGGAGGGATATGAATGATTGCTAGATCACTTTTTATCTTTTTTCTTCTTTCCTCTCTCCTCCTGGGATAGTATTTATATTCTATTCGATGCAATTGTCCCCTTGCTGGTAAGACTAACCCCCCTTTTTTCTTTCTTTTCTTTTTTTTTCTGGAGGGGACTAATGGAGAGTAGGTTTCATTACAATAATGTTTTGGTTATGTGAGCCTTTTCAGCTCGTTGTGGGCTGAAGTGGATCGTCACGGATCATCACAAGTTTTTGTTGTTCAATCAGATTCTGATGTTCTCGGTAACATGCGGCCTGAATTGTTTTTTGTCTATAGTTGTTGGTCATCTCTGTCTGTGTTGCTTTTATTTTTTACAACAGATATTCATGCTTTTATATACTTTACCTTTTTTTTAAGGGGATGTTTCATCTAGGTGTTTTGATATCTAGAACGCACACTAGCGTTTCAATGTCATTTACAGAATGGGAGTGCGTTTGCTTTTCTTCATTTGTTGAATACAATTTTGAGATTATGAACATTTAATGTATACTCTAAATATTTTATTACTGAATGTGACGGGCTTAAATTCTGCTGTTAAACGAACCTGTGTGTTAGAATACTTATACCGTAAATCTATTTCTGGTGCCCTGATATGTAACACTGCGTCATCGGGTATTTTTCTCCATGTGTTTTGGGAGTGTCCTGTGGTCATGTAGACCTGGTTTTGTTTTCCTCACTGCGGACTGATTGCTTTGCTGATACAAGTGTGTGTCTTCTTGAAACTTAATGCAAAGGAGAAGGCTGTTTGCTGGTTTTGCGGCTGCGAGGAGGACGATGATGTAGAACTGATGTGAGCTGCACGTGTGTGGAGAGGCATATTGGATTGCATATTATTATTATTATTACTTTATTTCTATTTTTAATTTTTTTTCTAACATATGTGATTATATAAAGGAAGGACCTGTTTTGTTGTTACTTTTTCCATCCCTCTCTCTCTCCCCTTTGATTGGACCTTTAAAACATGGAGTATGTGTCTGTTGTTTTGTTTTGTTTGTTTTGAGTGGATGTTATGTTGTGATGTGTGTGAAAAAAGAAAATAAAAAATGTTGATAACAGAAATCATTCTAATATGCTGATCTGGTGCTATTTTTGCTATTTTTCAGAATTCAGAATTTGATGAATGTAAAGTTAAAAAAAACAGCATTTAATTAAAAAGTAATAAAAGTATAAATTTTTTCCAGGCATCAAACTTTTTGACTGGTAGTGCCTATTTATTCATTTAGCAGAATATGAGCATATTTTAGTTTTTTGCACTCACGGTAGAAGGTAGAAGAGGCAGGTTCAGTGCAGTGTGGACAATGAAGGTGAGGATGGTTGCTAGTGTGGGAACTATCGATGTAAAGGAAGAGTTTAAACTCTGAACATAACCAGCCTTTTGTAATAGCAACTTCTCCTTTTTCCTGATATCTAGGTTGGAAAAAACAAGGTAGGAATAGATGAAAGAAAATTGAATACCTACTGCATTCCATAGAGTCATGAGTAAATAAAATAAAATGGATGGATGGATGGATGGACAACCTGTGACTGTTTTTTCAAAAGACTCCTCCCACGCATACATCTTAATGAGTTTGATGCAGGTCAGAACTTCATTCATAGTGCGTACACGTCTGTCTGTCACAGATACCGTCCGCCGTCTAAACACACCAATCAGCCTGGCAACTGAGAACTACAGCGCACACATACAGACACAGGAAAAATCAACAAAACATTACTGAAATGAGTAAATATCAAATACAGATCTCAAAACACATTACAGACCATTAAGAAACCAGCACACCTGTATTGGTAGGAAGATCAAGAAGACCAGAGTTCCAATAAGTGCTGTGTATCCCAGAATGACGCAGGCATATATGATACATATGATCAGCAGAAACGGAACCCACAGCAGAAATGTTCCAAACGTGACTGCCTCAAATATTCGATAGCCATCACTCGTCAACACATTTATCGTCTACACCATAGAGAAAGAATGCATTAACACAACAAGCTCTGTTTGTATTATATGTAATTTAAAGGGATAGTTCACCCAAAAATGAAAATTCTGTCATCATTTACTCACCCTCAAGTAGTTCCAAACCTATATGAATGTCTTTGTTCAGAATTTTCATTTTTGGGTGAACTATCCCTTTAAGTAATTAAAAAGTGATTAGTAAAAGAGAGTAAATAAACAAATAAATCCCCCATCAAATAACCAATAAATAGATTCTACAAATGCTAAAGTGGTGATATTCACTGCAGAATCAACAATCAATAGCTTACCTCTCCTATACTAATGCTGGTTAGACTCCTGAGAGAGATGATTTTCTTGAAAGCGAGCATTGAGAAAGCTCCCTTTGCTCTCCCAGCGGTGCGCAAGTTCACAGCCCACAGGAATGATGCAAAAAATGCCTTGCCAAATTCACCCACGAACAGGGCCACACACAAACCAACGCCATGCAACAGTGTAGATGACTCAGGCTGCTCAATGTAGCTCAGGATTTCATTTACTAAAATAGACTAGAAGGCAGATAAAATGTAAAAAAAGTAACGTGTAAACAACAAAACATAATAGGAAATCATGCACACTAGATCAGAGGTTTTCACATTTAATTAGAACTATCTGGCTTTAGTACAATGACAATATAAATTATTCAGTTTAAGAAACAACTTTATAATAGCATGCTTACTTTTTTTCTCACAAAGTACTTATACATAAAAATATAGAGTTGCTACTATATTTTTTGCAAGTGGGTCACTCAAAAGGGGATCATCTTCAATATAAAATATAGAGCACTATAACGAACATGAAAGTAATATGTTTTATTAATTTTTCAACTGTATATATGCTGTGTACTTCTAAGCCATTTTACATACCGGACCAACAAATGCTCCGAAAGCAAACAGGACAGAGACGAAGAATGCCACTATAAATCTTGTCTTCTGGAAACGCATGAACACTGCAGGAAGAGATGCCTTCTCTAGACCCACACGGGCGACTTCCTCATCCCACAGTCTTTGGAGCCTGAACACAACAGAAATCAAAACTTTTTTTTTTTTTTCATTTTTTGAACATAATTCATTTCCCCACAAATACATTTTCCCAGACTCAACCTGGATATATGAAAAAAACATCAGACAATGACTTGTGGTTTCAGTTCGCCAAGTGCTACACTGGAGCTACTCATTCTGCTGAGACTTCCTAAAAGATTCGAATGGAAAGCTTATGAAGAATTTGCTTAATTGTTGTACCTCTCTCCATTGGTGTGGGCTCCATCATGAGGTGAGAGATAAAGTGAGTCCTCATCTAACCGATTCCTAAAGAGCTTCCACATCATGGGTGACATCCATGCAAATGATGTGAAGGAGAAGAAACCAGCATCATCGACTGGGTGTGAACTGTAAAACGTTAGAAAATGTACATTTAAGATCACATTATGAATTTTTCAGTAATTATATACGAATGACAGACTTGTTGATTAAAAACAGAAACCTTGGGGCATTTCATTCATTAGCAATGATGAAAACAGGTGTTCTTTTAGTTTTTTCTCTGATCTCTTGATGAAATGGACAGATCACTTTCATTATTGATATAAAAAATTTGTAATATGCTAAAATATGTTGAGAAATCTGGTGAATGTCTTACTTTGAGCCAAAACGGAATGGGATGAGGGTTTTCAAGCTTTGCTGGTACTTGTGCTTCTTAGGAGGAGGTTCTGGTTCCCTGTAATCTAGAACCAGAGGACCTTCAGGAAAAGCACTCATGACTGAAGCACTATCTCTTCTCTGTTTCTGCACAATAAGAGAGAAAAACAGAGATATGGATATCATAAAATAAAAGTCAACAAAAATGAGAGTCAAAAATATCTCATTAGAGGACAGATGTTTTGACAGAAAAAAAAGTAAAATATACAGTCAGCATCTCACTTACAAAAGAAACTCCTTCCACATTCTGTTTCTCTGTGGAGTTCCTCATTTTTTCAGTTTCTGTGGGTTATTAATCAAGAACTTTACATGAACTTGAGGAAACCTGACATATAATGTCTTGAATGAATAAAAACAGTACCCTTTATATCAAAAACAGTAATACTAATATATTAATAGTAGTAAAAGTTACTTACCCTTTACCTGCTGTCTTTGTCTGTGTGGTCAATGTATTTGTCAGGCTAACCACGAATGCCTTAATACTCTAGCAGCAACGTGCTTTAATGTCCTGATGCTGAGTTATATCACTATTTTACCAGGCTCAAAGGTTAACATGAGCAGAGGTCTTGACACTCCTCCTCTGTCTCTCTCTCTGTCTCTCTCACCACCTGTCGGATGCTGCAAATCCAGTCTTTTTTTCAGCCTGTGAAATAAACCAAATTCAGTTTATAACAGCCCTGAGGAAACTGACTCTGGGTGAGAAGGCAAAGACACAAGAAGGTTCTTTCATCTACTTTTTACACAGATGTTATGTTACTGCTGATGAGTGTCAGTCACCACAATTAAGGTCAAAACAAGTTACAGTTTCTACGAATACAAATTTTAACAACAAATTGGCAGACTCTAAAGCTTTTATTTCTCTCAGCAACAGGAAGGGCACTAGGGCATAATAACTATTATAGGATATGAAAGGTTCATATTTTGGTTTTGGGAGTCCCCAACAACAGGTTGACATGCATGCAAGGTCAAAAAAACACTTTAATTTTCTTATAATATGCATACCTTATTTGCTCAACGACTCCCAAACGATTCGTTCAACGATTCATTTTTCCAAACCCCTCCTTTTCGTGATGCTAATCTGCGGTGATTGGTCGATTTCATTTAAAGCAGTGTTTGTGAGCTTTTACCGCTCCAAGAGCGGCACCTAGTGGCAAAGAATGAATTTGCATTTTCATTCAGACCAATGCTAAAATCAACCCTGGGTCCCAATGTTCATACTATCCATCCTAAATAGTATGTGAGATTACAATAAGTGTGTCCCAAAGCATAGTATGTTGAAAAGAGTATGCCAAAAGTCCCCGGGCAATATGCTAATGGTTCATGTTGACTAGGGTGACCATACATCCTCTTTTCCCCGGACATGTCCTCTTTTTGGACCTACAAATTTGCGTCCGGCCGGGATTTCTTAATCGCTCAAAATGTCCGGATTCAGGTGTTTTCTTAATCCCGCTCCCATTGAATTTCTGACCATTGCTGCCTGCTCCTGCGATTTTTGTGTTCATTCCTTTAAACATTCTAATATTGTATATAATTTTGGTGCATCAGGGAGCCGCTATCTGTATGCGGTGTATTTAAATATTTTTGAATGAGCGTTTGCGCATGTTTACTTTCACTTTCGATTTCGCAATCACACTGTGTAAAGGGAGCACCTCTTACAAGATCAGATATTTGTCAATGAGCTCAGGATCTGTTGAGCAGCAAATACTCAAGCATGGTCTTTTCAGTCATCTCTCCTTATTCTCGACCTGTGATCAGTCAAATCTGACTCCTGCCGCTCTTGTTGGATGTAGGGTTTTTTCCACATAATTTTAAATTGTTGCCATGGGTTGATTTTCTTGCATAAATTACATCTGACTGAAATGCTTGTATTGAAACATTTTACATTCTACCTATGATAAAACTTTCATGGACTTTTACATTAACTGTTCCCTCTTGGTGGAATGACCTGCCCAACTCAATCTGAGCAGCTGAGTCCTTAATATTTTCAAGAAACAGCTGAAAACACATCTCTCTCATCTTCATTTGACCCTTTAACTCTAGCACTCTCTATTCTAATGCTTTATCTGCTTGTTTTTTTAATTACAAAAACTTGACCCTCTAACATTTGCACCCTCTATTCTATTTCTATTCTAACTACTTGTTTTATTTAAAGGAAAAAATAGCCTCTAACACTAGCATTCTCTATTCTTTCTCTATTCTTTCTACTTATTTTATTTTTATATATTATAAATAATGACCTTCTATTAACCTGCCCATGCCCTGCGTAATGCTACATTTATGATTAACACGGTGTAAATAAAATAATATTATCATTTTATAATTTCTTATCTTATCATTGGCTTATTCACACGTTCAAATGTTCTAGATTATTTTATGTAGCTGAACACAACAAAGAACAAAAAAGAAGCGTACCTCCAACATTAGCTTAGGCTATAACTCAACATCTTGTAAACTGTGTAGTAAAAGGAAAATAAAACCAACTCGGCCCAGGTTTTTAGACTAAGCAATAGTCAAGCAATAGCAGTAACATTTGTAGTAGCTAGCTACGTATATTATACAATAACAATGCTTTAGTAATTTATTTGAATTATAAATTACTTATTATGTTTTCATTAAACTAACGTTGTTTTTCTTTTACATTGCAAAAACAAACCCGCATGTTGCGCTTTATGCTTACCGTTATCATAATCATCTTTTTTCCAACAAATCCTCCTGCGCATGCGTTCTCCACAACATGTCATTCGTGCAGCAGTGCGCTGGATTGAAAGCGTTCAGAGAGCCCGTATACGTATTTAATTCAGTCGTAACAACCGGAAAATGTTTGGTTCAGCTCCTTTTGCGAACAAGGTCAAAAAAGATTCACGAAAAATGACCGGTTCAAAATAACATGTAACCTAGTATTATCTATCTAACATCGTCTAAGGACCGTGGACAAAAAGGAAAATTATGAAACAACCTACAAGTGGAAATTGGTTGCATCTGTCTAAAAATGGAGAATAGCTTCAACTTGGCAATACATAAATGAAAAGAAAAAGACATAGGCGGTGGCTGCAGACATCAATGCACGTCCGAAATAATGCAATAATTGCGTAACATCCTGTCTCCTTGGCATCCTGTCTAACATGCCTTTATCTGAAAAATATAGATGAACCCTTCTCTCCATCAGTAATGTCCCAAGAAATAAGCTTGATATAGCCTAGCCAATAAAGTTGTTTAGTTATGATAAAAACTCACAAGAATTCGTTCTAAATCATTATATGTGATTTTATGGTACTGTTTAATAGCCTAATTCTCTGAAACTCTCAAAACAAATATTTAACATGCTCATTATCAATTATTAGCAATATAACATCATGCTGATATAAAATTCATTTTTTTTACTTATCTTTGTCTACAAGCAGATCCTATTTCAAAGAGAGAAAATTAAACAGAAAATGGAAAATACCTTGCATAACTTAAAACTTCTCATTTTTCTGTGCAAAAAAACGCAGGAAAGGGGGATTTCATCCTTTCTTTTTGTGGCTACCTCGTGACACAGCATGTTTGTCTCTAAATCACGCAACCAGTGTTTCAGAGACACAAGCCTTGGAGTTTGCTCAGTGATGCATGTTTTCCACAACAACAGCTCTGTGTCTACTGACCAAACCATGTGAAACTCTTGCTCACTTTCTCTGCTTTTCTTCAACTGTAACTGTAACAGAACATGAAGGATAAAGTCGGTCTCAAGATAAAAAATGTAAAGATAAAAAAATGTTAACTCTATATACATTGATTATTGCTTGCATGTGTTTCAAACAGCCATTATCAATCCAAAGAAAACCAAACTGCTGAAAAAGTAAAACAATTTGATGATATTGCATACAGACAGCCAACAATAACATGCAGACAGTCAACACAGGCATATATAAAAATGCAGACAAAGTAATCTAGAAACCAAATAAATAAACAATAGAATAAGGGAGGTATTTGCTATAATATTGTATGAATAGTAGTAAAAGATTTGAATGGATCAGACCGATGTAGATGTATTGTTGAGATTAATCTATGATGTGTAAGACCACAAATGGTATAAATCTACAGATAAGGGATGCTGTGATTTTTGTAGCAGCCAGAAGATGCCACTGAAATAATTTACTTTATTCTGCACAATCATCAGTGAGTCTGCATATAATTCAGTTGCAGTGTCCCACACTGTTGGAAATGGGTCATATCAAGTACTGCTGTTTGTCTTATTCATTTTATGGAGGCTTACACATATATCATGCTTTTGTTTGCACAATAAGGGCAGTAGGACAGAACAGGTTGAACGTGCACTTGGTAATATGATTGAAGGTTGTAAGATATCTGTTTTGTCAGAGAATTGTATTTTACAGTGGATCATAATGGCAAATGCACTATTATAAAACAGCTATTTAAGTACTGATTGTGTCAGGAATGTGACAGTTTAAATATTTTTTCTCAAGAAATGTTCATGTTTTCTGTTAGTTTAGATACAGGAAATATCAAACTGGTGTTGCTCGAGAACATCAGTATTAATATTTATTAATTGCTACACATAGTATAGTTATGGTATTTTTATTTAGCAATTAAACAGACCTTTTATTAGCTGTTATTTGATGAATGACATTGATGCATGCTGAGATACAACAAATAAAACATTAGCTTCATTTGACCACTTGAGGACGCTGTAAAACAATAAAAAGGCTCCTGATTTTTGACCTATTATTATTAAACTTCTACCCAAGTTGCAGGTGTTCATAAGTGCCTTAATATAAATTTCTAATTTAAATATAATGGGTTTGCATGACATTATGTTTCACAGTAATATTAAAATATCTAAAGTAAACATAAACTGTTTATATTGTGATGCATTTAACATTGGGGCATTATGCTAAGCAGTAGCCTGGAGAGAGAGAGCAAGAGCAAGGCAGGAAATCTTAGAAACAATATTCTCAGCCAGTTCTAGTAGAGACATTAGCCTACACAAAAGATTAGGAGTCATACTGTATCTGCCAAACTCATTTTAGAAACAGTCACAAGACAGCAAGCATGTTGTGTAATGGTCTGCAAATGAAACAAGATAGTCAAAGTCAAAAGTCAAAGTCAAAGTCAGCTTTATTGTCAATTCTGCCACATGTACCGTACATACATACAGAGAATTGAAATTGCGTTACTCTCTTACTCCCTGGTGCATACAGATAAGACTAAACACTAACAGTAGAACGCACAAATACAGATAAGTACAAATCAAATATATATATATATATATATATATATATATACGTACACAAAAATGCAACTATTACAAATATACAAATAAGGACATAAAAAAAATTAAAAAAAATAATAATATAAAAAATGGATAAAGTGGCATAAGGCACATGGTAGATAGTGCAAACCAGTGAGATAAACAACAAACAAACAGTGCAGAATATAAATGGTGTAGTGCAAAGAGCTTATCAAGACTATTCTATTTAAAGTGACAAAGAGCAGTCTTTTTTATTCAGACTGTCAGAAGAGGTAGTTGAATGAGGTCAGTCCAATGCTGTACAAAGTGACCGGTGCTAGTCACAGTGTGTGTGTGTGTGTGTGTGTGTGTATGTGTGTGTGAGTGTGAGTGTGAGTGTGTGTGTGTGTGTGTGTGTGTGTGTGAGTGTGAGTGTGCGTGTTTTGCTATACTTGTGAGGACCAGATGTCCCCACAAGGATAGTAAAGCTTGAGATTTTTGACTTTGTGAGGACATTTGGCCGGTCCTCACAAGGGAAATAAATTATTAAAAATACTAAATGAAGTTTATCTTAAAATGTAAAAATGCAAAAAGTCTCCTGTGAGGGCTAAGTTTAGGTGTAGGGTTGGTGTAGGGCAATAGAATATACGGTCTGTGCAGTACAAAAACCATTATGCCTATGGAAGTCCCCACAAGTATAGCAAAACAAACATGTGTGTGTGTGTGTGTGTGTGTGTGTGTGTGTGTGTGTGTGTGTGTGGTGTGTGTGGGTGGTGGTGGTGGTGGTGGTGGTGGTGGGAGGGGGGGGATCAGAGTTCAGTGGTGCGTGGGGTAAGAGAGGGGAGGGGGGGCAAGGACTGGAGGGAGTTCAGCTTCCTGACAGCCTGGTGGATGAAGCTGTCTTTCAGTCTGTTGGTCCTGGCTTGGAGACTCCGCAGTCTCCTCCCTGATGGTAGCAGACTGAAGAAGTAGTGTGTCGGGTGGGTGGGATCACCTGCAATGCAGAGGGCTTTGCGGGTGAGACGGGTGCTGTAGATGTCCTGGAGGGAGGGGAGAGAGACACCAACGATCTTCTCAGCTGCTCTCACTATCCGTTGAAGGGACTTGCGGCAGGACGCGTTGCAGGCGCCATACCACACAGTGATGCAGCTAGTCAGAATGCTCTCGATGGTGCCTCTATAGAAGGTGCACATGATGGGGGCCGGGGCTCTGGCTCTTCTTAGTTTGTGGAGGAAGTAGAGACGCTGTTGTGCTTTCTTGGCTAGTGCTGCAGTGTTGTTGGTCCAGGAGAGATCCTCTGTGATGTGTACACCCAGGAACTTGGTGCTGCTCACTCTCTCCACGGTCACACCATTGATGGTCAGAGGAGCATGCAGAGAGTGCACTCTCCTGAAGTCAACGACAATCCCCTTCGTCTTCTCCACATTCAGAGAGAGATTGTTGTCACTGCACCACCCGGCCAGGCGGCTCACCTCGCTCCTGTAGTTTGTCTCATCTCTGTTGCTGATGAGACCCACCACAGTCGTGTTATCCGCAAATTTAATGAAGAGGTTGGAGTTGTGTGACGGTGTGCAGTCGTGGGTCAGCAGAGTGAAGAGGAGGGGGCTCAGCACACATCCTTGGGGGGCCCCTGTGTTCAGTGTGATGGTGCTGGATGTGTTACTGCCGACCCATACTGCCTGAGGTCTCCCGTTCAGAAAGTCCAACAGCCAGTTGCACAGCGACGTATTGAGCCCCAGCTGGACCAGATAAGCACTGGTTTCAGTGTTCATCACCAGTAAGGCTCTTCTGTGAAACAATACTTTGAAAAGCAGTAGTAACGAATGCTGTGTGTTGAGTCGTACAGAAATGTTCAGACTTTGTGGATTTTGCCCTTTGTTTATCATTCATAGTTAATTTATTACTCTGTGGTTCAAGGGTGTGTTATTCAGTCCCCTCATTTTGCAGACATTCTTTCTAAGTATTGCGTTTCCTTCAGCTCTCACTGGATTCATCTTAACGGTATGATTTTTTTAAATTCTAAGTCATTTTCTTTATTGATTGCTGTATATTTGGGACACTTTTGCCATTGAGATGACTGGGAAAATGTCCCAATTAAGCTGAATTCACCCTGTTATGTCTCAAAACTGACCTTGAAACTAAATTACCTGCATGGCAAATATATATACTGTATCATTATCATTATTTTTAATATATACAAAAAGGCAAAACATAAACTGATATAGATTTTTTTATATATATTTTAGTTACCTAAGATGTACAGTTAATTAAATAATTTCATTAATCTGAAATGCATTTTAAGATTTAAAAATATTATCTTGCTCCTTTAAATATATTATGGCATTTGAAAGGTTACATGTGATAATAACAAAAAAATGTATTTCCTTGAGCCACACTATTTAACATGCTTGTAAGTCCTGAAATGATATATTTTCATATACTGTATAACCATGTAAAATGACTAGACATTTTATGTTAAATCTTTGTACGTTGTTGCTTGTAGGGATATAATGGACCTGAAAGAGTACTTGAACAGGATTGGGTTTACTGGCCAATATGACAAAGCCGACCTGGACAATTTATTCACCATCCACAAGCTGCATGTTACGAATATTCCATTTGAGAACCTCAGCATCCATTCTGGCGAGAAGAACACTATGGACCTGCACATCATCTATGATAAAATAGTCAAGAGCAACCGGGGAGGCTGGTGTTGTGAAAACAACCTCTTGTTCTCATGGGTCCTGAAGGAGATGGGATACAAATTCACCATAATAGGCTCCAAAGTGTTCAACTCACTGGAACAGGAGTTCCTCCCCACGGACTCTCATCTCATCAATCTGGTGGAGATTGATGGGAAGCAATACATTGCAGATGTGAGTTTTGGAGTGTCGTGCCAAATCTGGCATCCCTTAGAGTTGATCTCAGGTAAAGATCAGCCACAGCCTCCAGGCGTATTCCGCCTCCTAAATAATGGGATGCAGTGGGTTTTGGAGAGGACCAGAAGGAAGCAATTGGTCCAAGATAAGGCCTTTGCTAATTCCAGCCTCGTTGATAAACGGCTCACCAAAACATTATACTCCTTCACATTAACACCCCGTGATGCAGATCATTTCCGAGAGACATCAGATAGCCTGCAGACTAGTCCAGACTCTCTGTTCATGCTCAAATCCATTTGCTCCCTTCAGACGCCCAACGGCTTCAGAGCTCTGATTGGTTGGATGTACAGCGAGGTCACATTCAAAGAGGACTCAGACTTGGTGGACATGAAAGAAATCCCAGACTGTGAGATAAAGGATTTACTGAGGGAAAAGTTTAACCTGGTGTTAGTAAATAAATTCACACCCAAAAACAACAAAGCTGATTATTGCATCTAGAACTCAGCTCATCTAATAATTTTAGTAATCAGTGTGTTTGCTTGAATATTGAGATAAAAATGGTATTCTCCGTAGGCTCTGCTTCTTTGTCTTTTATTATTTTGTTAATGCTCTCTATATATATTTAATCACTTTTAAATATTTTTGTTATTTAGGCTGTGAAACCATGTCTCCATTTTAAGGTTGCAAATGTCATAGGACGATGTGGAGGAATAATTTTCCATTGCATTTGCTTGACATAACATCGTTGAGTCGTTTGATTTGTACTTGTCAGATGAACTACAACGAGAAGGACACAATTAGCATCATTCTGTAAACTGTGCTCATTATTACCTTTGTCTACTTTGTCTCCTACAGCTCTTTCCTTGCATATTCTGCCACACTGCTGGGCTGGTATAAATGATAAAAAGATAAATGTTTGAGTATCAGATCAAATTTGATATTTAATGATAAAACAGAATCTAACGTGTGAAATTTTGTTAGTCTACAAACAAAAAATAATATATGATGTCAGATCCATTTCTCATGTTGATCTCACACAGTACATGACTAAAAGAGAAAGAAGGGGAGATAAAAACTTGTAGAAGAGAGAAAGAAACACACAGGTTTTTTCTCAAGTTGTGTTTTTCCTTCCAAGAATAATACAAGGGGAATAATTAAGGGGAAAACCCCATCAGCACATTACAAAAATAATTTAATAAAGAAATTAAGAAACTCAAAATCTTAAGCTTACAGATGTTGAATTGCTAGAGATGTATTTTTGTTTTCTACAATATACTTTTGGTACGAAATTTCCTTTGAACACAGAAGACATGCAGTGTAAACAAATTCTACCTAGCGTTACTTCAGCTTGAAAAAGTAAGTTAAGTTGCATTACATTTTTAAGTATAATCAGATTGCTGTCATTTCAACTCCTCGTAACAATAAATGTAAGCAAGCAATTTTAAAAGTATTTTTTAAAAAGTAAGTAAGCATTTATTTAAATAAATGAAGGCGTCTGATTACTGAATATACTTAGCTGAAAGAATCGTAAACAACTAAATATCGAAGCATCTAATAAACAAACACAAAATAAACGAACATATTCCTTTAAGATGACGCCCTCTTCTCTAGGAGCCAATGGGAAGAGAGCTTCCGCGATTGGCTGGCGCACGCTGACGGCAGTTGCGTGTGTTTGCAGGCCTACACTCGGCGACTACAGCACTTGGGGGAAGAGCAATGAATTCATTAGAACAAGCAGAAGGTATTTCTTAATAGATCGATTATCAGTTTAGTGTTCTCATCTCCAAGTGTCATATCCAAATATTAGCGCAGCGTCCATGTGTTTGTTATGACAAGTTAGATGTAAGTTATAGTGTTGACACAGGGCTGCTAGCATATGAGCTAAGATTCTAAGACCCTTCAGCTGATAAAAGCGTGATTTATTTTCCTGACATGCACTACAGCAACATTATGAACGTAAGTATGTAAGACGAAATCTCGCAAGACTGGTGCCTTAGCAAGGAGTGTAGCTCCTCTGTCATAGTAAAACCCGGTCTTGGCTTTTAAACATTGGCCAATCATGATGCCATCATATCTGACACTGACGTATAATACATGCAAAGTAGTGCACATTTTCCAGAAAATATAAAAGCTATAAAGCTGCCTGTGCATTGATATGCCTGGTATAGCTGATGTTTCTGACCCTATAAACTCAAATCAGTGTATTTGCCCATCTATATTTTTAGCTATTCTTCGTTATGCGTTTTTCAGAGTGATGTGAAACACAGCAGCATGGTGCCTTAAAAGGATGATTCACCGCTGACAATATGGTCTTTTAATAACACTTGGCTGTCTATACAGTAGAAAGACGAAATGTTTTTGAAAGAGGTGTTACATGAACGAAGAAAATGATTGTGGCGTTCACTTTTGCTAGAAATGTAGGAAAACTCCAACACCCATAATGCTCTGGGCTCGATCCAACTATCCATGGTCGAGAATACAAAAATGCGGAAGTACCATCTGTAGTTTTAATAAAAGCCCTGCAGCTGTCAGAAAATCACTTTAGCTGATAAATAAATTGGGAGATCTGGGTACAGGTCACATGGGAGAAAAATACACATTGTTCATTTATATGTACTACCAACATTGTAATGATACAAAGCTGTCTGAACTTGTCCTTTAAGTGGTGGTTGAATTCTTTGTAATTTCAAACTAAAATTTGTTCAAATTAGAAAACGTTGCTTACCTCAGTGTCAGCCCTGTGCTGATACAGTTGTTTTGCTGCTCCGCAGACCTGAAGGCTTTTGAGAGGAGACTGACCGAGTATGTGTCTTGTTTGCAGCCGGCTACAGGTCGTTGGCGCAGTAAGTCAGTCCAGCTTGTCTGGTCAGATCTTTATTGAATCTGTTTCAAGCAGTTTAAAACCTGGACTATGTGTCTGGTCTGAGCCAAGATCTGTACATGCTTTCCAAGTGTCCATAACATGTTAATCAACACGGACTGAAATGAAGCATATTGTGCCTTACATTGCCTTGTTTTAATGAATGAATTCTGCTTTTTTTTTTGCAGTGATTCTGATCGTGGTGTCTGTGTGCACTGCCACAGGTGCCTGGAACTGGCTGATAGATCCAGACACTCAGAAAGTATGTAAGAGTTAGAGGTGTCAGATTAGCATCAAATGCTGCATTCTGCCTGTTTGCCCTTATAGTTGTCTGTCATGTTCTCTCTTTCCACAGGTTTCTTTCTTCTCATCTTTATGGAATCATCCATTTTTCACAATCAGCTGTGTGACTCTGATTGGGCTTTTCTTTGCTGGAATACACAAACGAGTTGTTGCACCTTCTATGTATCCTTTTTAATACAGGAAATTTGTACTGTCTTCATTGTATTCAGCCAATCAGTTGACTATTGACAATTACAAAACTGCAAATGATCAGTGACTACCAAATCTCTCCTTAACCACTTGCAGTATTGCAGCACGCTGTCGGACAGTACTAGCCGAATATAACATGTCCTGTGATGATGTGAGTACTTGTGTCCTCTGAATTGCCCTTTATGATCTCTCAGTTTCACTGGTTTATGAATGCAAAGTAACTTTTCTTGTGCAAACATTTCTATTTTTCCCTCTCACTTACTAGACGGGGAAACTTATCCTGAAACCACGGCCTCATATCCAATAGCACCTTGAAGAGACAGAAGTGGAGAGTATTTCATATCATCATATTATTCATCAAGATTGCACATAGGCCTCAATGCCGGGAGATTATCCAAAGTGTGTGAAGGTCGACCTCCCAAATAGGACTCTAACTTCCCTCTGCAATTTATGAAGAAGCAATGGGAGCTCAAACGGAAATGCCCATTTTGAGGAAAAACATTGTTTCTTCTATTTTTAGATAACATCCTTATATTTCTGTTGGAAAAATTGAGTTTTATTTGATTGTGGATTTTGATATCCTCATTTGTAAAGCTGTTGTCCTATTTTAGATGCATACGGTGTATGTATTTTTAATTAAATTGCTGAACACATAATAAATATTAAAGTGTAGATATTTGTTCACCTTAATCTGACGTTTATATATGTAGGCAACATTTGTAGAATGTCAATGCCTATGACATGATGCGCTGCTTTTTGTTGTTTTTAAAAAGTACTTTTATGCGACCAAAGGCTGCACAAGATGTTTAACATATAATGGAAACAGGCAAATGCATCTTTAATAAGTGTCATGGTTGGCTGAGATTTTATTTACTTTCACTCCAGAGTCAAAGTCTATAAGAAAATCTTTAAATAAGCTGTGTTGGCAATAATAAAAGTTGTTTGTTGTACAGTGTTTGTTGCTATTTATTATTATTAATGTCTCTTAACCTGAAAACCACTTAACAAGACAATGTGTCTGCTTATCAAATTCCTATAGCCCAAATGGTACAGCATGGTGCTAGCAATACAACGGTCATGGTGGGTTCTGTTTCCAGGTAGTGCATGGAATGATGAAATGTAAATCTTGAATGTAAGTTGATTTGGATAAAAGTGACTACCAAATGCATAAATGTGAAGGTATTATGCCAAATTTACACTGCAAATGTGCTTCTGAAGTGTCATAGGTGTCTTTACACACTATTGCTGCTCAAAGATGGTATAATGTGCACAGCAATTACAACTGTATAATTTAAAGCTGAGGGCTAAGGTGGGTCTGGCTTTTATGCAGCATTTTGATCTTAAAAGTGATTTGAAGTTGAGCCATTTCCACAAATCTGTTCTTTCGAACTTAGTTGCGTCAAATGATTCGAAAATCCACATTTATGCACATATTTATGTTACAATAATAATAAAATAAGGTTTATAAAACGGATAGTAGAGGTTTTATTGCAATTTCGTGTTTTCCAACTAGGATAATACTAATTTAAAAAAAGCAAAAACTATAATAAAACGCAATTCCACACCATGTCGATCCTTTTTATTTACACTATCAGTCAAATGTCTTATCACTTCAAATTCTCTTTCTATCGGCACATAGAAACATTTATGTCAGTGAGTTGACCAGTGAGAACCGCTCTGACCGATTCAGTCAGACTCGTGAAACAACTGTTCAGACCGGTGAACCGGTTCAACTGATTCATTGAAAAGATCCGAGCCAAAAGCGATTGGTTCACGAATCAGACATCGCAGGAAAGTATAATTAAAGAAGCTTGCAATTGGAAGTGGCAAGGGAATTGGAATGACTGTAAAACAGGAAGACAATTTTATAATATACAAAACAGGGTAAGTCAAAGCAAAATGATACTAAACTTAAGACCAGGTCATTTTAACAAGACTAATGCCTGGCTCACACTACAGGA
Source organism: Schizothorax lantsangensis (assembly GCA_027422415.1). NCBI lineage: Eukaryota > Metazoa > Chordata > Actinopteri > Cypriniformes > Cyprinidae > Schizothorax > Schizothorax lantsangensis. The sequence goes on from CM049839.1 coordinate 23,635,223, forward strand.
TTTTTAGCCCGATTTCCCCCTCCCGAGAATCGGAGGAAAAATCTTGTGGAGCACCTCGATCGGTCCCGATGTTCGGCGCGGATTATCTGGTAATGTGAGGCATTCACAGATAGAACCTTGCACCTCCCGATCTGCTCGTACACAAATCGGGGCCACCCCGATCATATCAAACATGTTTGATATTTAAGATTTAAATCGGGATGATGATGGCTGATTACGTCAGTACTTTCACAATAGCCAATGCGCGACCGCAAAACAGCTGCTGCACAGGTCCCTTGGATAGTGGAGATGGAGGAAACGCAGTGGCGGCGCTAGGGCGGGGCTTGACGGGGCTATAGCCCATCAGAAACTTGCTTGCCCCGGCACAGCCCCCCCAAGGATTTCCAAATGATTTTCCTGTTTTTTTTAACTCTCGGAGTCACTCTCATTAACATTGAAAAATAAACATTAAAAACCTAAAAAAAGTGCCTAATAGCCTATGTGGCCTATAAACAATTGATAATATGGGGGAGCAACTGAACTCAAGCAAGCAACGCAAACTTTGCGCAAGACGGTGAACGTCAGTCAATTCACTATAGAGAAAGTGAAAGTTTAAAAAAAAAAAACTGACGGCTAACGCTGCATTAATGGCGCATATTCTCTCTGAGACAACGAGAGACGAATCTACTTTAACATATGCTGATAACGGTATATAACTGTCTTAAATTGTCTCTTGTGGCTGGTATAGTGAAAAACATGAGAAGAAACTTTATTTCACGTTAAACAGGTTGTTTTTGAAAATTGGTGCATGAAATAAAGCTGCTCTGAATTTTCATTGATGTTCATTGATGTGACAGTGTTAATAATAATAATTATAGGCCTAATTCATTTTATAAATTAATAGACCTGTTTAAAAAAAAAAACTTTTTAAAAACATTTTCAATGAGGACTAAGCTAATAGCCTATTTTATTATCCTCACATATTGCGGGGCAATAATTTCATGTAATTTAATAATAAAAGTAATCTAATAGTAATATGCCTAATAATAAGAAGAATGTAACAGGCCTACATTAATTGTCAGAGCCGATCCTCCCTATATGCAGAATACGCAGGCTGCTTAGGGCCCCCGAAACACCAGGGGGCCCCCTTGCTCTCAAAGATGTTTTAGTTTCGATTTTGAATTTGGCCAGCTGTTGTGAAAACATGAATATATATTATAGAAATCGCGATTGCGTTCCGAGCCGGTCTTTTTCTCCCCTTCTCCCAAGTCAGATTATACTGTTTCAGCTATTAAAATCGTTCAGTTTTGTATGTAATGGCAAAGTGATAATATTTCGTTTTGTTTTTTTATAAAGTTAATTTTGAAAAACGTTTGGAGCATTTTTTTGTTCGTTAAATACGTTTTTTTTTTCTTAAAGTAACGACCAAGCGGCCAGCGGCAGACAGTGAGCTGATCATAGCCATGTTTGATCAATTTAGCTTTCTCACATCATCACGACTTGCCTAAAATAAAATCTATAGATATACTAAAACAGTTCAAGCATATAACAATGTTTTAACGTTAAACATAGATAAATGTGCGCTGCATCAGTAGTTTGTGCGGAGAGTGACATGGAGGCACCAGTGCAATCAATTGCATTTTTTTCAATTGAAACAACTTGCAGTAATTTTTGCTCATAAAAGTAAGAGTAATACATCATTCAGAACTGTAAAGGGTCTACTTTACAAAGCTTTTTATAAAATATCAGGGCTCTAGACTCATTCTTCCCACTTTCTCAGTTGGTCGCACAAGCACATCATTTGGTAGCAAATTCTTTTCTTTTTTTTGATACAACATTTGATTAATCAATGCATGCTGATGAACTTTTATCATAGTTTATAGTTATATGGTAACGAAAGTGTTCAACATTCAACCCGTTCTTTTTCATCAGTATTATTTGCGATTTATATTTTGTGACAGGAATTCCTTTTTTTGCTTTCACTTAAAAGATATTGGTGTCAGCTTTACAAGAAAAGATAATGGTCTGTTTTGCTTATATCTATACATAGATATTTGCTTCTCTGGTTTAAGAAGCGGTCTTTTACTTTAGTTTGAAAACCAAATCCTCCGTTGTGCTCCGTCTGCTGCACGCACCTTCGCGCTCCTGCTGACGCGCCCATTCTGCATACACAGGGCCGCATTAACACCGTAAGGGGCCCCTGGGCTTTACCTCTTGAGGGGCCCTTCATCAACGAGGACTACAGTCTACATTCACTCAATCTTGATAATCACAAAGCGCGAGTCATCAGCCATTAACAAAACATCCAAACCTAAAGGTCTGTATACACAAATATACACAAATATCACTGCATGAACTACACATATGTACATAGTCGGACATATTTTACACAGATAGGCTATCTAAAAATGTGTAGCATTTGTATTGTTGTGCCCCCTCCCTTAAATATTATGGAAGTAAAAAAAAAAAACGCATCTACTATAGGGGTCAAAATAGAACTTTAATAAAATATAAAAGTAAATAAATAAATAAATTGCATTATTTACAAATTACAGTTGTAGCTCTAGACAGTTACCTATGGCAGTAATACACTTGTCTGATTGATCTCAAGCATTCAGAAATCACGCAAAAGAAAATTAAGCAGTTTTACTACGAAAACCATGGTTCATTTTTGTAAGGGTTGTGATGTCCACATGTTTTTTGTTGAAGAAATTATAGAGGCTGTGTCATATAGCAAAAAGGTGGCCAAAAATGAAAGATTAAGTGGATATTTGAATGAAATGTTTGGTCAATAGTCTATTAAACAAGGATATGATCGTCCTGTAAGTATACAGCAGGCCTTAGGCTCCCTTTACAGGCATTTCTAACATATAATGCTGAAAAAAGCAATAGACACACACCATCACAAAATGTGTAATGGTTTTACTGTTTATAATGGGACTGTATTTGCTTTAATGGAAACTGTAATGGACCCTGTAGGTCTCTACTGGTAATTGTCACCTTCATTGGTGGCTTGTTATAAAACCAATAAATAATGGAATATGTCCCAAAACACACAACAGAAAACCATTTTTTAATGGTTAAAAGTTGATGGTTTGTAATGTTATTTGTTGATTTATTTGTGATGTATTAGAATTTTCTGTGATATTGTTTTTTTCAGCAGGGTAAGCCTCATTGTTTTTATATAAATGCATTTTAAGTCATTTTATAAGGCTGTTGTTGTTTAGGTTTGTTTTTAAAATGACAAAAAAATATTATCTTAATACTTCTTTGTATATTATTATTTGATGTAACAAAACTATGGTTAATACTCGGATACATGGCTGCAAGAACTTTTTTTTTTTTTTTTTTGTTCGTGTTAAAACCATGGCTAACTTTCGTAAGTGAACATGGAATCTCGGAGAGAATATTAAATATTAGATGCTTTGTTGGTGGTGAAATTATTACCGACATTAAAAAACGTTATTAACCTCAACACCCAAAGTTTCACGGGATTATAGCCTTATCTGAAAGTGAAGCTCGTTTTCATTTTTTTTGTTTTGATTTTGTTGTAGTTGTTTTCTTTACTTGGCGCCAGATTGCTGATGTCTTTTCACGGGCATAGTTGTCTATCAATTATGATCATCTGAATTCAGCCGCGAGCGGTCGCAGGCGCGGGAGCGGGAATGGTGTGTCAATGTTTTTTTTTTTTTTTTTTTGAGCAACTGGGATGGAGCCCCCCTGGGATGTTATTTTATATTTGATTATTCAGTTTCTGTACATGAACATCTACAAACTCCAAAACGTTTTTTTTAATTTTTTTTTTATCTTTGTTCTGTTTGTTTGTGCTATTGCTTATAATGTGTTCATTTGTTCTTACTGACTGTTCACTTGTCTTCAGTTGGAATCGAGAATTGTAAAATTGAACTGGTATCTATAAATTTGGTATCAAAAACAATGATAACAAAACTATTTTATTTTTGGTGGCAGGGCAAGTAAAAATTAAAACCACTGTTGAGCCCTTATGTCCCAAATCACATATGTGACCCGTGCTGTCAGAATGATCGGAAAGTGCATTTATTTGTAAAAGTGGATTAATTACCATTTGATTATTTGTTTTTCTAGTGCTTACTTTGAATGCTTGTTGTCTTTGTGTTTAGGTTGCAAAATGAAAAAAAGTAATGCATTATGTTTTCTATTACTTATATTTGGTTCTACTTTTTAATTTAAGAAATGTAGTGTTTAAATAATAACAAGATAGAATAAAAAAAATATGCTTAATTGTGGTACATTATATAAATTACTGATCATTAAGAAAAGAATTGGAGGACAAATATGCACTCGTTAGCTAGGCGATTTTTGCTTTGGAGCCTTATAGAAACTCTGAACACTGTTTTTCTCAGAATAGACTTTGCTGAATCAATCGACTTCAAATTCTGTCAGTCATTTTAGCCGCCCGGTTCAACTCCGAACAAATCTATATAATTTTGAAGGTCTTTTTGTTATTATAAAAAACAAAAAAAAACAAAGATGCAAATTAAAAAAACAGTAGAGCAAATACAAAATAGGCCTATGAAAAATGGAATTAACAGTCCTTTACTTTTTTCCATTTTGCATATAATTTACAGAATCATAAGAATAATACAGACATTGAACACTCAAATGTAAGTAGGCTGTAATCATTGCGTATTCTTTAGTGTATTAATTACAATTAATAAAGAAAAAAGTTATTCAGTCAAGAGCAGTGAGTAATTTGCTCTTTTCTTTCGTTGTTTGAGATGTATATTAAGATCTAAATCACGAATCTAATCTGTTACACATCAGATTTTTTCCACAACTGTTCATGTTCACTTCCATAGCTGTAGTGTGTAGTCGCTATACTACTGTGAGCTCAACTATGATGGAAAAGTAGTTCATTATTAGACTAACAGCCTACTGTATCTTACTACTGATAGCATATGACCTACCTGCCATGATCTGCATCGGCATCTTCTCCTAGCCCCGCGTTAATATGCCGTGAGCGACGGAATTTTTGGCATTTTTTCTCTTTTCTGACTGGCTGAAACTTCTCGCGCAGCACTTGAGACGCCCGCACGTGCATTCAAAGCAAACCGAAAGCATAATTTTAAGGGAACGGTCAACTCATTATAAAATGCAGTTACAATGTTTTCCGGCATCACCGGGGACCCTCCTCAGTCCGTGGCCCCCCTTCACTCCGTGGCCCTGGGCTTAAGCCCAGGTAAGCCCGTGCATTAATGCGGCCCTGCGCATACACACTGCTTCTGCTCTGCTCACGCGTGCGGTGTTGTGACACAAAGTGCGACCACTTCAAATATATACTCGCACACTCTCAAAAAAATGGTCGCAGTCTAGAGCCCTTTGAACAGGAGCACTTCACAAAAATGAACCGAAAGTCAGTGAATACATGCCTCACAGACATGATAAATATATCTATAGAAAGCTTTAAATTACTACTTAACAAAATAAATCAAATCGAAAACAAAAACTCTTTCATTATAATCCGTGAAGATGCACTTCTCTCTAAAGGCGCATCTAATGAGGAGACGGTGAGTCAGGATCTTCATCTGATTCTTCATCTTTGCGACACTGACACAGAAAACACTAGTTTATTAGTAAATAATTCAAATATCTCCTTACTATTTCCCCCGACACATTCAGGGTAATTACTTTTGCTGGGGCTTTATGGCAATCTTTATTGTGTGTATTTGAAGCAGAACTCTTCAGCTGCGCTGACGGCTCTCTGCTGCTGCGGGACACTATAGAGACGCTCTTGACAGTCGGGACACGGTCTGGTGTTGTTTCCACCAGGCGCGGCAATTTTTTTCATCACTAATTGATGGATGTCTAAAATATAAACATAAGGAGAACTTGAGAAGCCTAAAAGTCTGAATTATGACGTGAAAATTGGCCGATCGAAGCCCGGTCGGGGTCGGGCTGAAATGGAGGGCTCTAGCGTCCCCTCGGTAGAAATCACGTTTCTCTCTCGGGGGGACCCTCCCATCGTGGGCCCTTAGAATCGTCCTAACCCCCCCCCCCCCTTACGGCGCCCCTGTGTGTCCGTGTGGAAATAGGTTTATGAATTGTAATATCTATTATAATGGTTAGAATTTACCATGTTTTCCTAACATTTGGCATTGAGTGACTGACTCTTGATAGTCAGACAAAAATCACTAGATGTGTGTAAAAAAAAAAAAGTAAAAAATAAAGATAACAAATAAATAAATAAATAAAACAATGAAAAAAGAAAAAAATCCCAACTTTCTCTCTTTTTCTATATTCGTTCATAAATTATATTACTTTGAAAGTGTCATATTTGGCAGTTGGCATTAGTATATTACTAATCAGTGGCATATGAGAAGTTTAATACCACAGGAAAAAAGTTAAATATGCCTTTTTCAAAGCTGCTGTATATAAAAAACTGAAAGCTATAGTTAGGCGTTCATTACTTTCTATCAATTTAATTCGTTTTTTTAGCACCCTCTGAACTGTTAAGCCCCCCCTTACCAACCCCAACAAAACAATCCTGGAGCGCCACTGAGGAAACGGCTTCTTGAAGTTTTGTAGTAACACTGTCTGTATAACAGTTGATCATGTGTTGTTACTCTGTCTGAACAGGAAAGGAATGAACTACAAAGAGAATTACAGAATTTAGTATGCACTGCGTTTTCAATCTGCAACATATTAACACAAAACAAGGATCTGGTAAAATAATAAAGACAATCTTAAAATTTATTAAGAATAGTGGACTTAAGAATAGAATATAGATAGATATCATAATATACACCTAGTCTGAAATCACTTCACACTCCAGCACAGGAGGTGGCGGTATGCACCTAGAAAGTTGGTATGCGACCCGCCGATAAATCCACAGAAGAAGAAGAAGAAGAGGACATCGCAGGAGCTCATGGGGCCACCGTACTTGTTGTAAACATGGGCGTCCGACGAAGATAGCGATGAGGATTTCGTGACTTATGGGATTCCTTTAGAGCCTCTGGAAGAAGGTACTAAAATGTGTGCAATGAGGCTGTCATTTGTGTGAATTTGCAGGTTTTTGATACGTAGGAGCTGGGAATGTTTTAATAAAAAAGGCGTAGAAAGCGCACACTTGTCTAAGCAAATCCACGGTGTTCGTATAACGTTTTGTGTATTTCAGATGAACCCATCAGAAAGCCGGTGCCTGTGCACGAACAGACGGTTAAAGATGAGAAGGGCCGTTACCAGAGATTTCACGGTGCTTTCACTGGTGGCTTCTCCGCTGGTTACTTCAACACAGTCGGCACTAAAGAAGGTCAGTGGCAGCCTTGCTCAGTAGTACACAGTCTGATGCTTTAAATTCTGTTAACGGTCTTGTCGCAGTTTAACTAGTCTGCTGTGTTCTTTAGGCTGGACTCATCAACATTTGTATCATCTCGACAGCAAAAGGCAGATAGACAGAATGCTAGACCAGAGGACTTCATGGATGAGGAGGTTTGTGTGTGGATCTCAGTTCTCCACGTCAATAATACTGTGCCTTAATACCTGTGAAGTTCTTGACATGTTGTGTCTAATAAAGAATATGTTACTTGAAGGATTTTTGTGAGCATGGTATTGCCCCTCGAGAGATTATCACTACAGATGATTTTGCATCAGAGAGGAAGGATCAGTTAAGGACAAGGCACGAGCGGTCAACTCTCTTGCTGCTCTGATACCTGGAGACACTGGACTGCTGGAAGAGCTTATTGCCCCTGCAAGGTCCTCATCACTCTCTAACTATATATATGATCTAACTAAAATGTAGTTGTAAACTGAGTTTTTGCATTGCATGGTGTAATTCCAGGTCATCCATTGGTGTGGAGCTGCTGAGAAAAATGGGCTGGAAGATGGCCAGGGAGTCGGACCAAGACTGAAGAGAAAGCAACGCAAGCAAAACAATGGTAATGAGACAAGATATCATAAATGTTTTTGTTTTAACGTAGTGCCATTTTAGGTTTTGATTTGGAAAGG